>JAZEWU010000034.1:6031213-6070134 GCA_036362915.1 Geotria australis
TCAGCTCCTTGGCGTCGAAGTGTTTGGTAGAGTTCGCAGGTAATACCAGGTATTACTTGACAGGGATCGCGACGTGAACGCCTCTACCTTGATCCTCATCCTGCAGTGGATCAACAAAAGGCTGTTCATGGACACAGTGGTAAAATCCATGAACATATTTGAAGCAAGAAGGGAAAATGTTTCACCATATAAATAGGTCCTTTGATTCAGTGAAGCCAATCAGAGCTTCATCCTCTCCAGAAACATCACTGAGGGTCATGATATCATCATCCGGGGTTGAAAGCTGCGACGTATAATAGATCCTGTCAAAAACAAAAAGAACTTCTAAATCACACAGCAATATTTACTGCTAAACAGCAGCCTACCTGACATCCATTGCAAACCAAAATTGTTGTTAAAACAGAACAATTTTTAAGCTGGACTCGAGAAAGCTGGAATTTGCAGTAAGCCACAAAGGCAACCCGAAAATGAATTATGCACTTCAAGGTTTGCATGGCAGAATACGGCATTCACTAAACATGTGGTAATGGTAGCTCAGAAGAAACTAGTGATTGTTACGGTTCAGTAAATTACACATATTTATTTAATTGTTAAGCGATGATATACACGAGATGTTCTATAAATGCTATTATTATTATTATTAATTGCATGTAAGTATACGTCTACGTGATTCTTTAATTAGGTATAGTATGCCACATATCGACCTATAACCTGAAATACTCTCCACTATTTGTCTGGCTTCGTTTGAATGGACTTTTAAATGTGCAAGTTGTGTCTGTTTTGGCAGGTTCCGGACCCCGGTTGTTCATCAAAGGACAGCAGCGTTAGCGTCTGTCCGAGCCTCCCCCGTGTGGCGCACACCAACCGCTGCTGTCGCAGCGCCACCACGGCCACCAGCGTCTCCCCATTTAGAGGCTGGCTCGCCTCCGCCGAGTCTCCCACCACATGCAACAGCCTGTGAGAAGGACATTGTCGACAAGAAGAGTTCTGGAGTTCATGAGCATGTATCGCCTTTTTACGTCAATCGACTGCTGGATTAGGGCCTCCCCACATCGTGTGGGTCATGGGTATTGTTTAAACATAGTTCTCTAACGTCGCTGTGGGTTGGTGAACGTGGGCGCATATTGCAGAACAATGAATGTTTCTGCACTGCCCTCTGCTGCTCACAACGTAGCATTGAAGCCTTGCAACAACCGTTTAATATAAGGTGGCCTGCCATCCAAGCACTATCCAGGCTTAATACTGCTTAACTTCCGAGTCTTGACGAGATCCGGAACATTCCGGGTGATTTGGTGGTTGTCTACACGAGTTCACGCTGATAATGACAAAAAAACTAATGTGTTTGCCATTTTGGTGACCCAGGTCCCTCTTGCAAATAAGACCAAATTGGTCTTAAATACTATGGAACACTGCCTTGTCTGCGCTCTACTACCCAACCTCTGCAGCTCAAAAGACCTTGCACAGTTCAATAAAAATGCGAAGAACTGTGTAAAGAAATGGGAAACTGTAATTTAAGCATCGCGCTTCCAAAAATCGCAGAGAAGAAGATCTGCTTAAACACAACAAATGCGAAAAATGAAACCTGGGCTTACCAGCCCATTACATCTGCCATGCAAAAAAATAGAGGAGCGCTGTAATCTTCCACAGCCGATTTTGGCAAAAAGTAGCTCTTACCTCATACTACCAGCTATCGCCATCAGTCGTGGCGACAGAGAGTCTTGGATGGGAAGCAGCTCGGAAATGTCTGTTTCCTATTGGCAACAGAAACAGCAGTTTCATCACCAAACCACTATAGACAATGGCCTTTCAATGACATCTTGTCCAATAAAAAGCAATGTTGCAGGTACGGTGGTAATGATCACTCACATCAGGCAAGACCCACGTATGGATTTCTTGCCACTGTCCATCTTTCCAGTGCTCAGCCCACAAGGAGACGAGGCCTTTCTGGGCAACAATCAGGCACCTGCAAGGGTGTCCTTGAAGCTCCCAGAATCCACTGCACATGGCCCCAATTCTACCCGTTCCTGAGCACTGTTAATTGTACATAAAATCCGTAGAACGATCATAACACTGTATCCATAGAGCACAGGGTATAAAGAATATCTACATAACATCTTATACGTCAATGTCCCATGTATTTAAAATATACAAATTGCAATATATACATTATAGCATTTTTACATGTGCAGCTCTTTTGCAAACCCACTGCTGCACAAAAGTATCTCCAGACCATCCAGAGCACGGGGATTATATAATACCTCACCATGCTGGTAAATGCAGATTGGTGAAGGTAGGAACATAGATTTTAGAGCTTATAAAAGCATAGCAATGGATGTTCTTACACAGCACTCTGCTGAAAATGAAGCTATAGTTATGAATGCTGTATTGACTCCAACATTGGAGTCCAACCAATTCCAAAAGTCCCCATTCCACTTTCAGCAACATTAATTTCACTGTGGGGACGGTGCACTCACAACATACCGCAACATACCTGAATTGTAGCCATCAATTCTAACTGCCAGTGAAATTCCTGCTTGGGCTTTGATTGGGTAGCATCAATAGCACTGTTCTCACCATCGCTTACAAGGACAGCAAAGCCCTCTGTCTGGTCTCTGTGCAAGTTTTGTCCAGGTGGAATCATCTGTACCACTGCTGCTGCGTTGTCAGGATGTGAAGGATGAACAAACAGAGTCTCTGGGCTCACAAAATCTTGATATTCCTTATTCTGCAGCTCAGCACCAGAACTGTTAGAAGATAATTCTGCTCCACCTCTCACAGGAGGCTTTCCCTCATGACAACCTGGAGAAGCAGTTGCAACTGCAGGTGGTAGTTTGCCTTTGCTTGGGCTTGCATCAACCACGTCACTGTGGGTAAAAGCCTTAACTTTGTTTACTTCTGGATTATGGCTGCAGTCTCCATTTAGATCAGCATTTTGAGGATTTGTACTGAGCTGTTTCACCATGCCACTCGTCTGTGACGATCCACAGGCTTGGCTCCGACAGAGCGAAAGAGGGATAAATCCCACCGACGGCAGTGGTGACACATGTAAAGCAGACATCTGATCGAGTTGCACCTGTCCACTCTCAACAGGAGTAGACAGCATGACAGTGGTGGACAACTGTGCTTTGGAGTCTCCAGAGGCAATAATTTTGGTTTCACCTGTTACACTGTCATCTGGGCTGCTTGCATATACTTTTGCAGAGATTAAATCTTCTTGTGCAGCTAAGCTGTTACCTTCATGTGTAACTGAGCATTTCTCTTCACATGGAATACCTAGGGCCACTTTAACCTTTACTTCACCCTGTTTGGAAACACGAGACCACCCACACATCTTAACATCACTGAGCAAACATAACTGTACGCACTTCCTTTCATCAAACGTCAACACATCCAATTACTGCTGTGCTGTGTTAAGCTCTGACAAAAGTGGCCTGTAATTCCTGACCTTGTCAACGGTGAATCGTGGATCGGTCAAGACTGGCGTTTTTATTTCTCTCTGTGCGTGGAATCTTTTCAGCTGCGCAAACTCATTGTCAGGCAGGGAGAACTCTTTGGCAACACGGCGTCGGCACATGGTTTGCAGGCATGAGAGCACCAAGCCCAGGGAGAACGTCAGCTCTTGAGAAGATGTCGAAATATATGGACATTCAAAATCTTGACCAGACACAAATGCCACAAGAGAGAAGGGATGCATTTGAAAATAGATGAATATATAAATTTACACCATAAATCATGGAACAAAACTTTAACATTTGCCAATATGTACACAATATATACAATCCCCAATTGCTGTAGATGTTTATCATAAAATGTACCGCTGTCTGGCTGCCCCACGCCTGATTGGTTATTTAACCGTACTTCACCGTGCTGATCAGTGCGGGTTTGTAAGGTTAGAGGACCCAGGACCGATTCTTGATCTCACTCGCCACTAACGTCAGTGGCATGATTCATAGACTAGTGTACGAACGACTGTGTCACCGCTGCTCCTCATTACATGTTTACCAACATCGGTTTATCGCACATGCATGACTATTTTAAGATAAAAGAGAGAGCACTGTAGAATGTGCCTACCAGTGGGTCCCTGCTCCTCCTGTCCCTGTGCAGTAGCTGCTGGGGACCCTTGCGTCCACGTGTCTGATCCGTTGCTCCGTGATGAGCTGCGCGAGGAAGGTGCATGGCTCCATGTGCTGCACTGTGTGTCAGGTATCAGATCCTCACTCTGGCAGCACCCATAACAAGATTCAGTATATGCAGAGGGTTATCACCAACATCAGTGTAGATTATGGCGCGTTAAATGGCTTGAGACACAAAGCACGGTCACATTTTTTTACACTTTGTCACATTTTTGAGGTGGTCAGGTATCTCAGCTGAGAGCACCGAGTTGACAATGCTGAGATGCTGGATTTGCATCCAGGAAGTCTCTTGTGAATCAACCAAGTCCTGAAGTGTAGCGAGTTCATCTCAACTGGGCCACCAATGATCGCACACAAAATGCCATCACATTAAATTTGGTTCTGCATTTTATCTTATCAAATTATAGCAACAGATTCCAACAAATTCTGCTGAATCTGTTGGAATCTGTTGCTGAGGAAAGGGATGTCTGGTCCACTCTCCTTGGACTGCTGCCACCGCGACCCTCACCAGGTGAAGCGGTTTAGAAAATGGATGGATGGATGGATGGAAATTATAGCTCTGAAAAATTAACAAAGGGATAAAATGCTGGTCTATGGCACAGGTAGCTCTGTGAAATCCACTTCCATGCACCATGAAGGGTTGTACTGTTCTGAGAAATATGAATGCATATTTATTCTCATGTGATTCCATTAACACAACTGGGATAAAATTGGGGAGGAAAAACATGCTTTGTTGCATGTTTTCTGTATTTTAGCCTACACAATTAAGATAAACTCAACACAACAAATTTAAGATTAGAGGCAACATGACCTAATTACACAGTGCCTTTCATTATCTAACACAGTTAACATAAATACCAAATAGTAATTTAATACTTAATTTTATTACAGTAATATACATAATCTAAAAGCTCTAGTTCCAATAAATGTGTGACTCAATTCATTTATAAATGTAATATTACAATCCAAAAAATTAGAATGTTCTATGAAACGTAAAATGTGAGTAATGCAAATTTTAATACCTGGTTTTCAGAATCTCTTGCAGTTGCAGATCCAACATTAGAACATTCTTTACCAATACTGATGCCATTCCCATTATGACAACCCAACGTCATCATGTCTTTGGTAATGTCTCTAATTTTCAATGGCACCGTTGTATTCTCGTTCATCGATGCACCTACATCCTCGTTGGTTATGGACAATGGCAAACTCTGGATGCAAGAGGGTTCACTAGATTTATTTTTCCAAGACACCCTGCATCCACCTTTCTTCCCTTTCACTTTCCCTCTACGCCTGATGCTCAGTACATGCCGTTTCAGGACCCCACTGTTGCAATCAGCCTCAGTGTCTGTGAGGCATTCCCTGTCCACCAGCGGCGTGCGAGCAAAGGTCTGCGGGGTACTGTCATTCAAAAGAACAGACTTGAGTCCAGACACCTCCATCAGCTGAGGATGACTTTCACTAGTTACAGGTAAGGAAACTGCACTCTTTTCAGATGACTCCGACGAAGCACAGCTCGCAAACAGCAGTTCTGTCTCTGGGCTAGTATTTTCTCCGCTCGCACCTGATGCAATTTTTTTTCTACGAGATACCCTGGCTCTTGACGCTCCTTTACCACCTTCACAACGCCTAGTAAAGACATAAAATCCATCACCATGGGTTAAACATTTTACAATTTTAAATACACCACCTACAAACAGGTTAAAAAATCGGTGGATACAATTATATTTGAGTGTGGTGAGCAATGTCTCCTATTAAAGCATTCCTTCAGTGTTAGTAACGCTTCCCCATTAAAGAGTAGTTATGAATATAGCACTCTGGTTAATATTACTGTGTAAAGGTAGGCTAGCGTATACGTTAAAAAACAGCCATTGATCCATTCTTATAATCACATTTCATTCAGTGTGATTGTCCTAAAGGGCACATTACAAGCTTCAATACAGCAACAATATAATAAACGCGTCCGTATGAAAGTATAAAAAAAATTTGTCATCACCTGGTTTTTAAGACGTTGTTAATGACAGTATGCAGATCCACCTGACTGCGGCGACTGGCCATTGCACGTGTGGTTCGCACGTAATACTCCACGGGGAACGGGAGTCCATTCACCAGTGTGTGAGAGGTTTCCGGCTCTGTTCTATGAGCCTCTGTGGCACATTTTTGCTGCTCAGGATTAGCTTCTCTGCAGGTCTCATTCTGCTGTGTTTGTTGTAACGAGTGTTCCTTATTTTTTAGACTCGATCCGGCCATTTGAGAGCACTGTTTTGTTTGTTCCATGGCTCCATGTTTTTCACTTCCAGACGATATTAATTCTGACTGTGTACAAGTCATTCCCTGTGGACTGCAATATTTTTCATTGATGTCTAATTCAGGGGTTTCCGAATTTTCAAGTGCTGTTGCTTCACAGAGTTTGACCATTGCCTCATTATTTATCTTTTCAGTTGGTTTATTGTCAATATACAAATGCTCCTGGGAAATGCTGCTCACATTTTCAATACCAATTACTTCTTCAACAACATGATGGTCTTTCATATTTCCAGAAAATGTATTTTGTTTTGTAGTGTCTTGTATCTTTTGCCGACCACAAGGCTCAGAAGATTTTACATTGCTCCTGGAGTACTCTTGCACAGGATTACTTGCAGATATGTTATGTTTCAAAAGCAAGGAATGCCTTTCATTTTGCCGAGGAAGGCATTCATCAGAATTTGTATAGGTTTGTTGGCATGATGTTAATGGGTGAATGCAGTTCACTTCATGTCCAGCTCTTTCTGATTGCAAAAAGTTTCTACTACACCTCGCCTTGCTGCTAGAAATGGTGTTGTCAGATAGTTTATGTTGTGAGCTCGTAACGGCACAGGGAGAATCTGACATGGTTGGCTTTACAGAACATTTTTTTTGTAAATCAATATTTTCACTCTCCAGAAGTCTATCACTTATCTCCCAAGAAGTAAAGCCCTTACGGCTGTCATGTTTCCTTCCTTGTGGGGACTGAATTCCTTGTTTGTAACCTTGTGTTTGACTCCTCTGTTCGCATTCACAATCAGCTTCACTTCTGCATGCCCTACCTGTGGTCTTTTGTTCTGTAATTTCTTTGCTTATTCTCATATTTCTTTCATCCGCATATGTCTGTTCGTCGCATCGGGGTACATTTCCCAGTTCGCTGCCAGTTCTTGCTTCAGACTGACATGCAAACGAATCTGTGTTTGCATCACCCAAGATATGTTCAAGAGTTGTTTCTGTCAATGGCTCAAACACTTTTCCGGCACCACTCTCCGAGATGTTATGCAATTCAATCACTTTGGGCTGTGATTTGAAGGTGACAGTCGTCACTTTCTCTTGGTAATTTTTTTGAATACCTACTCTTGATGCAGTTTGGTTTTTAGTGTAAATGCGACCATCGCCGTCTTCTAAAAATTAAGGAAAATGTGAGAAGCAAAGTTCAATTTACCAGCACGTTATTTTTGTATATTGTACTTCCACATTTTCTATAACAAAACTTGCTTTTATTACTGCATGTTTCCAAGATTATTCAGGATATTTTTACACATATAACCTCATGTTAAAAACCCCAAACTGCAACTATCACATCTGTGCTGAATGCAAATTCATCTGTACTTCTGATCATATGTGCAGCGATTTCCAAGAAAATATTGATTCACAGCCCATTATTAATTCAGTCCTAGATGAATGGAGTCCTTTCCACACCGTTTCGGTCACATGAATCGTCTGAGTATAATGACCACACTGGTCAGTTCAGGAAAATGAATAAGTGGGTCAAGAACAGAGTTTAGATATCGCTTTCCATTGATCTTAATTCTGACCGAGAAACAAACGCAGAAAGACTGGTTCACAGTGCAATGTGTTAACCACTGTGCCACCGCTTAACCCATATAGCATTTAGCCATTGCAAACTGTACTGAATCTATTTATATTTCGAGGTTTGTGCAGTACGACATTGTATAAGTATTGTCTAACAGAGGAAGGATCACTACTTTACCCAGTCCATGCTCCTCACAGCTCCCATCTAGGAGCAGATGGTTTTGTTCTGCAATGGTCCTCCTGACATGCGAGCGAATTCTGTCAACCTTCTCCACTCTCTGCAAAGGGGCAGGTGATTTTATACAAATGGTGTTACCATGGTATGCAGTTGTACATATATAGGATCGTATGTTCCCTTTGTGTTCCTAGGGAATTTCAAATGGATGAAATGTGAAAATCGATTACCTGCAGTTTCTGCTGTGCTTTCGTGTATTGCTTCTTCAGCAATACCAGCCTCTGCTTTAACTGAGTGCACAATACGGGTTTAGTGTCACACCATGTCATATTGCATATTAACACGTTTCCACATGCTGTATGTAAAGCACCGCAATGTACAATTTGATGCGGTCTACCTTTTCTTTTTCTTCCGCTGATATTTTCATCTTTCTCGATTCTGCAGAATCCATGCTGGCGGTGTGATGATGTCTGTTATCTATGAGCAGAAAATAACGTTCACTGCGAATTAGCACGCAGGCTTTTGCAATCTGTATTACGATTGATAATAGATTGTTCGGCCATGTGTATTATACATCCTCCTCCACCCTACACTGCCAAATAACTAAAGTTGTAACGGGAACAAACGTACCAATTTATGATTGCTTCAGCACACCGGCATGTTGGAGCAATCCACAATTGTTAAACATTGCGGATTGTTGGTGGAAGAGTGACGTAGACACACTGCCATTTTACTCATTCGGTTTGACCCAAAAAAATCTATTATGAATGCAAATCAATATTTTTATGCCTGAATAAGTATTTAATCTTAATTCTGGCTGAATGAGCCACAGACTTGCTCCCAAGAGCTATTCATTCGTTTTCACCGTGAGGAGCGTATTTTCCTTCGCGACGTCTTTATGGCCTGAAGGTGTTCTCTCCGAAGGAGGCGAAACCTCGCTAAGAGACATACGCTCGCCACGGCGAACTCGAAAGAACAGCTCTTAATGGCAATTCTCATACATCGCGCCGTAAAAACCTACATCAATACACTGCAGCAGCCAGTTATTATTAGAGAGTGTACGTTTACATTATTTTAAAGTAAATAAGACGAAAGGTACAGTATTTGGTTGGATTGCGTTTTTTCGTACTGTACTAAAAAACGCAGATAAATAATGTTACCACATGCTATGACAATGCAGGCCAACGCACGTATTTAGGATAAAGTTATGCTTTACTGCCATCTAATGCTAGCGTGGATTCCCTCCACTACAGTTCCAGTGTTGAACAAATATATACTATTCTCAGTGCGACAATAACATTCTACATTTGTTTAGTACGAGCCCGCGTGCTTATGGCGAGCACTGAACTAACATACGCAGCACTATACGAACAATCCGAGTACAATACTTTATTTTAGTATTCAGTACTCTTGCTTGACGAGTACTCCACTGTGATGGCAACTCGAATGTGCTAGCTCCGCGATTCTGGGGCTGAGGCTCGGGGGCCCGCGTGGCTGTGGCCCGCGACTCGGGAGCCCGGCGGGGGCGCCGCAAGTTCGTGACCGGGTAGACGTCATTAAACAAGAACCCGACGATCGACCGAGCGAAGTAGAAACCCCGTGTTTACCAGTGTCTTTATAACCACGACGGAGTCTCCATTGTTTCCTGAGGGATCGGGGGGAACTCGCGAGATGAGGTCGCGTTTCCCTCACGCACACGCAGCCGATGTTTTGGCGCCAAAAAGTTAAAGAGCGCGACCAGCGGAGGGCGACACACGGGGTTTCCTTCCAAAGCTAATTCATATTCATGAGTACATTAGCATTTTATGTCTTATCTCATTGTGAGAAAACGCTTCATCCTGAAAAGGATCGCGGTGAGACGGAGCCTACCCCGGCAAACACAGGGCGCAAGGCAGGGCAAGACCGATTATGGGGCGCCAGTCCATCACAGGACAATTAACCTATGCAGCAGCAGCATGTCTGGACGATGAGAGGAAACCCACGCGGAAACGGTGGAAAGCATACACACTCCTTTACACATCTTGTCCATTGTTCAGAATCTATGACACATCTACAAAGTCTAAGGCAATCTAAAGTTGAAGACTTTAAACCTCAACGTGACTGGCATTCATCACCGACATTTAACAGAGCTTGCGTCTTGATAATCAAAACAAGTGCGGCGTGGTGCTCATCTCTGTTGGCAATCTTGAGCCGGTGGTGGATAACACACGTTCTTTACCCATCCAATCGCGTCTCATCACCAGTGATTGTCTTGCGGTTAGATCGTCGCTGTGATGTGAACGCGGATTGATCATCGCTGGCTCCAGGCTGCCAGAACAGAAGAGTATTTTTGTACGACCGCTCCAAGCTCGGGGCGGCACGGTGGCGTGGTGAGAAACGTTTTGAGCGCGGGTCCTGCTTTATGGAACATGGCCAATGCCCGAAACTTCACCTACCATACATTTTTTTCTCTTAAGGCAATGGCTATTGTATAATGTGACGAGTGTTTGTGTTGTATGGGATGTTTGATCAATTCCTTATTGAGTTACATTTTTTGTGGCTCTGTAAGTTCATCTTCCGATGACAACAGGGCAGATACACAATTCATTAACTGCCCTTACACGTATAGACAAGCACATACAAGACGTCACTAAACAGCAGTCGTGTTCACTTCATTTAGCATTTATTTCACCAGTAATCAGTCCCATGGAGATTCGCGTGTTATTTTAATGGTAAGGCGCCTATAACCAGGCAAGTGATATCACGGAACACCTTCAAACACGACACATTTGTCAATCATGTCAACACCATAAAACTAAACGCCATCGCTACACGTAATTATACCGCTTGTACACAGGTTACGACATTAAACGTCACAGTATTAGGCTGTTCACAAACGTGGCCGAGGCATTCATGAGATTATTCAACTGTATGTGGGTAAACCGCAGGCAATAAGTCGTTTTCACTCCTTTGAAAAAGCATTCTGACAATAAACTACTACATTTGCTGCATCTCAAACACGCACATTGACTTTTGTGTAGAGTTTATATTCGCTGGAGTAGCATATGACAAACTAAATGTGTAACACAATTGACTCTGAGATAAAGCCAAATATACAGCAAGGTTAACACCAAACACACAGGGCTGGCCAAGTCAACACCATTTTACGTGTACAATAAGTACATCTACATTCACGACGTGACAGCACAACACACAACCGAATCATTTGATGATACAGATAGATATTTGCGCATTTAGACTACGAACACTTAATCTTTGATCACCGAGTGTGGCCAATTAGCCCCCGTTCCATCAGAGCAGTGGCCTTGATGTCAGCCCAGGTAACACAGAATGCTGGAGGCAGGCACTGGCTACAATGGGGCCAGATAATGTCCAGCACGAAGGGACTAATTGATTGCTGAATTGCATCTTGATCGGGCCAATTTCTTACAAGAATCCTCGTTACATTTGCAAATTAGATTTTAAGACAGCTCAATGCAGTCAACTGCTTAAGTTAGTACTTACTAAAAGTGCAATATCTACTAGGCGAGTAGATATAAAGTGGTTTGTCGTTTCTCTTGCACTGTGGACTCCATATCCTTCCCAAAAGCAGCACCTAAACTGTATCAGTCGCAGGTCACTGGGTACACAGGCAGGCATCTACCAATAACCACAAACCTGCTCTACTCACTCGTTAAAGGGATAGCGAGATTTTTATGAGGCCATAGTTTGGGCCTATGAGTTTCAGAGACGTCAACCCTAGTCCAGAGGGACACAAAGGTATTCTGGCATGAAAAGGTAGAGCCCATCAACCGAGTCTGCTCATCCTGTAAGGCAGCGGTCTCTGAACGTTTTAAAACACAAGACCATTTTTAGAATCTAAGTGCAACACAAGATCTACCCTTAAATATTCCACTTTACTCAGATCCCCAATAAGTTATGCTATGCATAACACTCACCTATTGTCATTGTGACACCTGTGCTTGCACACTATCTACGAGTATGTGCACACTATCTACGAGTATGTGCACACTATCTCCATCAGCTTGCATTTGCGACCCACGGCCGCGAAAAATACAACCACCATCGATCGCTATCGACGAGTTGGAAACCACTGCTGTAAGGATACATCGTAATAAGACACAAACAAGGTCTGATGACTAATATTAATAGTGACACAAACCTCGCATAGTGTGGATTTGCTAGCAGTGCACGTAAAATATTGCAATAAATAGCTCTATAATATTGTTTTAAAATAATGACTGCACTGCATTCAAAACATACACATTTGAAAACGAAGTTCTTTGCGACACTTTGGCAGATTACATCTTTGTTACCAAAAGCAATTTAGTGAGAGCAAAAAATGGGGCTAGGAGCATAAGAACATGGTACACAGCATGTGGTATCAATATGGTGAACTCTGTAGAGTACGTATACAATAACAATGGTAAACTATGTGAACAATACACTGGATATTTTACCGCGAACAGTATATAACGTAACAGCAATGCCAATTGATGCATTTCGTTGTATGCTTACATTTTACAGTATTCCAATTTGTTTTACCACAGGACCCATGTATGTTTTCTCAGTTATACTATTGCACGTCTAAATATTTGCATATAGGTATCCTTTGTACTGTTAGTAGCTTTAGAAAAACATAGCTTAACCCCACCCTTATATCAAGCATGACCACTAAGACTGTATCCAACCTCATTGAAATAGACTGTGCTGTTTAGAGACTTCATTAAGCTTAGGATGAAGACTCAGTCCTTGCGCATAACAGCTACAGTTCAAGTGGTGCTGAAAAAGGCCCAAACGTAAAAAACAACATTGCCACTGGCACTCAGCCTCTGGTGGCACAAAATGCAGAACCCAAGACTTAACAAGACCCAGTTGATGTTGTCACTTGCTCTACTCCACCCTGCTTTACCCATTCACATTTGCGATATTTCAGTTTGAACACAGTGACAAAGGAATGTTACAATTTGTCTCTTGCGATTAGATGTTGTCATGACCTGCTGAGGTCGCCATTCACCTCTGCGGTCATCGCACGTAAGCCCGTTCTCTACAACACGTACGAACCGAAAATAATCGACTCTCACGCACAATTCACTACAATAATCACGAGTATAAGACCGATTTTAATTGATGAATCAAATCGTTCTATTCATGTCTTGGGTGCAGCGGTTGTGCAGTGGTTAGTGCACGATGTTTTAAACCGAGTCGCTGAGTTCGATTCCCAGCCACGGCAAACACCAGCAGCGAGAGTGATATCTGAACTAGTCCGGGGTGCCGCCGCCCAGCCCTTCACCAACCCGGACTGACCAGCATGGTGAAGTAGGGTCAAAACAACCCGAATAAATGATATGGCTTGGGGAAGCCGTAATCCAACAAGTGTACTGATAACGGCTGATGATGATGATAATTAATATCTCGCGACCTCTAATAGAGCGTCGGGTTTGGTGTGATGAATGTGCACCTCTGAGCAGCCGCTCCGAACGAAGCACGAGTTAAAGTCCACAATGAAACACGACGGAGCGTTGTGCGGAACTGCCCACGTGTCCACCCCACGGAGCTTACAGACAGTGCCCAGCAAGGCCCTGCCTGCAGAGATGGCCGACACTCAGGACTTGGGCCGCGCCCGCAGAGCAATGATCTCTTTGAAGTCGTTCACGAGGGATCGCAGCGGCTGCATCTCCGGGTTCACGTGCTCTTCCATCCACTCCTCCACCGCGTCCGGGAAGAACACCCTCTCCATCTCGCCCCTCAGCCTCCCCACGATCTCCTCCAGCCCATCATGCACCCTGACACAGCACGGTACACACGGAGTGCTCAGCGACACAGCCAAAGTCCCATGAGATAAACCCAACTATTTCTATCCTAAAGATACCAAATTTCTCCGAGACTCAACAAGGACAAATGGGTAACTGGCGGTGCCTCCCTCCATCAGCCTAGCCCAGTGGTTCCAAAAGTGTGCGCCGCGATGCTTCGGGGCACCAGAGCTAACTCACTGGGGCGCCGCGGGATATTACAAGTTTCGATACATGCCATATATTTTCTGACTTTGGGCGCCGTTGAAAAAATTCTGATACACTAAGGTCGCTGTGAACCGAGAAAGTTTGTGAACCACTGGCCTTGCCCACTTCCACGTAACCAAGCCCATTAAATGAGCCCTGCCCAAACTGAGCTTCACTCTTCCTGACATTGGCCCTGTCGACTGCTCATAGGCCCTGCCCAATGACCAGGTAGCCCCTCCCAACTGCTCAGGTAGTCCCGCCCACAGCTATGGTACCCTTCACCCTTTGCCCAGATGATGCGTCGAGCGTGAGACCAGAACATTTTAAACCCGGATTAAATCCTGATTTTCACAAAACCTTCAGGACACCTGGGGAGAATTTTAAAAAAACTTGGATTGTCCTGGGAAAGCAGGATATTTGGTAGCCCTACTCTTTTCTGATTAGTTTATAGACTATTTGATGATTTCACAGTAAAAGAGATTAACTTAAATATGAGCGTCATCACACAACGATACCACATGGAAAGCTTGCACTTACTGGATCGTTTTCTGTCCAAAGTGCTCCATGTATAGTGGGTTTCCAAACTTGTGCTTGCGGTGGTAGGGTGAGAACCAGCCCTTCAGAAAGCTGGTAATAAAATAACAAGCAACATCACTATATTGTTACATTGAAACATACAGTATATGGTAATCATTGCCCCTACATCTATTAGTCAACATTAATCAAGAATATGTTGATAGTTAAATTGACTATAAAGGGGAGTTATGGTACAGTGGTGAGTGCACTGTACTCAAAATCCAGATAGCATCAGTGGTGAGTGATATCTGAACAGATCGGCCACAATCCGGACTGACCAGTCTCGTTAAGTTTGATAAACCAACCGTCATCATTGACATGGCATGGGTAGACCTTCATAAAGCACTGTTTTTACAAAGGGCTGTATATTGTAATTATTATTACATGACCTATACATCTCCGATTGATTTATCATAACGTGTTGTTCGTGCATTTGTAACACTTCAAAATGAAGAGTGCTGCCACCCCACAGGACTTTCTGTGTGGAGTTTGCATGTTCTCCCCGTATCCGCATGGGTTTTTGCCGGGGACTCCAGTTTCCTCCCACAGTCCAAAGACATGCTGCGACCCTGTACAGGACTAAACAGTTTCTGACAACGGATGGATGGATGGATCTCACTCGTTTTTTTCCAGCACGTCGGCAACGGAGGACCGCAGGTTAGCACTGATCCAGGTGACGTCGCGATAGATTTCGTAGCCAGGAAACGTGCCAGCGCCCTCCCTGCGAGACAAACACAAACCGAGGCTCTTAGACGCAGCCACCAAACATCCCACTCACCCCGTGAGTTCTATCCACGTCCAACTCTACCACACCTCACTCACCAGGTAAGCAGTGTGCGTGTGGAACTCTCCTACCGCCGCTCACCAGGTGAACTGTGCTGCATCGGTCAGGCTCTGGAAACCAAGGAGTTCGGTGGTCTTCTTCTTGGCCTCGTCAGTGAATCCTCCTGCACACACACCCCCACGCATGCAAGCACGCACACACACGGAGGGGCATTGTCGGGGGCACGCATGGGACACGGTACGCGGACAGGATTACTGCACAAGAGCCACATCTGCAAGCGAATGCACTCCGCAGAGAGTTTCATGGCACAGAAGAGAGCGGAGGCCGACAAGTCACCATCGATGGCCTTACAGTACTGCCACACGGGCGGCACGATTAGCAGAGGGCGTCCACGCATGTGGTGGGGGGCGGCACGGTGGCGCAGTGAGCAGCGCTACCGCTTCACAGCAAGAAGGCTCCCGGGTTGGAATCCCGGCTCGGGTGCCTTTCTGTGTGGACTTTGCATGTTCTCCCCATGTCTGCATGGGTTTTCGCCGGGCACTCCGGTTTCCTCCCAGAGTCTAAAGACATGCTGCTGCATAGGTAAATTGGCCTGCGGACTAAATGGCCCCCGGGGCCCTGCGATGGACTGGCGTCCCTGAAAGGCCCTAAAAGGCCCAACAAGACCCTAAAAGGCCCTAAAAGGCCCTAAAAGGCCCTGAAAGGCCCAAAAAGGCCCAAAAAGGCCCTAAAAGTCCCTAAAAGGCCCTAAAAGGCCCTGAAAGGCCCTAAAAGGCCCTGAAAGGCCCTAAAAGGCCCTGTGTCTGCCGGGATAGGCTACGGCTCACCGCGACCCTGCACAGGATTAAGCGGTTTCTGACAACGGATGGATGGATGGATGGAGGACTCAAATGAGAAAAACGTGGGTCAACAGAAAGCGGCTGTGAGTGCCGAAAAAATGCCTCCCCCCGCCTCACCGTGGATGAGCGTCTGCAGCGAGGCGGCGAGCGACGGGATGGCCACGGGAAGGAGCTCGCACAGCACCGAGTAGTGGTCGTACCTGCAACGACGCCACGTACGCACAAAGACAACAAGACAAAGATCGGTAAAATAAGATCCAGTGGTGTAGACAAAGATCCCCCATCTAGACAATGGGCACCTTTTTTGCCAGTGTACCAATAATGTAAAATATACAAGGTTTGACCTTTTCTGGCATTGAGAGAAGTGTTAACAAACTGTAGGGTCACGTACTGTTAGCACCTATAAACGCCACCACGATACACAAAGGGGTGGGTGGCCAGCACAACACACGTGACCCTCAGGTGAAAGGCGCTATATAAAATGCTATAATTATTATTATTTTTTATCTACCTAGTGGTGATGTTTACACATGTCACACATGATGAACGCCACCTCCTTCATGGACGTCAACCCCCGGCCCAACGACTGAAGTCAAGAAGAAGCTTCCTCAGCCATGTGCAGCCCCTAACAACATCTCGAGGGGAAACCAGACTCCAGCTCTGGACGGAAAAGCTTGAGAGTGACCCTCCTGCAACTGGCATGGGAATCCCACCTGCTGAAGACTTCCCTCCTGGCTCAGATGCACCATGGATTCAGTGGAAGACACTCAACCGCCTGAGAACTAGAATGGGACGATCAAAAGATGCTTTGGTCAGATGGGGCTACAAGACCGGCCCAACCACCTGTGAATGTGGAGAAGCAGACCATACTATGGAACATTGCCTTGTCTGTGCTCTACTACCCAACCTCTGCAACTCAAAAGACCTTGCGGAGTTCAATGAAAATGCAAGGGGCTGTGTAAGAAAATGGGAAACTGTAATTTAACATCGCGCTTCGAAGAATCGCAAAGAAGAAGACAAACGGCATGGCGGGTACGAATATTAAACCCCATCGTTATACAACCGCAAAATAATCGTACGAAACAATAATGAATACTGGGGTAATATCACGTGCTCGTGTCGTCGTCGTCGACCTGGATGACGATGGTGATCTTATCTACAGTTAATGAATGACCCCAGCAGCACGGCTTGTTGCCGTGCAAAGGTAGGCATTTCATTGGTCAACCTTGTTACCGAGTCAGAAGACCGGGCCGTGTTGAGTGATGTAATTTGTAAATAAGACTTGTTTTCAAGAAATACGTAATTCCTTCACATTGTTCATTTGTAGCTAATACTGACTTCACACAGCTCAAAACATAGCCCCATTGGTATCTAAATAACACTGAAAACACAGTTAATTAGTCATTTACATCTACATTGCATTTCCTTGGTTAGTTTTTCAATTTGAATGCGTTCCGTCCACTTGTGACAGGCAATTGCTAGAGAACAAGGCCGGTTGAAAATGCGAGCCTTGGCTCCTCGCCTGCGCTCATCTCACCTCTGCCAGCCCGTAAGCGCGATGCCCTGCAGGGCGATGGGCTGCCCCGCCATGCCCCGTGCCACCTCCAGCCACCGCAGCTGATTGTCCACGTGGTGCTTCACCGGTACCACCATCGTGCTTGGCCCAGACGCCCCTGAGCAGAAACAGCGGCACTTCGGATATTGCGGACATTGCTCCGGATGATAAGCGGACAACTCGCCCATTTTACACGTCGAAACAAGCCAAGGCAACTCATTAATTAGTTGGCTGATAACATCATAATATATCAGAAGCAGTGTGTGGCAATATGGCGCCGGCAAACCGCCTGGCTGCCTCCTCCGCCTCGCGCCTGAGTCGTTCTCTCGTCGAATTAATATATTTGACATTGAATGAATATGTGTGCATCATAAATGTAAATTCTTATCATTATTGTGGAGTAAGTAATGCTTTCCAACATGCGTTCGTCCTCAAAAATATCTTAAAAATCGAGGTGTGAGTGTGGCTGAAGCACTTGATGCCACCTCACCAGCGCTTGCTTATTCTCTGCCAGATTCTGCAGCTGCTGCACAGGAGATTTGTTACAACCTCCAAGATGTGGTCGAATCGTGGCGTCCACTCAATATCAGCGTGTATAATTGAGGATAATTACGGTAGCGATCGCTTCAAGTGTGGAATATCGTCGGCTGTGACGAGATAGTGAGGCTTGGATAGTGGCTCTGCCTGGGAGGGCTGGGACACCAAGGCAGGTCCTTTTAGTGCTGGTTTGTATCTCCAAGTACTGGACAACCCCTTTATCCATTTATCCGCTTTTTATACTGGCTCAGTCCCTAATTGTAACACAACTTTATATTTGCAAAGACTGTGATTGGACCCAGTTGACCCAGCATCTTGTCGTCCCATCCCAGGTTGTGACCTCGGATACAAAACTGGTTTCATCGCTTACCTTTAAAAGCGCTGGCAAACCACACTGCCTTGAAGCCGCTATTTGCGTACTTGTGCACGTGTTCCACTGGGAAAAAAAGAATGTTCGGTTCACTGGGTTAGACTACTGCCCTGTAAAGTAAAACATTTACAAAAAGGCTCCGTAGTACAATCAAAACACAGATAATATCATGTTTGCCTTTTGAATGCATTTGGTCTAGTCAGACTGCAGAAGCTAGCCGGATTTCACCCTGGGTCGTGCTTGAAAGTGTGTTCTGAGCGGCTGCAAGGATACGTGGTGGAAAGTAGAACGCAGCGCGCAGCAAAAACCGTTGTTGTACTGTACTTCTATGCCCAAAGGTCTATGCTCACTGACTTCACCAACCCGCAACGACCATCGTGGTAAAGCATATCCAAATAACCCACACAGCTTGGAGAAGCCTTCATCCAATAATGGATGTTTGAGAGGCCCGTGCACGCGGAAAGACGCGCAATGCGAGGTGAGAAGTACCTTTCTGCTGGACATTGAGATTAGGTGCGTAGCCCCACAGCATCGGCTCCACGTATTCAGCGATACCGGATTCTGATGGTAAACACCAGTGACACAAAAACGACGAGACTGTCAGCAGGCTTTCTATCAAGTCTCTCACGCGCCCTCAATTTTAGAAACCACTCGAAAATCCCTCAAATGGCCCGTGGGAGGTCGTGGCGACCTCATGCGATCTCGTGTGACCTTTGAGGGCAGCCTCGTCGATGCCGCTAAGCATGTCGTCCCACACGAGCACGCGGGCCTCGGGGCGCTGTTCCCGGACATGTTGCGCCACCACAGTCAGGTGCCCCAGGAACATGCGGCCCAGGTGAGAACCGTTCTGGCTCAGCCACTCCTTCGACTCGGGGCTCTCGCCCAAGTGGTAAACCTGCGCACAACGACCCACAAAGTCCAGCTGTTAGGACACCACGGAATGGGTGGGTGGCGAGGTGGCACAGTGGTAACACTCGTTTCACAAAATAAGACCCTCGGTTCGATTCACGGCCCGGATTTGTGACGCCGCGCGACGCACGCACCTCGTCGCAGCCGATGTGCAGGTAGCGAGCGCGCGGGTGCGCGAGCAGGATCTGCGTGACCATGGCGAAGAGCAGCTTCGGGGCGCCGGGCCGGTGCGGGTTCAGCGAGTTGGGGTAGCGCGGCACCTCGCGCAGGCTCTCGTACTTCTCGTGCTTCAGCACGAACTGCGCGCGCCCCGGCAACACCGCGCGCGCACACCCGTCACCGAGGGCAACCGATCGCGCCGTGCGCCGCCACGGGATTATCCCGACGCGAGCAAACGTGATGCAAATGTCGGAATTCCGTCGGAATGCACGTGTTTTAGGTTTTATGAAACGTTGTTACCCGCGGAACACCTCGGGAAGGTGAGTCGAGGATAGAATTTATCGGGACAGAACACAGAGTGACAACAGAACACGGAATGGGAAAAAAGGGCACAGCTGAAGATGAGCAGCAGGAAGGGGAAGGAGTGCAGGTGCAAGAAAAGGAGCAAAAGAAGGGATGATCAGGCTATGTTTTTGGGGTTGAAAGGGTGGTGATGATGATAGTGGAGGGAAAGGGCTAAGGGGTTCAGATATCACTCGTCACCGATGTTAGCCGTGGCTGAGAATTATACCCCCGTGGCCGGGTCAGTGCAGTTCGCTAACTACTGCCCCCACCCCCCAAAACATCACCATCATCATCATCGTTTAGGGGTGAGCGTGGGTAATAATAATAATCATTCATAATTTCACATTTATAACACGCACATATTCCATCCAATGTCAAAGGTATTCATTCGACGAGAGAACGACTCAGAGGCGCGGGGAAAGCGCAGAGAGGTGGAGGAGCGAAGACGTGAGTGTGGGAGTGAGGAGGGCGCCGCAGTGACCAAGCGACCCCTGCTGCAGGCGCTCACCTCCATGTGGCCGAACGTCTGCACCAGCGGGATGACCTCGAGCCCGTTAGCCTCCGCCAGTTGCAGCATCTTCCTGATGTCCTCCATGCTGGAGGTGGCACGGGGGCAAAGAGGGCACGCACGCTCAGCAAACTACGGCGGGGAATTGACAATAAAGCTGGCATAACTGGCCTTTTTGTGTCGTTAATTAAATTAAGTTATAAACCGCCAATTTTAATGTGGTCGGTTACCCGGGCCCCCGAAATATGGTGGGCACCGCTAAAGTCTGCCCTGCCGTAGTGACCAAAGTGATGAAACTCCTTACCAGCCACAGCCAGCGTGATGTGGCTCACGATATAACCAAACTCTGCCCATTACCTCCCAACCAGCGTCACGTGGGCCAACAGAGGCGAGATTTTAATTTTTCCTCCCAACTATTTCATGGGGGAAAACTACAACACAACTCGTTCATGCTTAGTTGCTGCTCACCAAACCACAATAGTCGCTGGGGCACGGCCACAGGGCGTCAACGCGCCAGCCCCCGGTACGATCGGCAGAAACACTCGGGCCTCGCTAGGCCTCTAACGCTCAGGCTCAAGTCACGCTTGAGCCGCTCAGTTAGTTTCAAAGACGCACGAGCGGCTGGCAGAGCCGGGGCTTGTCCCAGGCTCGGCTAGCGGACATCCTGAGAGTGGCTGGGGCCATGTTCAAGAGCTGGCTCAAGTTAAGTACGACTGTGAGCCAGGGTCCACTTGAGCCAGAGCCAAGCCTGAGCTGAGCCACTACTAAGAATACAGGGCCTTAAACCCAGAGAGACGCAGCGGGAGGGCGGCTTTTCCTGACAAAACCGCCGCCGTTCTATGCAGCCCGTTGACGCGACAACAATAGAAACTATCGTTTCTAAACCGCCGCGACATGGCAAGCCATTACTTTTACAAACAACAAATATTAGTCATCTATACGTATAACACCGTAAAAACGTACGTGGCCGGGTCACGTGAAAGACGGTGCTTAGAACAGCAACGTTATTTGCATTTGGGGACCAGGTGGAAGCACGCAGGTCAAAGGTATGTTGGCCTCACCTGTAGGCGTACTGACTGCTCAGGAGGTGCAGCTCTCCCTCGTAAGGGAACGAGTCTTCGTACTCCACGAGCAGCCCGTCCGCCCCCAGCGTGGCCACGTACGGGATCAGCTGCACACGCGGCCACACGGTGACACAGGTCGGCAGGGTGGCTATGCAGTGGTAACATCCGTGCCTGACAGAAAGAATGGTCTTGCCTGCGGCGGTTCGATTCCCGCCTTGGACGCCTGTGTGGAGTTTGTGTGTTCTCTCCCTGTTCTGCGTGGGTTTCCTCCGGGTTTCTCCGATTTCCTCCCACAACTTAAACAAAAATACACGTTAGTTATCTGGCCGAGAACGTCATAATGTATAGGAAGCAGTGTGTGGCAATACGGCGCCGGCAAACCGCCTGGCTGCCTCCTCCGCCTCTCTGCGCTTTCCTCGCTCCTCCGAGTAGTTCTCTCGTCGAATGAGTACCTTCGACAGTGAATGAATATGCGTGCATTATAAATGTAAAATTCTTACTATTAAAAAAATATTATTATTTACAGCGAGAGCGGGAGCCGGCTTTAGGCCGCGGCCGCACTCACCTTCTCCAGGTACCCGAGCTGTGGGGCTGCCCCCTTGAGGTCCAGGTGTACCAGCCTCATGCCCACTGGGCTGTGCTCGCGAGCCTCCTCCTTCCCCGCCCCGCCGCCATCGCGCCGGTCGTCCATCGCCTTTGGCAACTCGCCCGGCTGCTTCTGCTGCTCCCCGTTGGAAGCGGCAGCGGCGCCGGCAGTGTCCGTCGCCTTCTCGTCCTGCAAGACGGAGGTGAGGAACACGTTTGTCAACCGCGATCGCCGCGGCGAGCAGAGCGACGCCGTGTGCCGAGCTGCCATTGCTAAGCGCGGTCGCACAACCGCAACAACCCGCACGCTGCACGCAGGCCCTCGTCCAGCAGTGGCGTGACAGACGGCTGTACATTTAAAAGTACACATTTAAAACGATCTCTTCTCACGGTAAACGCAAGGTGGTCCACCGTGGTGTTGACTAGCGCAGGCCCGAATGTGGAGGCCTTTCCACGGCACTCGTATTTTGACCCCATAGACGTTTGACCCGGGGCGAGCATTTTCTACTGTCGTAAAAATTACTCCTCCTGCGGGATAACAACCCATCAGGGTCAAAAATCTATCCAATCATTGGACGCCAGGGAATAGGTACTTTGAAAGCTATATCTGATACCAAGGTCCAAATTCTACAGGGGTTAAAATACTTCCTGACATCAGCCTTCCTTACCTGCGAGACCTTCTTCACCCAGATCGTATTGGCCTGGCTGTCCTGTCCCCAGAAGCGATCCGGCAAGGGGACGGTGAGGCTGGGTGACGGGCCCCACAGCTTCGTCAGAACCGAACTCGACTTGGAGATGCGCTGACCCTTCCTGGGACGGCAGCGAGCACCCGGGTCACAAGCGGCCGAGTCCAACCGAGACGACCGGGTGGCGCAGTGGTAACATCCGCGCCTCACAGAAAGAATGGTCTTGCCCGAGGCGGTTCGATTCCCGCATTGGGCGCCTTTCTGTGTGGAGTTTGTGTGTTCTCCCCATGTTCTGCGTGGGTTTCCTCCGGTTCTCCGGTTTCCTCCCACAACTTAAAATTGGCCGATAACATCATAATATATAGGAAGCAGTGTGTCGCAATATGGCGCCGGCAAACCGCCTGGCTGACTCTTCTGCCTCTCTGCGCTTTCCTCGCGCCTGTGAGTCGTTCTCTCGTCGATTGAATACCTTTGACATTGAATATGTGCGCGTTATAAATGTAAAATAATTATTAGGTAGAGGAGTGTGTGGAGGTGAGTAGGGTGAGATGATAGGGGAGGGGTAGGAGAGTGAGTGCGCCGAGTGGACTAGAGTGGGTAAGTGCGTGCACAAATGTCGTGGCCGCACGGTCATGCCAACTGGCAGTGAAGGAGGGGGAGAGGAGGAGGAGGGGCAAACAGTGCGAGCGCCTTACCTGGAGTCTGCTATGAGCTTGCAGGCGGCCAGGAGTGCGAAGGCGAGCAGCAGAACACGCAGCGTGCACACGTACTTGGATCGCATCATCGGCGCCAGCGCCACCATCAGCTGTAGCTCAATACTTGCCACCTGAGAAGCACGACAGCGCACCCATCAGCTCCCGGGGGGGGGGGGCAGCATTCGACGCCACGCTTTAGGACGAGCTCCTGCCACGATGGTGCCGACACTGACATCGATTGCTCACCCCTACCGATAGGCGGGAGGGCCTCTTCTTTCGCGCTCACCAGATGTCTTGGAAGACGTGGAAGTACACACATCGCACGCGACCTGCCGATTTACTTACTGTGATGCAGCCGTTTAGATCTGCTGAGTGGACAGAGGTGGAGGAATTTAATAAACTTCCTCGTTGTTTCAAACGCTGCCCGGGGAGAATTAACAGGCTACCTCGTAATAAACTAGCTCAGTGTGAAAACAGCATCACGCAAAAGTGACCGCAGGCACCAAAACCAAACCACCAATCACATTATCAGTGGTCACCACTGATCCCACAGATTCGCGAGTAAACATTCAGTATCATCCACCAAGTCTCCATACCGAATGGCTTAACAACCTTAAATTACACACAACAATAAATTCCGCCGTTCGCCACTGAGTGGCAGTGACGTCACCACAGCGCTTGTACCAGCCACGTGAAGTGTCAAATGCTTGCCGACAGGAGGCCACAGCACAGACCCAGGTGTCACGGGCTGCCTGACCGAGATGACACAAACGCTCAACCATATGATGTTGCTAATTTCGCATCACAACACAAACCGATAAACAAGACGTGGCCGGTTGGGGCGGTGATCAGACGGCACCGTTGAGATCCTGGAGTGGACACCTGTAATTAAAAACCAGCTTCTCAATTGCTCTGAGCTTGTGGCCTCCACCTGGATCGCCAATAATCGCACAAAAAACCATCTCAGCCTGACTTAAAAGAAAAGTCCATCCATCCATTATCAGAAACCGCTTAATCCTGTACGGGGTCGCGGTGAGCCGGAGCCTATCCCGGCACAGGGCGCAAGGCAGGGCTATACCAATGATCGGACGCCAGGCCATCACAGGGAACCGGGGCAATTTAGTCCGCAGTCCAATTAACCTATGCAGCATGTCTTTGGACTGTTGGAGGAAACCGGAGTACCCGGCGAAAACCCACGCGGACACAGAAAAGTGTTTCACATAATCTGGTCAAGCTACAGATGTTTGCTGTGTGATGAAGAATCTGCAGACGTTAACTTCTGCAATCTCGGGGATAGTTCAAAATCGTTCATCAAGGGCATTCTCATTCTCTCAGGGGGTGGAGGGCTTGAGGGGATAGGGTGGAAAATCCACATTCCTACGGTGGGCGTGAATCTCCAGCCATTCATTTTCTAAACCGCTTGTCCTGGTGAGGGTCGCGGTGGCAGCAGTCCAAGGAGAGTGGACCAGACATCCCTTTCCTCAGCAACAGATTCCAGCTCTTCCTGGGGGATTCCCAGGCGTTCCCAGGCCAGCCGAAGGATATAATCCCTCCAGCGTGTCCTGGGTCGGCCTCTAGGTCTCCGCCCAGTCGGCGTGAATATATGTAATTAAAAAAAAACATTGATTGCCAGCTTTTAAGAAAGTGGTTCTCAATTTATTGACAACCACTTGAATTCTGGAGAGGTCGGTCATACTAAGGCGGGACGCGCGGTTGTTGACATTGCAAAGTTCGAACGCGAATGGGTGAGTGATCGAGTGCGTGAGTGATCGAGTGCGTGAGTGAGCAAATGGGTGGATGCGCGTGTTAGTTGGTAGGTGGCTAGATCGGCCTGACAACACAAGACTGTGGTGGCCGAATCTTGATGTGCGTGGGGCAAACAAGTCACTTTTTGCGCAATCACATAAGACGCATGAAAGACGCCGCGGGAGCAGGTTCTACTCGTTGGGCAGGTACTGTCAAATGTCTTAAACCCCAAAGTTCGGTACGGGCAGATTTTACATGCCTCCAGCTGTGTTGTGCACGCGACGATAATAATTTCACTCGCATACTCATTGGACAGAAGTAATTTGCATCGCTCGGTAAACATGGCGTTGGGCAAACGTTGAGCCATGCGGTTTCTGAAAATGGATGGATGCTTCATCCAAACGCTGGCATGTAGTTGGAACCCTTTGACCAATGTTACACAATAAGCTTATACCCATCGCACTGTTACACCTTTTGTACTGCTTTGTCTGTTTGTAATTTATTTGAAGGGTTGAACATTTTTGTCTTGTGCAATACTATACGTTATTGTTAACGTTATGAACATGGCTAATGTTTTAATCCTGCACAATTTAATGCTGTACATTCTTTAAATTCGTTGTATTACCGTCTGATTTCAAATAATGTTTGATGTTAATTAGTACGTTTGTTGTATCACAGAAACCCCACTTCCAGAGCTTGCAGTCTCACTGGGTATTTTCTGCTGTAATAATAAACATCTATCTAATTTTGGGCCGACATTCCTTGCTTAACTAGACAATGGAATTATAAAGATGTTACCAATACAGGTTTTCACGGCTCGATGCATGGCAGTTGCTTTTCAAAGCTGTTCTTTCAGTATAGCCATGGGGGTCAAGGTAGAAGCGTTCACGTCGCGATCCCTGTCAGGTAATACTTGGTATTGCCTGCGAATTCTACCAAACACTTCGAGGCCGAGCTGAAAGACAACGATGTCCAAGAGGCTGAGCATCGAGCTTCGAAGAATCGCAAAGAAGAAGTATAGCCATGTCACTGATCGCTCACCCTCTCAGAACTCAGCGTGCCTGCGGATGCCTCCAACGTGGCAGCCGAAACGTCGCGAAGGAGAGAGGAGAGGGAGATCTCAACTCGGCTATCCCGAAAGAACAGCTGTGAAAAGCAACCATCGATAAATATGATAAGCAATTCGAAATAATAGAATGGTAAATGATCCATCTATCCATCCATAAAACTGCGTTTTGCCGGAGATTATCCCGGCAGACACAGGGCGCAAGGCAGGGCTATACCCAGGATGGGACGCCAGTCCATCACAGGGCACCGGGGGCAATTTAGTCAGCAGGCCAATTAACCTATGCAACAGCATGTCTTTGGACTGTGGGAGGAAACCGAAGCGCCCGGCCAAAACCCACGCGGGCAGGAGGAGAACACGCAAACGCCACACAGAAGACACCAAATAAGAAGAACGCGGTTTATAAGCGACACAGCACTCACCACTGCCGACCGATCGCGACACGGTCGGGAACGCTCACGTCCGCTTGGTAACGCGCCCGACAGCCAAGCAACCAAGACGCACGCTCGCTCGTGTCCGCACGGCTCCGGCACTCACTGAGCGTTTCAACGGCGAGCACGGAAGCGAGATTATGTACATGGTGAGGAATGAGGAGGGGCTGACTCTAGTCATACTCATGCTCGGAATGAATGACAACACCACCTGTACAAGCACATCCACATGTTTACTGGGGTGGGCGGGGCAGAAGGCAGAAGAGTCAGCCAGGCGGTTTGCCGGCGCCATATTGCGACACACTGCTTCCTATATATTATGATGTTGTCAGGTAATACTTGGTATTGCCTGCGAATTCTACCAAACACTTCGAAGCCAAGCTGAAAGACAACGATGTCCAGAAGCTGCCCATCGTGCTTTGAAGAATCGCAAAGAAGAAGAAGATCGGCCAATTTTAAGTTGTGGGAGGAAGCCGTTGTTATCCTGGAACACCCATCACATAAAGTTGTAATGTCAATACACGGCAATATGAAACTGTTGTTTGTATGAAGGGGGCTCAAAAAGTCTTCGCTAAAAATACTTTGACAGTGTGGCCTATTGATGACGCAGATTGTGAACATTAGTGTGGAAGATTCTACAGCGCCTACACCACTTGTGCCCCGCACTGCACACATGCTTCGACCCAAACACCCCCCACGCATCAACCTCCCTTTATGGTAACTTAATGAATTCTGAATGGGAAGACACGCAGGTAACAGCCCAGTACACAAGGAACGTTAAGCTAACGTTGGTCCATCTCTGGAGCCAATCGCAATCATGACCACGTAATTCGTAACGCGCTGCAATGTCAATGCAACCGTGACATTATCCAACTGTGCTTAATTAGAACTGTCTCCAGGTCTGGTGGTCTGGACTGGAGGCCGTTGTCCATGTACACCCATGTGTGTACATGGACCACGAGGTGGTGAGATATTTTGAGGAGCACCTCACAGCAAGATGGCTCCGGGTTCGTATCCCGGCTAGGGTGTCTTTCTGTGTGGAGTTTGCACGTTTTCCTCGTGTCCGCGTGGGTTTTCGCCGGGCAATCCGGTTTCCTCCCACAGTCCAACGACATGCTGCTGCATAGGTGAATTGGCCGGCTGTCTAATTTGCCCCCGGTGCCCTGTAATGGACTGGCGTCCCATCCTGGGTATACCCCTGCCTTGCGCCGTGTCTGCCGGGATAGGCTCCGGCTCACCGCAATCCTGTACAGGATTACGCGCTTTTCTGACAATGAATGAATACATATAACCCACCTTGTGCACCCCAGCGAAGCCGACATGTTTTCACGCAGAGGGCCAGGCTCGTCCACACACTGGCACGCAAGCGGTTCGTCTCTTGCGGACTCATCAGCGTGTGGCTCCTCAAATGACCCTGGAGGAGGCATGAGAAGCATGCAGAATGCACCTATGAAAGCAAAAGCCAGAGTTGTGGAAATATGAGTCTCCCCTCAGCATGGGGGCACCTACACAGACTTGGCTGTCCGGTTTAGTAGACCTCCGTTAACGTCTTACAACACTTCTGAATTTCAGTTCCTATCATAATTTCACCGCCACGGCAACGTAAAACTGCACTTTAATAATCATGAAAATAATAATTTTGTTGAAAGATAATACGTTAAGTATTTGTTTTCGCTAATGCGTTTACACGTGACCGCAGTTAAACTTTAACATTAGGATTACGGTTGGCTTCAGGGTACATCTGTGATACCCGGGTAACCCCTGCTGAGGGGCGCCTTACGTTTCACAACACCGGTGTTCCTTGGAGACGTGCGGAGCGCAGCCTGATCACTTCCAGAAAGTTGTTCAGTGGGGGTTAAAACCAGTTTGGCCAGACCGAGCTGCCCGTTCCATTGTTACCGATGTGTTTGATATTTAACAGACCTGCTCTGCCGATTACAGGTTTCGTCCCTTTAGTCGGTAGGGTGTGAGGGGCGGCTGCCGTTTTTAGAGGGCCGAGTATTTACAAACAAAGGTCTTATAGTCAGTGGGGGTTCTCAACATTTTGAACCCCAATGCCCACTTGGGTATGGTCTCCGTAGACCACTAGGTGGCTGATGGGATGTGTAAAAAACTGTGGAAGGAGACGTACTGTACAGTCTATTGTTACTGCATGGGAAGAGCATCAGGAAATCCATCCATCCATTTTCAGAAACCGCTTAATCCTGTACAGGGTCGCGGTGAGCCGAAGCCTATCCCGGCAGACACAGGGCGCAAAGCAGGGGAACACCGAGGATGGGACGCCAGTGCATCGCAGGGCGCCCGGGGAAATGTAGTCATTATGCCAATTAACCTGGCAGCATGTCTTTGGACGGTGGGAGGAAACCGGAGTGCCCGGCGAAAACCAGCATCAGGAAATGCGTCTTAAAATCACAGATCTACGATTAACGCTGTTGCTACGTTGGCAGTGTTACCGATTCATTTATAAGTCGACAATAGTTCAGTGGACAGCTACCGGCATGGGTAAAGCCCCACTACGTCCACTCAGTGCTTTTCTATGGTGACCGGATAGGGATGTCACGCCAGAGGGCTTTTTCAATGGACGCTACGAGATCCGATCACTATAATTGTGATGGTGCATCTGTTAACTGTAATCCGCCAGCATCCCGCTTCGACCAGCAGCGATCGTCATGGCTAATTCCTCAGGGTGTCACAATCACGCACCTCGCCATCGCTTTTTTGCAATGAGATGACAGCACGGGCAAAGATATGCATGCAGGATCAGCTGTGCGCCGCGGGCGTGCGTGCGTGTCTGCTAATGTCGCACCGTTGCATTTAGAGGCGCATGTGAAACCCATGAATGTGGACAAAAACGATCAAACGTTGGGGCCGACATTTGGCCCGACACACGCTCGTTTCACAGCACGGTCACGTCGCGCCACGTACGCGACTCCCAAGCAACAATCAGGTCGCGACCAAGAGCCGAGCGGGAATCAATCGAGCGACATTGATAAAACTGTATTATGTGTGCTGCAGTTTGGAAGCAGGCCTTAGAGACCGGGCACGCACAAGTAGCAGCAGACGCGGCGAACACGTGGTTGTTGACAGCGTGCGAACGGAATGTCGCGGCTGACTTGCACGGCTCGCCTGTGGCAGCCGGGGAGACACGAAACGACACCAAACCTGAGGCGCTTCTCAAGGATTCGCGACTCCTCCCTGGGAGGACGCGGTTTCCCGCGCCTCACTTCCGGGTTCCCAGCGTGGCCCGGCCTACGACGCGTCCCTATTGGCCACGTGTCGTGACTAGATATGGGCCACATGTCTTGACTTAGAAGTTTACGACCATTGCAGCAAAAAAAAACCCGGCGGATCTTGCAAGCTATTTGCAGGATTTCTGCGACATAACAAAGGAATTGACAAAATAAATAAAAATATACAATTATAATAGCGTGTCCTGGGTCGGCCTCTAGGTCTCCACTGGGCGGAGACCTTGGCCTAGAGGCCGACCCAGGACACGCTGGAGGGTTTATATTCTTCGGCTAGCCTGGAAACGCCTGGGAATCGCCCAGGAAGAGCTGGAATCTGTTGCTGAGGAAAGGGATGGTCCACTCTCCTTGGACTGCTGCCACCGCGACCCCTCACCAGGACTAGCGGTTTAGAAAATGGATGGATAGATGGATAAATTGTTATTTTGTCAGAAACCGCTTATTCCTGTACAGGGTCGCGGTGAGCTGGGGCCTATCCCGACAGACACAGGGCGCAGGGCAGGGCTATATCTTTGATGTAACGCCAGCTCATCACAGGGCACCGGGGGCAATTTAGTCAGAATGCCAATTAACCTAGGCAACAGCATGTCTTTTGACTGTGGGAGGAAACTGGAGTGCCCGGCGAAAACCTACGCGGACACGGGGAGAACATGCAAACTCCACATCGAAAGGCACCCGAGCCGGAATTCCAAGCAAAACGTCGCGAACTAGAGAATGGGGGCGCTCGACACAGCTATCCCGAAGGAGTAGCCGTGAAAACCTACATCAGTACATGACTTGATGTTGCTGGGCTGAGCCACTGCGACAACGAACTTCTGAGACCAAGAACAGCATTGGAACTATTTTGTTTTACAATTTAAGTGTTTGTTAATGATTGTATGTTACATTGACACAGATGACAAAGTTCAAATGGAATAAAATAACGGACACATTACAGGCCAACCAACGAGGTGGATTTGTATGTTTTTCTACCATTGAGCGGCAGGGTGGTATGGTGGTAACATCCCCGCCTCACAGAAAGGTCCTTCCTAGGGCAGTTCGAATCGCACTTCGGCCATCTTTCTGTGGAGTTTGTGTGTTCTCCCCCAGTTCTGCACGGGTTTCCTCCCATAACAAAAAACTCAGAAATTGGCGCTGGCTAACCGCGTGCCTGCCTCCCCCCCGTCTAATATAAATTGCAAGTTTATTGTGATTTGTTGTTCATATAAGTAGTGTCTCAGAGCGCTTTACATCTTACAAGGTGACTCAGCACCTGACCTGCAAGTGGGTGTTGCTCTGCCCTCGGGAGCCAGTAATCGCTGCTATGTGTAATGTCAATTGAGTAATTTGCAGTGTAATTACAAATTTGGACCCTGGCATCCAGGTTATCATCACGGGTATACAATAAAGCCCGACCTTTTGATAACTTAAACTTGTAACACGCCGCACAGTATTCGCTCACTCTTGTAGAGATGGAATGATTCAGGGGCACGAAGAACCTGACAAGCGGGAAAGGCAGCCGCACGGAGCTCGTGCCAAATACCCTTGACGTTCTGCAGTCGTCTCTAATATGATGGCGTTCCGTGCTGATGACAGATCTTTCGCATAATGGAAAAGTACTATGAAAAAGAATTTCAGAAAAAATATAGGGATGAAAGGTTTGCCTTAAAATATGGAAAACAGCTCCTGTTCAAATCATGAAAAACTAAAAGATTTGGAGAACAGGAAGGTGCATACCTAGAGATGTTATTGTAGGCAGATTGAGAGCAAGCAAAATTATAATTAAGTGGAGCAGGATGTATGGCATTTTGGGAACTGAATTTGATGTAAAGCAACATACCCATGTACTGTACTTGAATAAAAGCGTTACAAAGTCCGCTAGCATTTTAAAGTCACACAATGATCGCACACCCATGCGGTAGAATTTGCAGTCGGTGAAGGATGGACATGTGATATCACTTCATAACCAATATGGAAATGGCACGAGTGAGTTGTGATTGGTAGAAAAAGACAACATATGTTGTTTTGCATGACTGCATCCAAAATATGGAACCTGTGCAGTTTGCAGAATGTACTTTCAAGCGACCAAATTTTCTAGCACATCACAACGGAATGGAAAATCACATTAAGGGAATGGGCATTTATTGTGAAGCTTTCAATTGCATGCCTCACACCGTCAGCTTACACGATACAATTTTATCACTAAAGCGTCTTGCTGTAAAACCCATGGCATAATGTACGTATCGTGAGAAAGGGTTGTTCCAGCCGCACAGCTCGATTTTTTAAAAATACAGTCCTCGTTTTACGAAAGGGATGCATTTCTTAAAAGTCGTTTGTAAAGCGAAAATTCATTAAACGAAGATGTATTTCCCATCACTATAAGGGCAATAATTAGTGATAGGTGACTTGAGCTAATACACACTGTATACATCCTAGTAAAGAATGGTAAATATATAGTAGACATATACGTGTTTATTTGTAATAAAAAGAAATTCATTTAAAATGAACAGTACTAATTAAAACAAACACAATATTAAGGAAAAAATGAACAATTTACTTGAACAAAGTCTTAAGTACTATCTGCTTTCCTTGTTTCCTCAATTCCTCATTTTATGGAGGTCCCTATAGCATTGAAGGGCGTCTTAAATTTGTTTTGCTCATGCCAAGGCTGCATTCCACATTCGGGTCTTCGTAAAAAATCTCTCGGGCTTGTTAAATTTGCGTAACCGCTTGTGACATACACATTACAGTAAGGCATTTGGCGAGGATATTTGCCTATCAGTGGCTAATGCTCTGAGTACAGTACACAATAATACAGTACTGTACAAAGCTGGCTATTAGACTTGCAATGGAGGGGGAGATGGTGGGCAGCGCTGGAAATTTACACATATCCAGTTTGGCGTGCATTCGTTGTAGCGAAAATGCATTGCACATAATGAAAAAGGCTATACAATTATTCACGTTAACGTGAAAAATCTTTATTGAGCGCTCGTAAAACGAGGCGTTAGCGTAAAATCATTTAATTAGCACTTCCCATAGCAGATTCGCCGACTATCTTCAAAAAAAGAATACTGCAGCTCACCATCCGATTGCGAAATCCCTACCATATTGTAGTGGAGGGGTTTGCGTGTTCCAATGAACGCCATAGCGATTTCACCTGGAACCTAGCACTCCTGCTACGGTCTCCATTGGTGAACAGATCTGGGACAATCCAAAGACCCTCCGACTAAAGGAGGCTAGCGTCAGGAAGGTGACTCGGCCAGAAAATTCTGCTCCAATACACCAATACTCCAGTCTGTATTGATTTGAGTCGAATTTCGCTGTTGGCGAATAGGGGACAAACCCTGTTTGCGTCGCACAATTCGCACGTGTCATCTGCCGCACCGATGCGTCATCCATAATGTTGTGCTACGTGCGCTGTAGTACAATAAAATCAGGCGTCTGGTGAAATCAAGACTCCTTATATGCTAGTGAAAAGCATGGCCTAACTTAAAGGGGGGAGGTCTGTTCTTACAAACATTGACACAGAGGAACTAGCTTAACGCGTGCAGCGATAATTGTGTGCAGCGTCTTCTCACGTCTCTGGGTTTATGTATACTACTAATGCTCACACTGCATATGTTGCATTAGCATTTGTTTTGGTTACCCATATACGAGTCCAAAGTGTACCACCAACACCCAGACCGCAAGCGAACGGGAAGAGGGAAATGAAGACACAGCAACGACGGAGGCAGCTGAGTTGGTAGACCGGTCATCATCTCCATCTTGAGAATGTGAAGAGAGCACCATTTAACTCACCACCAACTACGACTACCTCATGACACATAAAATAAACACTTATGTCCGTGTATGTAGAGCGTATATATTATTTTGCATTAAGTGCTTTGTGTTGCATAATACATTTTTCTTTGTGTGTTTTTTATTCTAGTCCATATTATTACTCTCTAATTTTGCCTATTATTCTTGCTTACATATTTAGCTATGTAGCATAGTTGGGCTTTAAGAAATTTTATATGAAATCTTGGAGTGCCAGAGCATACCTCAAGTATTTTAGTTTTAACTCGTGTAAAAAAAAAATTGGATTTGCGTCGTTTCAGTTTGAGTTGTATTTTCCAGGAACCTCAATCCGCCACAAACCGGGGTATTGGCGTACCCCCACTACTGAGGGGCAACCGGCCAACCCAGGTCCACGTGGATAACACCATGTGATTTAGGAAACACCAACCAGACCACTGAAAATGCAACATTGAAGCAAATCTATTGGACATTATCCAATTCCATTTCCTCATCAACTAACAAGTTGCCGAACATAATTGGTGCGGTAAAATGCAATGTACATACGCAGCTCATAATGACCCTGCACTTGACTGTTGGTGGTTTGAGACTGGAAGGGCTGCCAAAAGGTGACCCCTGCACAGCCTCCTCTGGCTAGGCATGGCCCAGCGACGACATAGCCAATCAGGCGATGACGCTGTCGTTGAAGGCGAGACACACGATTGCCTTCTGATGGCCGGTGTATTCGCGCTTTATCTCGCCCGTCTCCACACTCCACAGCCGTGCCGTGTTGTCCGACGATGCTGCACGTGTCACACGCGGGCACAAAGACATCTCTAAATCCACGCAACAAACTTCTGATGTCACATTCAGGGTGAATACCATGTATTATTCACTGAGGCTCTTTTAACATGGGGTGTTTGATTTTGGGTCACTTTCAATTGGTTAGAAATATTTACGGTTCACAGATGGCTGAAAATATTATAATGTATTTAGTCTACGGAGGTGGCTTGGTGGTACAGAACTTAGAGCCCTGAGCTGGCAGTGTTGACATGGGTTCGAATCAGACAAGCAAATGTGATTGAACCGGGTTTAAAGAGCAGTAAATTGATGGTCTCGACAGTCAATAATGACAGCAAAAAACAACCAAGCGCATTCAATTTTCCACACTTAAATTTGGAAAAAGTCGTGCTTTAAAAATGTAGTACATTGGTTTGACTGTCATGAAATGTAATGAACATTACTCTCTGCAGGAGGGCAGGTTGGAAAGTGCAGTCCCCGACTGCCACGTGAACGAATGTCAGTAGTTCTTTAAGATTATCTTTTGTGGGCAATTCGCCAACATTTGTGATCTTGTAACATGACAATGATAATCGGGATTGTATTTGGGGATAGCACAAAAAGAGATTTTTTTTTTTACGCATTAATTTTCAACTGTGTTTGTCACATACACACAATCCGTATCTCCCAAGCAGACAGCGGAATGAATGAATGAGGCTCCTTTGCATTTCCACCCACTACTCTTAAGGATAGCGACACACACCGGTAACCATGTACTGCGAATCCCCGGAGAAGGCGCAGTCCCACATCCATCCACGAGAGCTCTCGGCCGGGTTGCTGCTGCGGATGCTGAGCTCCGTGAGCATTGTGAAGTTTGCCGTGCGCCAAATCGTGCACGTCTGATCAGACGAGCACGTGGCCAGGAGCCTGCGATGGCACAACGGCAACCACCACTCGTTACAATGCCAATACGCTATCAGTCGTGTTCACACACACGAACGGAGTTTGGACAATTCGACGAAGTCAACTCCTTTAAACCTTAGTATTTCCCGTAAAGGTAAGGCACATTTGGCAACGAAACTTTATAAATATCCGGTCTTCAGTTAGCCGAACCACATCCTCTTATGATTATCCGATTACCTTAAATATCATTGTTGATCATACGTCCGATTTTGGCCAATACATTCTAAAAATGTAATAAAGGTAAAGTTGCATCCATGAAACTACTTTCTCACACTACTACTGATGGTGGGAGGGATTTCATGAGCTCCTTCAGAGGATAATTATGCATCCCAAAGGCAGGAAACCCCCTACAAATAGACTTTCTTAGTTGGGGTTTTATTTAATGTAAATTTATCTCACAAATGATGGGGTTTTTTTTTTATCATTCTCAGTGTTTATCAGCCTGCGTGCTATTCTTTTGATGCCTTTTTTTGTTTCAATTTTAGCATTGTACAGTGATTTGCAACCTTTTAGTGAAAGGCGCTTTACATGTTTGAATTATTATGATTATTACAAGCCATGCACACGGTGACATGGCTGATTTTGCCGATGACATCACCAAGCCCCACCAATCATCTCCCATCCAGCGGCACAAATGGGAACCGAGGCGAGACCTTATTTTTCTACACGTACTGACCATTTTGGTTTTGCCCCATTAGGTAATCCAACCGACAAGCATGATGTGCGTGCTGATACTATAACTGACGTGGAATCTGGGCTGAACCGGCACTTGAGGGCGTAGGTCTTGTGAGCATTGATCTTGAACTTGGGGATGAGCTGTGTGGCCTCCTCCCGCACTCCTCCCGTCAGGTTCCACACATAACACTGGCCCTATATTGTGAATGCACCACGTTATGAATGGGTCTGTACATCGTACACTTTGTTTGATTCAATGCCAATGTACATGATGGTATAAGAGAAAAGCCTTTACCCTTGCTGACAAAATACAGGTGTTAAAATGTTCAAATGCGAGACACCTTTTACAAGGCATCAAGTTTGCAATAAACACACATGCTTGTGGTAAATCATGCAAACAAGTATGCTTTGATAATGTATACAATGGCCTTTAAACGTAGAGACAGCCTTCCTCATGGCCTTATCTCACCAGTGTTAGACCAAATGGTGCCAAAAGGCTAAATGTCAAAGCGTTAATAGCTCGGGTCAAGCTATTATAACTACGGGAACCTTTTCTGCCAGAATAGAGACAAGGCCATAAACAAAGTTGTCTCTAGTGTCTCCGATGTAGACCAATGAATTTCAAGGACAATGCTTACTTAACAAAGCATACTTGTTTGCATGTTTTACCACAAACACGTGTGGTTATTGCAAACCTGATCCCTTGTAAAAGGTGTCTGTTTGGTGTGAGCATTTTAACGCCTGCATTATTGTCAACAGGGGTAAAGCCTTTCCAGATGTCATTTCATTATCATCTGTACACTGGCAAAAAGGTTCCCATAGCTAACGTACATGTTGTAGCGAGGTCGTTTGGAAATGTGCACCCACGCGTATGTGACTTGGATTGGCTGTTAGTGGAGGGAAGGTTCAAGTTTAAAGTGTTTAACCACGTGACAACGCAACAGACGAGGATGAGTCTCACGATTTTAAGAGCGACCTGTGCCACCAAATCGAGGTGCGCCTGTGTACCTTGCTGTTGACAGCTGCCATGTAGCTGGCGTCGGGGTCGATGTGTACGCAGTTCATGGCCACGTCCTGCTCAGGGATCAGCTGTTCGTTCTGGTCCGTCTTGAGGTCCCAGATGTGGATGGCGCCGCTCTGATCTGCCACTATCAGTTCGGCCTTAATGAAGACAAAGTATAAAGCCCATCTCCGTGAGACCATTCTGGACTCTAACGGCAAGTGCCTTAATCATTTAATTTTTGTTGCTTTGGTTTTTATTAGTTGTTTTTTCTGTCGTTTTTGACATGCCGTTCTTTCCGCAGCCCTTGTGTAGTGCTGTGTGACCCTCGGGTGAAAGGCGCTATATAAAATGCTATTATTATTATTTTAACAGGCTGGTGTGGTGACTAGAATTGAAACGCATGGGAGGAAACCGAGCATAATCGACTCCGTAGAAAACACGTGACCAAGGATGCAATGCAAGATTCAGTTCATGTTACTCATAGACGTACACACACCCATGTAGCCCCAGAGAACGTGTCTATCCAAGTGGGAAATTTGCTGTGCAGCCAGGATTAGGCTCGACCAATCATATGAATACCCTTCAACAGTCCATGCAACTATAAATGAAAGGCATCTCTAAGGCTAGCATGGTAGATTGCAGGTTGGTGTGCCCAGCACCCCACCTGGCTGCCTTTGTCTCTTCAGTCCTGATGTTTACACACTGCACCAGGTACTCATTTGAGGCTGATTCGACCTAAGGGACACCCAAGACTGACGTTAGCCGTGGCAGGGAACCGAACTATGATCGACAGTTTCGTAAGACAGTACGTTAACAACCGCACACACGCACCACAAGTCTGACCAGGCATGACTGGTCAACGAATACCCACATAACAAAGGCGTTCATATAGATAGACAGGCAGTATATTATGCATACAGTAATAACACAAAAGCATTAGTACGCTGTTTAAATTAATTATTTCAAGTTTCCTGGTATTAGTCTACATGGCAGGGCCCCTATGGTGGGAATTGCGTGTTCCAATGAACCCGAGCTATGGCACCTGGAGTCCAGTGCTCCTGCTCAGCGCTCTGTTTGTGAACTGACATGGGGGGAGGTTCCAGATAAATAATGATCTGAAGACCATCTGAGTAAAGGAATTTGGCGTCAGAAACGTCATCTGTCCCCCACCATTGGGGTGCAACCGGCCAACCTGGGTCAACCTGGATACTGGGCATTTAAACTGGCAACAACAACAAATCTGCATGGTGGAATTACCTGGTTGGGGTGCAGAAAAACACAGTTGATTGGGGCATTGACTTGCAAAATCCTCTGGCACTGCAGATTTCTAGACCTGTAACATTTTAAGCACAGACATACACACTATAAAAGTGCCAACACAATAACATTGTATATTAAACACGCACACATTTCCTCCACAGAAAATACCCTACTGGGACTATGGCTACCCACTATCCCTATTCTCACCTATGGTCATGAACTTTGGGTAATGACCGAAAGAACGAGATCGGGGATACAAGC
>JAZEWU010000034.1:6078671-6091364 GCA_036362915.1 Geotria australis
GCCACGTATTCCATATCTGATTGAATCCATTGGGGTTCAGCAACATCATCGTTAGCAGCCACTGCTGGATGAAGCCGTCGCCACCTCTCACGGTCCAGCCATGCTAATACAATCCACCCAGCCACCTGCTCTGCCCACGAGCTGATTTCATCACCGCTCCACGCACACCTTAGCTGTGGGGACGCTGCCCAGACGAGACTCCCCTCGACTCTCAGTCGGCTTCTCCCGGCCTCACCTCCTCACCGCGTCTCTACGCACGCAGGGACCGTGTCCCTCGCACCACTGTTCCGGGCGGAACCCAAGCGCCGTGAATTGCGTTCCGGGCACAATTATTGTTCGTTCATTGTCATAAACCGCTTAATCCCGTACTGGGTTGCGGTGAGCCGGAGCCTATTCCGGCATCCACAGGGCCCAAGGCAGGGATATACCGATCTTCTTCTTCTTTGCGATTCTTCGAAGCGCGATGTTAAATTACAGTTTCCCATTTTCTTACACAGCCCCTTGCATTTTCATTGAACTCCGCAAGGTCTTTGATATACCGATGATGGGACGCCAGTCCATCACAGGGCACAGTATTGTACATTCATTGTCATAAACCGCTTAAACCTGTGCAGGGTTGCGGTGAGCCGGAGCCTATCCAGGTAGACACGGTGCAAGGCAGGGCTATACATAGGATGGGACGCCAGTATTGTACATTGCAGTGTAGATTAAACGTCACGCTCACAAGGCTGAATCGATTCGATAAGCTATTATTATTTTTAGGAACTTTTATACATGTAAGGATAATTAATCGGGCACTCTGTAGCATTGCCTGTTCCCAGGTGCATTCCCGTGCACTATTGGTGTCAACCGCACAATTGACCACGTGGCGGGTCACAGAAATCAGTGCAGCAATATCCATTGTAGTGCTGTGCATACTTTATCACGTCTCTCCTCGAGTCTCTCATTTGTCTTCAAATGGTCTGTCTGTTCTGTTCTCATGTCTACATGCTTGTCATGTCTGTCCCCATGTCTCTCGACCTGTCCTGTCTGCACACAAGCCAGGCTGGCGCGCGTCTGCCCGGAGCTCCCACGTATTTGGCTCAGAGATCCTAAATTAGCAGCGTTATCTAAAGAGGGTTATCGTCTGTAAAGCGCTTGCAGCGCCCTATCCTCTCCACACCCACTGTCTTCAACCCCCTATTTCACGTATTGGGATATAGGGTCCCCTACCGGTATATCGGGGATCCAGGTAGAAGCGTTTTCACGTCGCGATCCCTGTCAAGTAATACTTGGTATTACCTGCAAATTCTATCAAACACTTCGAAGCCGAGCTGAAAGACAACGACGTCCAGAAGATCAACAGATGCCAGATGCCCCTCAGTCTGGAGCAAGAAGAGAGGCCAATGCCCGTCTTTAAGGCCAGCACTGATTATTATATCTCTAAATGTTGAAGGGCTGTCTGCAACTAAAGAAGAACTTGTTGCAATGGGACACTGTCATATAACCATCACGCTTCGAAGAATCGAATTCGATTCGACCGGTATATCAGGGATTTGGGTAATAATAATGATAATAGCATTTATATAGCGCCTTTCACCCGAGGGTCACAAAGCGACTTATGTCGCACCCTGTGTTTGGGTAAAGCGACTTATGCCGCACACTGTTTTGGGTAAAGCGACTTATTCCATGTCTCCAGTACCCTATCCCTGTCCTCAGTCATTTCATCCACTGCCACGTATTCCATATCTGATTGAATCCATTGGGGTTCAGCAACATCATCGTTAGCAGCCACTGCTGGATGAAGCCGTCGCCACCTCTCACGGTCCAGTCATGCTAATACAATCCACCCAGCCACCTGCTCTGCCCACGAGCTGATTTCATCACCGCTCCCCGAAAACCAACGAGTGGCGCACATATCCACTAGTTAGACGGTATCAAAAATTTCACGTGTTCGTCACCTAACTCTTATTCTGGCTGTCACTCAATACTGAGTATGACGTATCTGGCATCATCACTTCGTATGTGAATGTAAACCGATTCTGTGTGTGCATCTCCTGCCACAGTAGTTTCAAGATAGGTGTCCCGTTGCTGGGTTAGATTTGGAAGCATGTCGGAGTTCTTTACGTCCATGGTTTTCCTTCTGGATGTGCACATCAACAAGTTTCGTGGAATTTTTCACATGTTGTTTCCATTGAGTTCTATCATTGGCATGGGTCTCGATGTTGCAGACTTACAGATGACGCTTCAAACAGTCCTTGTGTCGCAATCGTGGCCGGCCTACATTTCTTGCACCTTCCTTGATTTGACCATAAAAGACAGCCTTGGGCAGACAGACGCTTCGTCATTCATCTCGCGCCGCTGTGAATGACAACTCAAGACGCAGCTCCACCGCGTGACGAGTCGTCGGGGCCTCTAGACACGCGTGTAGGTTGTTGGAAATCACCAGCAGCATCTGCGGCTGCTGAGAGCTGGATGAGTGTCGGTGCGATTGGAGGCGGCGGCGGGGCCCCCTGGCTGAGATATAAATACCGCCGCGCCACGCTTTCTTTGCCAGGCAAGGGATCGGGTCTCCCGGCTCCAATTTAGAATCTAGGCGCCTCCCTCGCTGGGTGGGTTGGCGGCGTTAAGGGGGGGCCGTGCCCGGGAGCTCAGGCGACGCCTTGAGCAGGGCTCAAACTCGCACGAGTGTCTCTTTTCTACGGCTCGCCTGACCGAGAGGCGCACGGATAAAAGCGGGCCTCTTCTCCCCACCATGGTACGGGCTTCTCCACGTATTTCTGTGTCTATGTGTTACGGGTTCTTATCTGTCTCACGGACATCATCCAAAACGTTTTACTCCACGCCGGCGTCGAGTGTGTCACAACCACTGGCGGAGATGGGAAAAAATACCATCCGATTTTCTGGTGTAACGGTCAATTGTAGATGTGCCTTACAAATTAACCGCGTCGCGTGTAATGTCGATTTTCATTACCAACCGCTGTGTATTTGACGTGTGTAATTTAGACACTCATTAAAAAAGACATTCAATGTAACTTAGATAGAGCTAGGACTTAATATCTCGCTGAATATTTTTCATGTCGCAGGTAAAGCTGGAGTTTTGATGGGCCGTGACTAGTAGCATGCCCATAGTGAGAGGTATACTGGATGTGGTATGCCGGTTGCAGATTCAATCCAATTCAACTTTATTGTCAATTCTGCCATATGTACAGGACATATAGAGGATCGAAATGCCGTTTCTCTCAGACCCCGGTGTTGGCATATACATGGACTGGAACACAATAACAAGGGTTTAAAAATACTAGGATAAAACACCAAATACGATTTTTTTTGTTATATTTACAAGTTAAGCTAAGCTGGGGGTCGGGGAGGACAATAACAAGGCACAGATCTAGAACAAAAACTATAATTATAACAAATATAGTGGAAATAGAACTAATATAGTGCCGCTTGTTTGGGGCCACGTGGTGTACTGCAGCGGCGGGCCTTAGCCGAGCCGCATTGACCAGCGTTGAAGCATGGTCAAACAACATTCACGACCCGCGCCGCTTGGGGGGAGGGCCTCATCCAGCGGTGGATTAACAAACGGCTGTTAGTACCCCTACAGCTGTTATTCTATTCAAAATGACATTAGTGTAAGCTGAGGAATATCGCTCTAAAAAAATAACTCTGCAGTTGCTCTTTTTTTGACAGCTGCTACTGGTGTCGTGTGCTGTGGTTAACAGATGCAAGACGTAGATTTGAAAACATCAAATTACAACTTTAAAACCGAAAGACCGATGGACAGTGCTGGCTATCAATATACAATAACAACCGCTAATGCCAGGCCAAGTGCACCTTGAGGCCACGTGAAGTGTTGAAGGCTCGCTGGCAGCAGGTCAAGGCACAGACCCAGGTGCCAATGGACTGACTGAGATGACTGGCATCTTCTTCTTCTTTGCGATTCTTCGAAGCACGATGGCCAGCCTCTGGACATGGTCGTCTTTCAGCTTGGCTTCGAAGTGTTTGGTAGAATTCGCAGGCAATACCAAGTACTACCTGACAGGGATCACAGGAGACAAGGACTATTGCCGGCCCGGGTAGCGTCATCGCCTGAGAAGGGAGGGTGGCAGGCAGGCAGGCAGCGTGGTACATTCAGATATTTGTAGATATTTTTAGATGGGTGTGTTTTTTTTACTCGGTGTCGTGAGCTTAATCCCCGGGTAGCCAAGCACAGTAGTGGCCCACGCGTGTTAGCACGTGCGGATTGGTGTACGGTGTAAGTATAGCGATGCCCGACGCAAAACTTTGTCCTTTCTGAAGAGCATCATGAATATGAAATACGTTCCCTTTTTCACGGGCATCAACATAGCCAAGTGCTGTTAGAAAGCACCTATGAAGGTCGGCACGGCACACGAGGGGGTGGGTGGCCAACACCACGCCCGGTCGGTCTTCTCTCCCTAGGGCGATGTTTACAGATTTGAGGCAGAGTCAACAAAGAGCAGGCCTATAGGACCGGTTTATAAAATCGTCTGGTTTTGGCTGTGAGCGGGAATCAAGCTGTGGTAGCCGGGTTTGGGGCGCAGTGCGCTAACCGCTACACGACCGCCCCCCACACACACGTACACACTAACATATGGGTCTCAACCTATTGCATCTCAAGTCCCACTTGGGCCACTTGGGTCTGGTCTCCAGGGACCACTAGGTGGCGCTCGCGGCCCACTGATGGGTCGCGACCCACGGGTTGAGAATGGCGGTACTAACACATGGACACGCACGATAAAGGCATACACATACGGGCGCCACACGTCAAGGGCAGGGATGTTTGGTTACAGTGAGTGACAGCAGCGCTTGAGTTTGCTAAATTTAGAAACACCGCGTCCGTGTTGCCAGCTTGAACGTACTTCCCAGTAGTGCCCGATCAGTGCGGCGAAGACGCGGGCCGTCTTCCACGTGGTATTCTACAGGCCTGTCACGTGGCCGTGCGAAATTAGCTTCTAACCATTACAGTTCCTACAAACACATGCTCCGCATCACTGGTCTCATTTCATCTCAATGGCAGCAACCGCTTTATCCTGTACAGGGTCGCGGTGAGCCGGAGCCTATCCCGGCAAACACAGGGCGCAAGGCAGGGATATACCTATGATGGGACGCCAGTCCATCACAGGGCACCGCGGGCAATTTTAGTCAGCAGGCCAATTACATACACCCTATGCAGCTTCATGCCTTTGGACCGTGGGAGTGCCCGGCGAAAACCCACCATTGAATACAAACCTGGCTTGCACATCTTTTGATCTATATCTGCACTAAATTAGCTCTATTTTGACTATATTTGTTGTAATTATAGCTTATCTTAACCTTCTTCTTCTTTGCGATTCTTCGAAGCACGATGGTCAGCCTCTGTTGTCTTTCAGCTCCCGGGCCTCGAAGTGTTTGGTAGAATTCGCAGGCAATACCAAGTATTACCTGACAGGGATCGCGACGTGAACGCTTCTACCTTGACCCCCATCTTAACCTGTAAATATACAAACAAATAGTATTTTGGGTTTTATGCTAGTATTTTTAAACCTTTGTTGTGTTCCAGTCTATGTATATGCCAACACCGGGGGGGGGGTCTTTTGAGAGAAACCACATTTCGAACCTCTGCGTGTCCTGTACATACGTCAGAACTGACGACAACGTTGAATTGAATTGAATATGGACGGGGCGGCACGGTGGCGTAGTGGGTAGCGCTTCCGCCTCACAGCAAGAAGGTCCCGGGTTCGAATCTCGGCTCGGGGTGACTTTCTGTGTGGAGTTTGCATGTTCTCCCCGTGTCCGCGTGGGTTTTCGCCGGGCGCTCCGGTTTCCTCCCACAGTCCAAAAACATGCATAGGTTAATTGGCCTGCGGACTAAATTGCCCCCGGTGCCCTGTGATGGACTGGCGTCCCGTCCTTGGTATAGCCATGCCTTGCGCCCTATGTCTGCCGGGATAGGCTCCGGCTCACCGCGACCCTGTACAGGATTAAGCGGTTTCTGAAAATGAATGAATATGGACGCTGGTGCGAGCGCTGTCTCACGGCATGCATCATCCTCCTCCCGGGCGCGTCGCAGTCGCACCGCAAGTTCTCGGCTCCTCGCCACGGCCACCTGGGCTTCCTGCCGCGCAAGCGCTCTCGGCGCCACCGCGGCAAGGTGAAGAGCTTCCCGCGGGACGAGCCGACCGCCCCCGTGCACCTCACCGCCTTCCTGGGCTACAAGGCGGGCATGACGCACGTGCTGCGGGAGGTGCACCGCACCGGCTCCAGTGAGTGCCGCACCGCCGGGTTGCCCCGGTGGAACGTTGCGACGTTGTGGAGCGAGGTTGCGGCGACTTTAGTCGGTAGGGCGTGAGGGGCGGCTGCCGTTTCTATAGGGCCGAGTATTTACACGCAAAGTTCTACAGTGAGTGGGAGTTCTCGACGTTATGAACCCCAAGGCCCCCCCACTTGGCTCACTTCGGGAAGGGTCTCCGTGGACCACGAGGTGGCGCGCGCCACCCACGGGCTGAGAATGTTGGTTGTAGTCGATTTCAGTCCATTGTCAAAAACAGCTTAGTCCTGTGCAAGGTCGCGGCAGGCCGGAGCCCTTTCCCGGCAGACACAGGGCGCAAGGCAATTTAGGCCGCAGGCCAATTAACTTATGCGGCAGCATGTATTTTGGACTGTGGGAGGAAACCGGAGTGCCCGGTAAAAACCCATGCGGACATGGGGAGAACATGTGATTTCCTACCCTGACGAGCCGGACAGACCGATTGGCCCCTCTCGCGAGCAATCTCTGACAGTCTAATGTTCTGACACGTCACATGGCGCAAAGCCACGCCTGTGTTAAGGATATAGTTTACAGCTCTATCATGGTCAATTGCCTATAACCACACGGGCTTCTGTGACACACACCACAAGGCCCAGTCACATCAGTCAAGGTTGTAGTTCACAGCTAGTTCATGTCTCATATCTGTATTATTTATCTCACAAATCTAAAAATCTTGTCTAGAGCTCTCGTCTCTAAACCGTGTGTGTATCCCCTTTGTCTCGGTCATCTGTATCCAGGGTTTAATTGTAGCTGGGTCTGTCTGAGCCAACAACTTGGAATACATGTATACACACACACGGTACAAGACATCCAGTAGACCTCTAGCTACGGCCGTGGCCACTAAGTCACGTGCCACCTACTCCAGTTATACTAGCAACCTGGGAAATATTCAGCGAGAAAGCAAGGCCCATCACTGTCTCGGCCAGTTGTCTCGACGGGCCAGAGCTTGGCGGGCCACACCCTGGGCCTTCAATGGGCCAGATAATAATAATAGTAATAATTTTACATTTATAACGTGCACATATTTATTAATTGTCGAAGACATTCATTTGACGAGAGAACGACTCAGAGGCACGAATGTAGGCTTGTGAAACACCAGAGGAAGAGCCCTGCCCATAAGTTCACTGTTTCCAGGCCAGCGTCCCTCTCTTGGAGACTGAGCTCACTTCGTCCCGCGCGCCGTGTCACGTCCACGCACAGAGATCGGCAAGAGGGAGGAGGTGGAGGCCGTGACCATCATCGAAACTCCGCCGATGGTGGTGGTGGCGGTGGTGGGCTACGTGCAGACCCCGCGTGGGCTCAGGGGCCTCAAGACCATCTTCGCGGAGCACATCAGCGATGAGTGCCGACGCCGCTTCTACAAGAACTGGTAAAAGATACCCGGAGCCTGAACGTAGAGACGTTTGTTGAGAACTTTATGGTTATTTGGGAGAAGGAAAAAAAATGCGTGGCAATGCTACGTATTTTGGACTTTTTTTTTTGAAAAATGTGTGCGATGCTATGTGTAAATGTTTTTCTTTGATGGTTGATTTAAATATTGGTTATTTACGAATCTTGTGTATATTTTAATTATTTTCAGCAACTCGCATGTTTGTTGTGTCGCAGGAGTCCCGTAAAGCGCTTGCAAGCTCACTGGGTATTTTTCTGCTGTAAAAAGAAACATCTATCAATCTAACACCAAGCACCTTATAGGACTCACCAGGAGAAAACAGAGGCGCCATATACCCTGGCTATGTTATGTCATAGCTTTGTCACGTCTCATATCAGCATTGTTTATCTCACAAATCTATACATATAATATGTGGTTCGAACCGGTTTATGTTTATGGGGGTGGAAGGCCTTCATCCTGAAGTGGACTGATGATGGCTGATGATGTTGACAACGACGATAGGTACAAGTGCAAGAAGAAGGCGTTTACCAAGGCGAGTAAGAAGTGGACGGACGAAACTGGTCGCAAGCAACTGGACAAGGACTTCGCCACGATGAAGAAGCACTGCTGCGTCATCCGGGTGGTAGCGCACACGCAGGTAGCACCCACGCTTGTGCAGCGCACACCCACCCACGATGATGGACCCGTGACCAAAACGACCCTGGAAAATGCACCCGATGTCGACAGACCTCGGAAGGGCCAACATTCGTGTACATGTAGATGTAGATTCATGGTCCCGAGGTGAATGCACTACTGGATAAGGGGCTGCCCATGCTGTGCGGGTCGCGGGGGTAGTTTGCCGATAATTTTCCATACAGGTTGAAGCACAGTCCAACAATAGCTTCAATCGCACTGCCCTCTGCTGCTCACAATGCAGCTCAACCCTGCGGCTGCCCATGACCAGCTGTTCACCGCCGTCACCCCTACAAGCACGATGCATTCTCAACCCTTGTTGTTGTGTTCCAGTCCATGTATATGTCTGAGAGAAACGGCATTTCGATCCTCTATATGTCCCGTACATATGGCAGAATTGACGATAAGGTTGAATTGAATTGAATCATTCGCTAGCTTCCGCAACAGGCGAACGTTTGTCGTTTGGCAATCGTTATTCTCTCGACAAACCCGGCACGTTACACTCTGTCGGGGGCTCCACCGCACTGCAAGTCCCGTGTGAATGCGCAGGAATTCCATAGGGGCCCCTGGCTCGTCTGCAGCTCAGGGTCACCCGCCCCCCTTTGCCCCGCAGATGAAACTTCTGCCGCTGCGACAGAAGAAGGCGCACCTGATGGAGGTGCAGGTGAACGGCGGCTCGGTGAGCGACAAGGTGGACTGGGCGCGCGAAAAGCTGGAGAAGGCCGTGCCCGTGACCTCCGTGTTTGGACAGGACGAGATGATCGATGTCATCGGGGTCACCAAGGGCCGAGGCTTCAAAGGTGAGGCCGCTGCGCGTACGCGCCACACGCGGCGTGGGCACACGTGCCACGGATGAGGTCCCGAGGCGGCAAGAGGGGATGCCAGTGTGTCCGTGTGCTTGGCACGTGATGCACGGTGGCATGACGTGATGCACGGTGGCCAGTGTGCCCCGGTGTGTGTGTGGTGCGTGGTAGCTCGGTGGTTCGCGCTATGCCGGGCTACAAACCTGGCGACCCGAGTTCGAATCCCGCTCATGGCCAACACCAGTGACGATTTTCTAAAACCGGTCCTGGGCCTCCCCTAAGGCGACTCAGCCTCAAATGAGTACCTGGTGCGGTGTGTTAACATTGCCACTAGGGAGACAAAGGCGGCCGGGCGTGGTGCTGGTCACCCACCTCCTCGTGTGCTGTGTCGACCTTAATAGGTGCTCGCTAACAGCACTTGACCCTACAGTCTGTTAAGGCTATACGGGGGATCATTGTGGTGCCTGGTGTGGCAGTAAACAGGAGATATAGAGGATCGAAATGCCGTTTCTCTCAGACCCCGGTATTGGCATATACATGGACTGGAACACAACAACAAGGGTTTAAAAATACTAGGATAAAAAAACAATATACTAACAATTCACCGAGGTGTGTGTGCTGCGCGCTTGTTGATGAGCGGTGGTCTGTTTGTGATGCCCGATGCCCGGTGTGTGCCGGCCCGCAGGTGTAACATCACGTTGGCACACCAAGAAGCTGCAGAGGAAGACACACAAGGGCCTGCGCAAGGTGGCTTGCATCGGCGCTTGGCACCCGGCAAGGGTCAACTTCTCCATCGCTCGTGCCGGACAGAAGGGATACCACCACCGCACCGAGAAGAACAAGAAGGTTCGGAGACACTTGGGGGACACCGGGAGATGGACCGTGACATGCGGACGGACACAGTTGCTATCACCACAACCAGCGCTGCCACCGCCCCAAATTCGGTGTTACTTCAGCCTCATTTTTGTGAACGGTATGTTGGAGAGCGAGCCCACAACATTTACAGTGAAGGTACTCCAACATACCGGTGTGCTGAAGTAGTGACGAATTGGCACGTTTTTGTTCACGTGACAACCCTTTACTGATTGGCTGTGTCGGGTGGAGGCGGGTTTACGACACTTATACATTTTTAAGTGACCTAAGTCATAAAAAGAGCTAGACTATGGATATTCACGACAATTATCGCAGCTCTCCTGTCAGAACGGATCTTGGAAGTCTGAAGCACGTTCGCCGTGTCCTGTCGCAGGTTTTCCGCATCGGGAGGGGCATTCACATGCAGGACGGCAAGGTCGTGAAGAACAACGCGTCCACCAGCTACGACATGACGGACAAGAACATCACCCCCATGGTGCGCACGGTCACTCGCTCGCGAACTGTCCGCTCGTCCACCGAGTCCGCTGCTTGACCCCACAATTCCTCTGGGTTCTCCGGTTTCCTCCCACAACTTAAACAAACCACTCATTAATTAGTTGGCCGATAACATCATAATATATAGGAAGCAGTGTGTGGCAAGATGGCGCCGGCAAACCGCCTGGCTGCCTCCTCCGCCTCTCTGCGCTTTCCTCGCTACGCCTCCGAGTCGTTCTCTCGTCGAATGAATGCCTTTGACATTGAATGAATATGTGCGCGTTATAAAGGTAAAAATATTATTAACTATACATTATTATTATTTATTATTACAGCAGTGAGCTTGCAAACCCACTCTGCCTAAGCCCCTTATTGTTCTTTGGGAATACTCAAGGTTCAGGAAGCCTGCCTTGCAACAATCGTGCGAATGACTGCAATAGCTGATTGTAGCACAGTTCGATCGTTAATAGATGGATGGATGGTCAATCACAATGCATAAGACAGTACATAAGACAGATGTTGTAGGCTGCTACAGTGCGCCAAAACCCACTTTTCTAGTGTCCTACATTTGATCGTCTACGCATCCCTATTAGACGGACAGTAAGCACGACCCATTAGATGTGGGGAGAACCTCATCCAGCAGCGGCTCGATGAAAGGGCTGCGCGTTGTGCGTGCACAAGATCGCTTGCGGCGCAGGGAACGAACCCAACCTCCGTGTAAGATAGTTGTGTTTTTTTACGCCCGACGATCACCTTGGGCCGTCGAGTTCGATGGCGCGACTGCGGTGTGTGCGTGACCGCGGGTGCAGGGAGGCTTTCCGCACTACGGGGAGGTCAAGAACGACTTCGTGATGCTGAAGGGATGCGTGATCGGCACCAAGAAGCGCGTCCTCACACTCCGCAAGGTGCACGCCGACAGCGCGACACCCGCGGCCGCCACCTCACGCGCGCGAGCGTCGCTCGCTTCAGAGTCCATTCATCCATTTTCTAAACCGCTTGCCCTGGTGAGGGTCACGGTGGCAGCAGTCCAAGGAGAGTGGACCAGACATCCCTTTTCTCAGAAACAGATTCCAGCTGTTCCTGGGGTATTCCCAGGCGTTCCCAGGCCAGAAGAAGGATATAATCCCTCCAGCGTGTCGTCGTCGGATATTCTGACAAAGCCGCGTTCATATGTTTAAAAAGTAAACGAGGATAAAAAACCCACGCGCATCCGTAAATTCTGCGGGACTTTCCAACGTTTTTTTTATCCTCTAAACTATTCGCCCGGTAAAAAATGTAACGTTGAGCCAACCTTGGCATGTGGTTGGAACCGTTGGCCCAACATGGTCTGACGTTGCGCCAGCGTTCCATGTTTACTGAGTAATTACTTGCCGTGGGTTTTTCTCTTCATGCTATGGTTTTTCTCCGACATGTTAAACCCAGAAGCAGCTGGAATCTGTTGCTGAGGAAAGGGACGTCTGGTCTACTCTCCTTGGACTGCTGCCACCACGACCCTCACCAGGACAAGCAGTTTAGAAAATGGATGGATGGATGTTAAACCCAAAAATCTGAATATATAGAAGACTGCAGAGCTTGGTCAATTGTTGTAGCGATGCATCTGTGGGATCTCATCACTGTCACTGTCGCTCGTCCGTGTTGAATTTCCCACCACTGCAGTCCCTGCTCCACCCCACGCACCGCCGTGCCACGGAGAAGATCGACCTCAAATTCATCGACACCACCTCCAAGTTCGGCTACGGCCGATTCCAGACAGCCGAGGAGAAGAAGGCCTTCATGGTGAGGCACACGCGAGGGCCTCAGACGCACGCGCCCCGCTCATCTCTCTGGCCAGGAATTTAAAACATCATTGAATATAGTCGGTAGCCTAGGTTTGGGTGGCACTTATTTAGTAGTGGCTACAGCTAACGCTAGATATAACCTGGATGTGGTGTGCCGGGTGCGGGAATGTTTTCTGCGTCGCCGGTATGGACAGACCCGTCTGATATTCAGTCCTATCTCTGGCACCAGCCCAGTAAACACGCAACGTTGGGCCGAAGCTGGCACGTGGTTGGGACCATTGACCCGACGTTGGTCCAATGTTCCACGCTAACTGGGCGAGCACATTTACAGTGAAGCTGCCTTCAGGCAGGCACACCACAGATACATTTTCTGAGCTCAGTAAGTGTGGTTATTCTAGGACCGTGCCCACTTAG
>JAZEWU010000034.1:6091469-6112470 GCA_036362915.1 Geotria australis
TGACAGGGATCGCGACGTGAACGCTTCTACCTTGTCAGGTAATACTTGGTATTGCCTACGAATTCTACCAAACACTTTGAGGCTGAGCTGAAAGACAACGATGTCCAGAGGCTGACCATCGTGCTTCGAAGAATCGCAAAGAAGAAGTGTGGAATGCTAGAGAACAACCTTACACCTGCACACTTCCACTTACTGTATTTATTATGGTTACAGTTCGATTCAACAATTATTGCGTTATTTGTATCGTCTCATTTATATTGCCTGTCTGATATGTTCTCTTTCCGTGTTGTTCGATCCACTATAATCATAGAACTGATGCATATAAAATGTATGCTTTCTTAGGCTGTACAAGGATCCATATTTGCTTCTGGGTTCGGTTACCTCATAGTCTAATTGCAAAAATATCATAATTAACTCTTGTTGGATGGTGGAGGCCTTACCCAAAAACAAATATTATAATTCATGAATTGTTTCATGCCTGTGTGAGATACAATTTGATGTGCTTATCAGCAAGAAAACAATGGATTAACGTGATTCTTCATGTTGTCTTTATTAGGGCCCACTGAAAAAGGACCTGATCAAGCATGAAGAGAGCGCAGCCGAATCTAAACTGTGAACCTCGGACTGTAATAGGGACAAGTAACCCACGTTTGGGAACTAAATAAACAGCTGTCCGTAAACCCACGCTATGTTTAGCGCGTGAGTCTGTAACGGGAGAGGGGAGGAATTCCAGCACCCCTACCCCTTCCCAATCCCCTTGTCAGATGAGTTTTCCTGTTGCTTGTTCATCATAGCCTTCTCAAAGGCTGATACAGCCCATGGTGTCTCGGACGGAGCGTAGCATGGGCTTTGGAGATGAGTTTAAGGTCGCACTCAGCGTCTTCAAGATCCTTCACGGACTCACCTCTGCCAACCTCTCCCCTTGCATCTAACTCTACTCCCGTCCACACACGCTCCACTTCAACAGCCGAGGCTCTCCATCTGATGATCGCGCCCAGCCCTCAGCGGCTCACAATTTAGCTCGCACCCACCGTAAATACTAAGCAGTCCGGAGAGGAGGGCATCACACAGCGACACGGTTTTGAGTATGGGAGCTATGGTTGCCACCTGTCTTCGTTTACCCAGGTGCGTAGTCCTATTTTTACATTAGCCATCCTGAGAAATCTGGAAATCTGTCAATCATTCCTGGACATTAAAGGTCCCGATTTTTGTCAGCTGTGTAATAATGTAACCACTCAAGACGATGTATTTACAGGTAGTTCTTCCCTCATCTGGTATTGTGAGATATTCTTCCTTCCCGTGATATGTTGTCCCGTTTTGCTGCACATCGGAGATGGCGACCCTAGCGTTGTTGTGTCAGACGGGTTCACGGGAAGCCCTGTGGGGGTTTATGGGAACTCTGACGGGGTCCCCGAGGGCGACCTGGGCAGCGAGGACGACTCTTGTGAGTGCAGCGGGTCTGTAGCAGGATGCATCATGGGAATTTGAAGGTCATCCATGTTGGGGATTACAAAATTGTTCTAAAAATAAAACAAAGAAAAACGTAGTTTATATTAACATACAAGTAAAAAACAGAATGTGACTGATGTAACCTTAGGTTTTAATATAGTCTGTATTTTTCTATAATTCTGTAATATCATTTTTGTCCGCACACTGCTGAATGAGGGTCACCCCATCTCTTGCAGGTCATGAGGGTTATTTGAGCACACTGCACCACGCTTTTTGGTGCGGATTCATAAATGTGGGGAACATAGTAGTTAAATCATAGAAGTACAGTACAACAGGGGTTTGCTGCTGCAATTATCTGAAGCCACGCTGCTCCCACGCATTCCCTCCCTCCCCAATCGCCGCGTGATTCTATACCGTACCTCGAACTCAACTTCCAGTTTTTTCTCGATCCAGTCCGTGATGTGAGTCAGCGTGACGTGTCGCTCGCCGAGTTTGGGATGAACCCTGAGCCCCAGGTGGGGAGGTTCACGGAATCCGTACCTGCCAAGGCACGTGCAGAGTCGATCACAGTCGCGGATTTAACATCCACCACCAACAACAACCGTAACAGCCGCTGTTCGCCACTAAGTGCCGGGATAAGCGCGCTTTGAGACGACGCAAAATGTTGAAGGGGGTCACGGGACAGACCCAGGTGCCATGAGTTGACTGTTGTGCCAGGCTAGGTGCAGGAGGCCACGGGATAGACCCGAGGGGTGGCCTCCCCATGCCTCGCACAGAGGTCATGGAGGTCACTGATCCTGCTCGACCACGCTGGTCAGGGCATGCCTGTAAACCATCCAAACGTCGGGCCAACATTCAGTTAATTGTTGACCAAACATCCCTACGTCACACATCGACCGGGATAAGACGTGCGAGCCACGTGTTCACAAACGAGACACGTGGCGGGCCGAGCGTGCGTGTAAACGGTGCGTGCGTCGCGCGTCGCGGGAACCGCGCGGGGCCCGACCAGATCCTGTCGGACGGCGGCGGCGGGATGTTGAGCGCCAGCGTGCCCCAGCACTGGCGCACGGCCACGGTGAGCGCCAGCGGCGTCTTGGACACGCCGGCGACAGTGCGACGCACCAGCGGGTTCTCGGCGGCGCGCCGCAGGCAGTCGGAGCGAGCCAGTCGCCCCAGCAGCCCGAGCAGGCCGCGGCTGCCCCGCCGCACCGCTCCCCCAGGCACCGCCGCGTCCGAGCTGTCGGGGGGGAAGCGGCGCCGGCGTTAAGAGACCCAACGAAGACAGCGACGGCGTTACTAAATAATAATAATGTTACATTTATAACGCGCACATATTCATTCGACGTCGAAGATATTCGTTCGACGAGAGAACGACTCAGAGGCGCGGGGAAAGCGCAGAGAGGTGGAGGAGGCAGCCAGGCGGTTTATGCCGGCGCCATATTGCCACACACTGCTTCCTATATATTACGATGTTATCGGCCAACTAATTAATGATTGGTTTTTTTAAGTTGTTGGAGGACACCGGAGAACCCGGAGAAAACCCACGCAGAACAGAGGGAGAGAACAGACAAACTCCACACAGAAAGGGGCCCAATGTGGGAATCGCACCGCCTCGGGCAAGACCATTCTTTCTGTGAGGCGCGGATGTTGCCACTGCGCCACCCTGCCGCTCTATTATTATTACTGTCCGACCTCTCGGCCTGTCCGCCGGGCACGGCCTCCGTGCCGTCGCCGTCGTCGCTGTCCAAGGAGCTCTCGGCCGACGACTCGTCCTCGCTGTCAGCGATGGTCCTCACCCGCGACCTGCGGCTGCGCGCACGGGGCGGGATCGCGCACCGCGGGGGAAAGCGCGCAGGAAACCGTCCGGATCGCACCGACACACAACAACGATCCCCCATATAGCCTTAAGAGACTGTAGGGTCAAGTGGTGTTAGCGAGCACCTTTGAAGGCCAGAAACGCCACACGAGGGGGTGGCTGGCCAGCACCACGCCCCGGCCGCCTTTGTCTCCCTCGTGGCGATGTTTACACACCGCACCGGGTACCCATTTGAGGCTGACTTGACCTAGGGGAAGCCCAGGACCGGTTCGGAAAATCGTCACTGGTGTTGGCCGTGAGCGGGATTCGAACTCGGGTCGCCGGGTTTGTATCCCAGCGCGCTAACCACTGAGCTACCGCTCCCCCCACACGGACACACGTGCCTCCTCGCGCACACACACATAGCACCCGGCCAAGAAATAGGAGACAAAAATGATGCTCAAAGTGCCGACGTACCGGCGATCCAAATCCTGCGCTGCTCTCCCACTCTCGGTCTCCTCCTTGCCGAGCTTTGACAAGTTCAGTTTGGTCTCCAGGGTCATCTCAAAGGAGCCATTGTAGGTCACGTCCATCTCCACCCACAGTCCTAGGCGACAGGGAAAGAGGGCGATTTTGGATGTGTTTTGGAGGCGACGGTTGGGTCACCACACATCCAACATAAACCTCTGGCTATGGCTGTAGATTCCAGTCACATGCTACACACTCTCCAGCGTGCTGCAATACAGAAAATATAAATTGAGATAGAACGACTCAGAGGTGCAAGAAACCAGGAAGGCAGCAGTCAGGTGGTGAGTCAGTGCCAAATCCCAATTTAAAGCTCTGCAGTTCTCTAAATATTAAGGTGTTACCGGCCAACTAATGGGAGGATACTGGAGCACCCGGAAAAAAAGCATACAGGTGCGAGGGGGCAACACTATCCCTCACAGATGGAATAGTGCACGGCTAATTTTTTGGACTTCATTCTGCTCGAAACGTAGATAAATATATTGATGTTTAGATAGACAGATGTCTATTATTCCATCCATCCATTTTCTAAACCGCTTGTCCTGGCTAGGGTCGCGGTGGCAGCAGTCCAAGGAGAGTGGACCAGACATCCCTGTCCTCAGCAACAGACTCCAGCTCTTCTGTGAGTCTGTTACAGCAAAAAAATATCCATTGAGCACAATGTAGATTATAGCACCCCGACACCCGGGGGGGGGGGAAGGGAGTGATCCAGCAACCCTGGCTGCCTTCGCAAAGGCTGAGCTGAAAGACACCGATGTCTAGAGGCTGACCATCGTGCTTCGAAGAATCGCAAAGAAGAAGAAGCACCGGATCACAGGCGTTCGTAGCCACCAGCTGCGGTTGCCGCTTGCCGTCGTTACCTTGTGCATCGAGCGTGGGCGGGAAGGCCCGCTGGACCCGCAGCGCATCCTTGCCCATGTCCAGCTCCGTCAGCTCCAACGCGTCGAGGAACGGCGGCAGCTGCGGACGCGAGCACGTTCACGCGCGCGGCCTCACACACCAGTCGCTCGCTCTTCACAGTGTTGATGATGTTTATTATGCTTAGTACTACAGCAGAAAAATACCCAGTGAGCTTGCAAGCTCTTTACGGGACTCCTGCGACATAACAAACATGCGAATTGCTGACAGGTGTATGCTTTTTTTTCCTTGTGCACTGCGTGGCTCACGAGTGCCAAGCTGGCAACCCTGATACCCTAGGTTTGAGCCCAGGTTTCGGCTGCTCGTAATTAACCCGGGCTCTCGAGTGTAACGAGTTGATGCTCTCAGCTCAAGAAGACTTTCACACACCATGAGGTAGTTTTCTGCTGTAATAATAAACATCTATCTATCTATGAGCATCACCGAGTGGAGAGGGGTGGGGTTGTTTAACCAGATTTCACTATTCTGGTCAATACAAGTTAGTGAAGGTGGAAGCGGGGATGATTTTACACATCATATGCCGCTGACGTCAGCCCTGGCTGGAAACCAAACTCAGGTTGCCCGATTAATATTCGCATGGCGCTAATGATTGCAACGTGGCTTTACCCCACCGTTGTTATCCGCCTCCCTTCATCATAACCCCAGCAGTGGCAGTTTAGCAGAGCCTGTAATTTGTCGCTCACGGATAGACGTTCAGTTGTCGTATTCACGGCGCGCACCGTTCACAAAACCATAGGCCCTGGGTGACGCGTGCTACACGTAGCCGGTCCCGCCGCACCCGGATTTTGCCGAGTTTCTGCTGGATCTTGGAGGAGATAAGCTGTGCCCATTGCTCGCTGGTCAGCGCGTCCCACAGGATCCTTCCGATGAGCGCGTTGATACAGGCCACCTCTCCGCCCGGCTGGGGGGCGGCAGGACAGCAGGGAAACTCCACCAGAATCTGTAACAGCTTTATCCATCAGGCTGTCGGGATGCTGAACTCTACCCCATCTGCCTACAAAAAGTCTGGACTGTAACTTACCCATCCCACCAACTACACGTCCAATAGCACCAGCCACAAGATTTTTTTTACACAAGCATATAAGCACACACACCTACACTCAGCACTAACCACTTTGTCCAGAACACTACTAAACTGCTGCTAACTACTCGTCGTGTAGATGACATATTACTTGCACATCTTTTCATCAATATCTGCACTATATTAGTTATATTTGCACTATATTTGTTGGAATTATAGTTTTTGTTCTAGATCCATGCCTTGTTATTGTCCCCCCCTACCCCCAGCTTAGCTTAACTTGTAAATATTTTTTTATAGTAATTTGTTCTTCATTATCCTAGTATTTTTAAACCCTTGTTGTTGTGTTCCAGTCCATGTACATGCCAACACCGGGGTCTGAGAGAAACGGTATTTCGATCCTCTATATGTCCTGTACATATGGCAGAATTGACAATAAAGTTTAATTGAATCTGTACATGTTGATGCACGCACCTGAGTACATATGCGGTGGAGGAAAAGCGTCGATATAGCTCAGATACAGGTGGATCACTACATCGCAGGGTTGTAAGCTATGGTAATGGATTGGACATTCACCCAGCCGTGGGATGCTTTTGACTGACGATATTGATGTGTGTGAATCGCACCTCGCTAGCGCAGGCCGGGCTGCTGCATGCTCTGTGCAGGACACTCGGGCCATCGGCAGGGATGAAGCTCTTGATGTATCGCTCATAGCTGAGTGGGGCCCGAGGCCCAGCGGCGTCCTTCCCATGGTCATTGTTCCAGCAAGCCCCTGCCAATACCATCTCCACCACGTCATTGTTTACACCAGTATAGAATGTTCAGGAGTTACCTACAATATGATTATTTGGTGTGTGCTATAATGAAGCAGTGGGCATATATATTTTAAAGAGAGATGGTCAGTCATCGGCACAGAAAACAGGATTGTACTTAACCCAGTAAACGCTCAATGTTGGAGTAACATTGGGTCAGCGTTGGTCCAACGGTTCCAACTACATGCCAATACTGGCCCAATGCTGCATGTTTACACGGCAGCCTAGACTTGAACATAGGCAGGGAGGCTGGGAGAATATAATTCGATACTACAGCAGAGGACAGCGAGCGACCTAATTTCATCTCATCCCATTATCTCTTTATCTCATCTCTTTATCTCATCATCCAATCTGTGACACAGCACATCATGCATTGCCGACCCAGTTTGATAACTCCTTTGTAAGCAGCGGGGCCGGGAGGGGAAGATTTCAATCTGGGGACAATTACTTCCAACGGGCAAAAAGGTCAATTGACTTTCTCCTCCGAACGCAGCATCATGTGATCAACCCCTGACCTCCCAATCACTGTGCTCCTCTATGTGGACGACAACTGTTTGTTTCTGAATCACGTAGGTCGTAGTTCTCACCGTGCGAGTCTGAGTGATCCCCATTCACCCCGTGCGACGAAGCGTGGAGGAACCTCTGGAACCATTCCTCCTTCTCGCGCCCCGTGTGTCCAAACAGGAAGAGTACCGCGCCTCCCTCTGACCCCGCGACGCGACCCCCGCTGCTCCACACGCCGTTGGCGCCCGCTCCACCTCTCAGCGTCAGCACGATCGGATACTTCTTGTTCCACGTTCGCTTCTCGGCCAGGCGAGCAGGCGCCAGCAACACCTGCGAGAAAAGGAAGCATTGAGACCGGCGCTCGGAGTACGGTGCAATCGAGTTACGATCCAAAACCAGACTTGCGGCGCGTGCCCTCTGAAGCGTCGGGGGCATAGCTCTAGAGTGTGTGTGTGGGTGGTGCAAATGCAGCGGCTGGAGGCCCAGCCGCTGAAGGGAACGCTTCACGAATTTGCGTGTCATCCTTGTACTGCCGGAGCACGTAAGAGGACCCCATTTCACCAGGGGCTCACACCAACCTCGACTGTGCCACTGTCGAGCGTATGAGGCGGCGAGCTTCTGAACAGAACGCACCGTACACCCCGCGATGTTGAGTCGCCTCGTTCTGCTGCTGGAGCCACCGAACCCGCAGGGCTCAGGGTCCCTGGTGCCAGGCGCGGTGCGCGATAGGGACAGTGTGGCTCCACGCAGCTCCAAGCGCAGCCCGCGCAGCGCCGAGCTGTGGAACGTCTCCGGGTCGTAGGAGTCCACCTCGTCCATCCAGCCCTGGCATCGTCACCATCATCATCATCATCATCGCTGTATCAACCTCATTACCATCATCTTCATGACTATTAACATATTATTATTTCATAAACGTTATCGTCATCATCAGTGACTTTTTACAACCTTTTTTCCATTACCACCATGACCGCCAAATAATAATAATAATAGCTTTTTATATAGCGCCTTTCACCCGAGGGTCACCATAATCAAATTATCAATTGTATCAACATCCGTAACATCCCTATTAGTATTACCATCTTCACCATCACTATTACCATCATCACTCGAGCACCGTTGTGTGATCTACTATATCATCGTATTCACCAACATCAATATCACAATCTTCTTCTTTGCGATTCTTCAAAGCACGATGGTCAGCCTCTGGACATCGTTGTCTTTCAGCTCGGCCTCGAAGTGATCAATATGTTCACCATCATCGAGATCATTACTTGTACCGTTCATACCACCGTCGTCACATGATCGTCCACTATATCAAAATTCATACCATCATCATTATAAAATGTATCATCATCATCATTCCTGCTCAAATAATAACACCTTCATCAAAATTGCTCATAAGAGCTGCTATTTCAGGATAGCCGTATCGAGCATTGCTCCTCTATTCCAAAAGAGCAGCTCCTTAAGAGCAATTGTCATTGAGCCGTGAAATCATAATTCTCACCAATCATCACCACCACCCGTATCACCATTACCGTCATCAGCATGTTTGTTGTGTCGCAGGAGTCCCGTAAAGAGCTTGCAAGCTTGCAAGCTCACTGGCTATTTTTCTGCTGTAATAATAAACATCTATCTATCAGCAGCATCATCACATTCCCTCATACGTGTAGGCACCGTTGACCTCCCACCGTGCGCACCGCAAGGTCAGGACTTTGCTCGGCGCAGCATCCGTAATGGGATCGAGTTAATCCGGGAAAGGCTGATCCCGTCTGAGTGCAGCTTGCAGGTTTTCTGTGTCACGCCCGTTACCTCGCGTCAGCACCAACGCACGGAGAGCACAGCGGTACACGGCAGTTACCGGTACCTGCGACATGACAGTACTGATGGGACGATGGTATTTAAAGAATATTGGTACGGTACTCGCTGCCGCCTCACAGCAAGAAGGACCCGGGTTCGAATCCCGGGTCGGGTGCCTTCTGTGTGGAGTTTGCATGTTCTCCCCGTGTCTGCGTGGGTTTTGGCCGGGCACTCCAGTATCCTCCCAAGGTCCAAAGTCACGCTGCTGCATAGGTTGATTAGCCTGATGACTAAATTGCCTCCGGTGCCCTGTGATGGACTGGGGTCCCATCCTGGGTATGGCCCTGCCGCAGCCCTGTACAGGATTCAACGGTTTCTGACATTGAATGAATGACTCTGGTACAGAGGGGGCACTGGCACCTGAGTTGTATTATAACTTGTGGGAGGAAACCGGAGAACCCGGAGGAAACCCACGCAGAACAGGGGGAGAACACACAAACTCCACACAGAAAGGCGCCCGAGCCGAGATTCGAACCCGGGACCTTCTTGCTGTGAGGCGCAGATGTTACCACCGCGCCACCCTGCCGCCCTTGAAACTCACACATCACAGCTCCTATAGCTATATGTGGTGGGCCCGTATGACGCTCCGTTAGGCGAGGCCCCAGCGGTCCTCTGGTTAACCATCTGCAAGGTGGGCCTCATGACGCGTGGCCTCCCTCGCACTCCCCGTGATCCTCTAATCCAGACAAGGGGCCAGTGCTGCTGGATGACGCACCTGGTGCACGGCAGGTCCTGTCGGGGTCTTCACGCTCCCCCTTCCTCGCAGGCCGCGCTCCGGGCGAGTGGAGGCTGCGGCGGCAACAACCTTGGGAGCCCCCGTCTGAAGCCACACGGAGCCCATGGCCGCTGCGAAGCCCCAGGCGGCCCCGAGGAGGAGACCCGAGGGCAACGGCGGCAGAGGCAAGATCAGCCACATGTAGGCCAGCAGGGACAGAAAGCACAGGGCCTGCAGGGGAACTCGGTCTCCGTGCTTGGTTCCTGAGCGTGGCGAGATGGCGGGAACCGCTCGCTCCGCCTTGGAGCGCTCGGCGTCGGTGTCGACCCCTTGCGGGAGATGTTGTGGACGTTGCTGACGAGGCGGCGGCGTGGAGGGTGCGTGTTGCGGGGCGCGTTCGTGCGCGAAAGTCGAGGACTTTTTGAGGAGAGGTCCTCCCCCTCCCGCCGGCAGGTCCCGTAGCTCCAGGTGGAGACCTCGTCTCGCCTCTGTCGCCTTGAAGATGCAGTCAAGAGAGTCGCTCTTGGTCGCGTCGTCCGCTGCGCGTTTCCTCACCGTGCCGCCGCCGCCCATCGCCTCCGCCGCCGCCTCGGCCTCGACCTCCTCGTCGTCGCTGTCGCGGCCGCTCATGATCTTGGTGAGCTCCGTGAGGCTGACGGACAGCTTCCGCGAGCAGCGGCCGCTCTCCTCCCCGGCCACGAATTTACTGAGCGCTCCCGAGAGGCGGCGGCGGGCGCCCTCCACGCGCGTCTCCACCTCGGGGACGCGCAGGTAGGAGCGGGGCGCGTCTCCCGCGGCGGGACACGCCGGCGACCCCGGCGACGTGACCCCGGCGGCCCTCGCCTTCCCCGGACACCTCCCGCTCGGTGCCTCGGCGTCCACGAGGCTCGACTCGGCCGCCGGGAATCGCGCGAGGGAGCCGCGAGCAAGCGCGCTCGGCCGCGCACCGTCGTCGTGCAAGCCCAGCTCAGGGAAGCGCATGGAGGAACGGAGTTGGGTCGGCGAGGAGGGCAGTTGGTACCAGGTGGAGCCCCGGGGGACGCCCTGCTCCAGGCTCGGTGCCTGGGGCAGCGAGGGCAGCGACGAATAGGGGTGCTCTAGGCGGACGCGCGGTGGAGGGTCTTGGTAGAAGACGGCTTCGTCGAAGCAAGGGTCGCTCTCGTCCAGATCCAGCGTGTCCATCGGCAGCAGATCGGACCCGCCGCTCGAGCTGCGCTGCAGGCGGACGGACGGCCCTTCGTGAGATCCCGCGGGCTCCGGGCCCTCGCATCCCGGCTGCCCGTGCCCCGGCTCCATGGAGGCGGATAGAGCCCCCGGCTCCAGGCAGCCACGCGAGACCGCGTGTCCCAGATCTGCCGGGCGCGGTCACCCTGTGGCTCTCTTTTCAACAGCGTCGACAAAACGAACGCTCCGCGGAAGAGACGACTTTAGTTACAACTTGTGCACAATGCGCCACTCACGGCAGAAGGGCAGGATAATCCGATCACGAATGTTCATGGAAGTCTTCTCTGTGAGGCTGAGCTGTCACACCAACGTGAAGCCATGGCAGTGAACGGTATCGATCAAGGCGTCATTTTTACGCGAAATAGTCTTCGTTAACGTTGCTTTCACTCAGAGCCGTGGCCGGGCCTCTCGATGCATAACACTGCGCGGTGTCTTCACGGAGCTTCATTACCAAGAGACCGCACCTCGGGAGTTGCACCTACATTCAGGATGGACAGCACCACTCAGGCTCACCCGACTCCTCCTGACTCGCCCAGAGCCGGTGGAAGACCGTTCATCTGGGCCGACATGGTGCCAGCTGCCGGCTCTGAGCACAGGCCCCTCTGCCACCTCCTCCCATCCGATACCTCACCCTGCTCTGGATAGAGGTTGTTGAGGGGATGCCTCCTCACAGGTCGCCCGCGGATCAACTGTCCACCTTGAGCGTGGAGTCGATTAATTCCCCGATTGATGCTGGGGCCCAGGTGACAGCTGTCCACCAACTCCACCGGCTGCAATGGCCGGGAGGGGTGACTAAACTCTATGTTCTTCGGTTTGTTATCATCACGATGTGGAGGCGGCAGGAGGCTCGTGCAGGCGGCTCGTGTGGTCGCCAGGAGGAGTCCGGATGAGCCCCGCTTGTCTCTCTAAGCAGCCCGTGGGATTACGCGCCGCGTCACGGATAAGCGCGGCTCGTAAGCCCGGGGTTGTGGCCTACACGCCGACACTCGCTTGGGTGCCGCGAGATGACCACGCGTTTCCCCACCCCGCCCCAGCTCGTGTGTTCACGCGAATTGCTTTGAACATAACCCAGATTAAGGATTTAAGCCTATAAACAAAATGACGCGAAGCGCGCCCGGTCTCGTCAAACCTCGGAAGGCGAGCAACGGTTGAGTCTGGATGGTGATCGTATGGTGATCACCATGCACACCAGGTGTTATCGGCTGAGGGCAGTGTAGCAAAATCCATTGTACTCTACTATGCTCCAATGTCAGCTTCACCAACCCGCATTCCAGTTAACATGGAACGTGAGACAAACGTTGACCCAACGTAGGTTGCCGACATTGGACTAACGTTGCATGTTTACCGAGATCTGACCGGCGTGGTCAGACCTCGGTGAGGAATTGGCCAGGTAGACAGGTGAGTCAGTGGACATGCAAAGCCCTTGGGCAGGTAGACAACTTAGCCCGTGGACAGACAGGAGAGGGAGTGAAGATGTATTCAAATGACCAAATGAACAGGTGAGCCGACAGACGGGTGTGTTAGTCGCCTGGCCTAGTGCATCATTGCTATGCCAGGTTTGTGACCCGGGGGCTATGTTACCCGGGGGTCAAATCCAGTCTTTTTCGCCTCAGCATCACCGCTGACTGACAAAAGTATTGCAAACAGAAGCCGTTGTGGCATCCAACGCCGGTTCGTTATCCAGTGCCGACAGAAGCTGTGGTGCACAGCCCTCCCGCCCCCCGAGTCAGCTGACTTCGGACAAACAAGAGCTTCTGTCCGAGTCAGCTGACTGCTCAATCAGCTGACTCGGACACAGGAGCCTCTGTTTTTCTCGAGGCGCTCTCGAAGTTCCGTAAACAGAAGCTGTCGCGCACGGCCCCCTACTGCCACCTGGAAGTGAAGACGCCACGTGACTGGACTCGGGCCAATCGCGAGGCGACCGACGGGCGGCGACGCGGCGCTCTCGGCCAATCGGGTTTCGGAGCGGCTCGGTCGCGCGTGCGCGGTGCGGGTTCGCGCGGCCTGTGTTGAGACGGAGACGCGGGAGTGGAGACTGGCGCCTTTACACCCGGACTACACTCGCCCACGGCCTTTACACCAACGCGACCGTTTCACAGCGCCAGCCGCGGTTACACCAACGTTGCCGTACCAGCCAGGGTTGCGCCGCGTTACTCCGGGTAGCAGTTATCCGCATGGTAGCAGCGTAACCGCAGAGTTAACTTTAACCGGGAGTGGAGCGGAGCAGACTGTCTTGCCTGCCACCGGCACTTGGCCGTCGTGAACTATAGTACATACGGGCAGGCGGTGTGTGTTCGTGTCGTGAACTGCAGTACATACGGGGGAGGGGGTGTGTGTGTATTCGCGCGCGGTGTGTTGTTGTCGGCGCTGGAGGCATCATGTCGGAAGACAGAAAGAAGCTGATCAATGTCCTAATTCTGGGCTTCGCCTTCATGTTCGTGTTCACCGCCTTCCAGACGTGCGGGAACGTGGAGGTGAGTGCTCAGCGTGGCACGGGGAGTGTCGGCAGGGTGACGCGGGTAGACGTGTCGCAGAAACTCGATACAGCCGTCGAAGGCAGCGACACAAAGCAACTGTGGCGTGTGCAGGGACGCGTCGCTTAAGTGCCACCGACCATCAATGCTGCGACACACCAGGGCGACTCGACCTTAGACATTCCGAGCACGGATATACGTATGCTGCGCCCGGGTGGAGACGTGTTTACATTCTACATGCTCTCTCACATTTGCTTTATATCGCACGGGCATGTGCGCTACACGCAGATTATTCGGAGAACACACAGCAGGCCATACCACACACACACAAAACCGAGGTGAATGGAACAATAAGATAAAAGTGCGTAGAACAAGTACGGAAAGATGCACGCATTGGGTTTCATTGAAACACACAGAGGAAAGCGTGACATATAGGACTCATGCAAACGAATACGTGATTTGGCCGATAAGGGCTTGGACTGAACACTTTTCCGGAAAAGGTCATGGCCGATGGTCGAGACTAACAATACAGAGAACGCGCCGCAGAGGAGACGGCCACCCACCTCGTGCGAACACGGCGTGATGACGTCTGCTAGATGGATTGCTGCTTTGCAGGACACCGAGAGATGGTGACTGCTTGGGGAGGCAGCGGATTGACGGTAGCTGTTGCTGATGTTGACATTAACATGTAATATTGTACAGGACGTATTACATGTCACAACCTGTCAAATTCAACTATCTAATGATGCTAATAATTAAATACGGGTGCAAATTAAGTTTAGTGTGCGCGTACAAGAGTTGTGTGTGCAAGAGGTTGAGCGCCAGGTCACGATGTGGAACCTGCGGTAGCGCGGTCCGGCTTGATTGGGGCCACGACTTAGTTAGTGGTTTACTTTTTTCGACCAAAGGAAATTGCGCGACAAATGCTGCACTTCTACATACACGCGCAACACAAAGACTCACAGCGATACAGATATGCATACGTCCATCCATTGTCAGAAACCGCTTCATCCTATACGAGCATACGGGGTCGCGGTGAGCCGGACCCTATCCCGGCAGACACAGGGCGCGAGGCAGGGCTTATACCCATGATCGGACGCCAGTCCAGCACAGGACACCGGGGGCAATTTAGTCCGCAGGCCAAATTACCTATAGATTGTTAAGATAAGCTTGTGTGCAATTACTACATTTCTTGTTTCATCGCAGCACCATGGGACATGATGGTGGCTTGTGGACGCCTTCGACCAACGGTTGATGGTGGCGAATGATGAGGATGATGATGTAGTAAAGTATATTCACAGTTTATCGTGGTTGATTTTATTGCGTGTGAGAAAATGCATGACTGATGTGTCGACGCCAAGTAAAGTAGGATTTCATACGGATTCTAATGTCAATTTCTTTTTCAGCAAACGGTTATCAATAACCTGAGCACGAACTTCAGTGGGAGTGGCTACACGAGGTGAGATCTGAACCTAAGCGCAGTTACAAAGATTGGTCTCCATGTAAATTACAGAGACCTCATTAACGCGATGGCGACAGCGACGACCCACATTGCTCTTTCCGAGCTTCGGAGTTGCACGCCCTTGTAAAGATCTCTCTTAAAGCCCTGGGCATTGTGTAACATGATGTTATTGGCTTAGCCTTAAAAAAACCCACTAATTTAATTAGTTGGCCGATAACGTCAATATATAGGAAGCAGTGTGTGGCAATATGGCGCCGGCAAACCGCCTGGCTGCCTCCTCCGCCTCTGCGCTTTCCTCGCGCCTCCGAGTCGTTCTCTCGCGAGGAAAGCGCCTCTGTGCATTATAAATGTAAAATTATTATTATCATTACACGCACGCCTCAAGATCTCTTAAACCCTTGCGCATTGCGTAACACGATGTTATCGGCTTATCCTTTAGACACACAGTGGTTTATTTGTGTGCTTCCTTTCAGCCTTGCCATCATATATGGCGTGTTCTCAGCCTCCAACATCCTCGCCCCGTCCGTGGTGGCTGTGCTGGGACCTCGGTGGTCCATGGTGCTAGGAGGCATCGTCTACAGGTCAGGAATCTGCAGGCGTAATATCTCGTGCATTCACCTGGCCTAGGGCAGGCCGAGTGAGCTGCCACCATTTACCAGTCTTAGACTAGCCAGGTTACTACAAACTATTACCTAGATGACCCGAGACAGCTAGAGAAAATACCACAGAATATATGCTCATTGTTTGTACTTCGCCATGCTGGTCAGTGCGAGTTGGTGAAGGTAGGTGCCAGGACACGTTCAGATATCACTCGTCAGGAATGAAACTCCCATCTGTGACTACAGCCAAAACAAGTGTATGTGGAGTGGATGCATTTGTTTTGAAGAAAAACCTTACTATGCCTTGAGACTTTTATTGCGCCTGAACATTGAAACCCTCATACGACTGCTGGAACGTGACTTGCACGCTCCTCGTAAAGATACAGCCTGGATGCTTGTGTGTTTTCACAAAACACCAGTTAATCTTTACTTGGGAAACACCGTGTTTCTCCCTAGAAGGTTAAAGCCCTTGTCAACATCTGTAACGCAATTGTTAGTCGTTTTATGCTGGATAGCATGTCAGTGAATCGTACATTGATAACACGTTACGTCAGTGGTTGCATTGACATCCGTGCCGCATGACGTCACCTTGTTGCACGTGTAAACAACTGCAGCCTGGATTTAGCGCACCAGCTCAAGGGTGTCTTGTCATCCCCCCGTGCTTGCAGTGCCTACATTGCCACGTTCATTAAGCCCATGGCGTGGACATTTTACACAGCATCGGTGCTGATAGGGATTGCCGCAGCAGGTGAGGCGTCTGTTTTTATAGCGTACATTTTAGATACGTCTTTATTACGCGTTCCAATCGAGGTTGAAACGGTTTGTGCATTAGCGCTGTCTATTGGTTCATTATAATGCAGGAGGAGGGGCATAACAATTCTCGTAACGGTAATCTAATGAAAGATAAGAATATTTGCCCTATTGTAAAAGGGCTAAATTGACCAAAGTGCTTCCCTAAACTTGGAGCTTAAAAAGCAGAGCAAAAATAACAATTTGCAAATCAGCCAACTGCTTTTGCCATAACAGTTGGTCATGGGTTTACACACTGCTAATTCAATGTTTCCAAATACAAATACATCATTGTGGTGCGTGGTTTTTTTCAAACTTACTTAAGAAAAAAGGGCAATAAGCAAAATGGCACGAGTCGCGCTATTGCGTCGATACAGCGCCCGTGCAATCGGTCGACTGGTGCGTGTGGCGTGCAGTGCTGTGGACGGCCCAGGGAACCTGTCTCACCGTCAACTCTGACGGGACCACCATGGCCAGGAATAGCGGCATCTTCTGGGCTCTGCTGCAGTTCAGGTCAGTCCCCCCCCCCGCGCACCCCCGATGTTACACAGTTGGTGCATTGGCCCTGGTCATAGTGAAACACTTCCCCCTGTTCAAGCAGCACAATCGTGTGCATTTAAAGTAACCACAGAGGTTAACGTCCTTGCCAAATCAATGTTATCTTCGTTTCAGCATGGTGTTCGGGAACCTGTATATTTACGTAAGTTGGAGAGGAAAGAAACACATCTCCGGTGAGACCCTAATACTACGCGATTCTCTTGCATTGGTAGCTTACATTGCCAGTGTGAACATTTTTCCATCATTACGTGTCCCTACGAACAAATCCCCTGGAATGCGCCCGCTCTTGTCAGATCACGAACGCTAAGCAGGTTTGAGTCTGGACAATGCTTGCTTGGATGGGTGACCTCCATGCGTGGTGTTAGAGGCTATAGATTACAGGGCTGCATGGTGGACTGGAGAGAGGAATGGCACAAAATTAACTATTGCACTATTTCTATGCTCCATGCTCATCACCTTCAGCAACCCGCAGTGACGAGTGTGGTGAAGTTTGGTGAAATAACACCCACAAGCAGCACAGCATGGAGAGGCCCTCATCCAGCAACAGCAATAGGGCTGAACATGTCTGTCAATTCTGCCATATGTACAGGACATATAGAGGCTCGAAATGCCGTTTCTCTCAGACCCCGGTGTTGGCATATACATGGATTGGAACACAATAACAAGGGTTTAAAAATACTGGGATGAAAAGAAACAAAATACTAATATTTACAAGTTAAGCTAAGCTGGGGGTCGGGGGGCTGAATAACAAGGCACATATCTAGAACAAAAATTATAATTCTAACAGATATTGTGCAAATAGAACTAATAAAGTGCAGATATAGATAAAAAGCTGTGGTCTCCACAGATAAGGATCGGCGCGTGCTGTTCACGGCCCTCACCATCATCAGCCTGGTGGGAACACTGCTGCTGGTGCTGGTGCGGAAATCCGGCACCCAGGATTCAACCCCCAGCGATTCCAGCGACACGGACGAGGCTTCCAACCACAGCGAGGCGACGCCGTAAATGAATGCTGCATGGCCACGATTCCCGATCCCTGTGCCCAACCTCGATCTCCCTGCCTCGGAAACGTGGATACTTTTTTTTTTTTTACACCGGCCTTCGCACGGAGCTCGTTTACGTGAAGAGTTTATTTGGTGATACTGCGTTGGCAGTGGAGCACCATAACAAAATAGAACACAAAAACAATAATAAGCCAATGTTAATAAGGCAACGTGGAGCAGTGGTATCATCCGCTCCTCTGAGAAAGAAGGTCCTGTCTGACGCGGTTCAATTCCCACATCGGGCGCCTGGGTTTCCTCCCAAAACGAAAACAGCTCATGAATCAATTGGCTGATAACATGAAATATAGGACACTGTCTGGCGGGTAGGTGCTTGCTGACCGCGTGGCTGACTTCCCGCTCTCTTCAGTTCCCTTGCGCCACTAAGTTATTCTCTCTTCGAATGAATACCTTCAACATTGAACGAACACGGCCTGTTATAAATTGTGTAACCACGGTTTCCTTTGCAATGATTTAATTTGTTTTTAAATGGTATGTTTATGTGTTTAGGCCAAGAGAAACTCCGTATGGCCCATTACAAGCTCTAAGTAAGAAATATTTACTCTCACGTTCACGTGATTTTACCGCACATATTTCACACTCGGCAGTGTGTATTTTTTACATTGAGAGGCACATTGAGATTCCAATTGATGCAATCCCTGGTCTTGTTTTCACCTTGCAGAGAATTCCGTGAAGTTGTTCTTCACCAGAAACATGCTGCTGCTCAGTGTGTGCATGGCCTACACGGGTGAGTGAGGCGACACAGGGCACCCGAGTCCAGGCTCAAGTGGCAGCTTCTGCAAAAACTCCTGATCCTCACAGTCTAAAATCTTAATCCAAAGCACGGATAGCATTTGTAGTGTAGTGGATGTTCAACTGTGGTGTCCCGGGTTTGCCCCAATGTTGAGCTGTTACTTTTACTCCACACAACTTCAGGGATTGGAGATGCTCACAGAACCCCCATGGTCAGTGAAATCTTGAGAAGAAATGGTCAACATGTAGCCCAAGAGTGAAGATGACACTTGTGTTATCAGTGACCGTGAAAACTTACATGTTGCACAGTCGATGTATTTGTGGATAGTGAACGATGCTGTTGGGGTAATGGGCTGTGCCCGTGGTGCCTCTGAGCGTGCGTCCGTTATGCCTGTGGTCGTATGTAACCGTGTCGGGCTACAAATCTGGCGACCCGTGTCCGAATCCCGCTCATGGCCAACACCAGTGACGACTTTCTAAACCGCTCCTGGGCCTCCCCGAGGTCGTCTCAGCTTCAAATGAGTACCTATTGCAGTGTGTAAACATTGCCACTAGGGAGACAAAGGCGGCCGGGCATAGTGCTGGCCACCCACGCCCGTGTGTGCCTGGTCGACCGGCATAGGTGCGTGCTAAGGGCAATTGCCCTTACAGTCTGTTAATGCTATACGGGGGGGATCTTTGTCTTGTTTGTTTGGTGCCAGGTCTGGAGCTCACCTTCTTCAGCGGCGTGTATGGCACCTGCATCGGTGCCACCAACCGCTTCGTGACGGACGCCAAGGGCCTCATTGGCCTCTCCGGCATCTTCATTGGTGTTGGCGAGATCACAGGTCCGCGGACTCCGTGGCCCAGACAACTTTATCACTACAGAGAAATTCAACTAAACTTGTTGATGCGCACATTGAGAAGGAAAACCATAGACGTAAAGAACTCCGACATGCTTCCAAATCCAACCCAGAAACGGGACACCTATCTTGCAACTTCTGTGGCAGGAGATGCACACACAGAATCGGTTTACATTCACATACGAAGCAATGATGCCAGATACGTCATACTCAGTATCGAGTTACAGCCAGAAGAAGAAGAAATACAGATGTGCATAAGTTACCATTACCTGTGCAAACATTCCCCATGATATTAGATCAGGGCTAGAGAACACATTGCCTCTGCAATATGGAACTCCCCCAGCCATTGATGCTACTGACTCCCTACCCGTGTTCTGGAATATATGCAATTTCAATATTATCGTAAAATGTTATGCTGCGTATAGACGTGGAGTTTGTAGGTGCTATTCGTGTAAAAATCTTATTGTTTGTTTAACCTGGTTGCCCTTCTTTGTCCACTCGTTGCACACGTAGGTGGAAGTTTATTTGGGCTGCTCAACAGGAACAACCGCTTTGGGAGGAACCCCGTGGTGCTGCTGGGCATGATCGCGCACATCATCTCCTTCTTCCTCGTATTCCTAAACATCCCGGATGACGCTCCCGTCGTTGGAGAGGCTGGCACCAACCAAATCGGCTACATTAACCCCAGGTGCAGCGCCGCTCTCCAACTCATTTTACCGGTTAACGTGTTTTTGTCAAAAAAATTACGGGCATTATTACCTTATGTAAAAAAAAAAGCTTCTTTTGGGAACTGGTGTTGAGATTTTTAAAGCGGTGTTTGGAACTAATTTTTTCACCGCGTTCGTTCATTTCACATTCAAACAACGAAGACGCTACAGTCAGCTTGCACCATTAGACCGCCCCAAGGTCCCTCGACGTAGTGAAAAGTCCTTCTGACACTTCAAAACGTGGGCGTGAAAATGAACTCCGGCCGCGAGCCGCGACAGTCATATGTGCCCGTATCCCACGTGCGAGGGCACGTTTGCCATGAACGAGCCCCGTTGCCCGTCTCTCCACTGCAGCGTCGAGGTGGCGATGCTGTGCAGCTTCCTGCTGGGCTTTGGAGACAGCTGCTTCAACACGCAGCTCTACAGCGTGCTGGGATATCTGTATGCGGATGACAGCGCGCCCGCATTCGCCGTCTTCAAATTCGTCCAGGTTGGCGCTCTCACCGCACGCTTCCCGTCCGCGCTGAATAATAGTAATAATTTTACATTTATAATGCGCACATATTCATTCAATGTCCAAGGTATTCATTCGACGAGAGAACGACTCAGAGGCGCGAGGAAAGCGCAGAGAGGTGGAGGAGGCAACCAGGCGGTTTGCCGGCGCCACACGCTGCTTCCTAGAGATATAGAGACTCATAGAGACACAGAGAGACTCACAGACACAACAACTCTTAGAGACACACAGAGCCTCTCAGAGATACATAAACTCGTAGACACACAGACTCAGAGACACACAAACTCAGAGACACAGACTCAGACAAAGACTCATAGAAACACAGCCTCATATAGACACCCAGAGACGGGGTCTCGGTGTCTAGAGACACCCAGGTCTGGACTCGAACCCTTACTGAACGCACACAATGCTTAATTTTTCCCAATCCACGACGCCACGGACCG
>JAZEWU010000034.1:6163188-6177121 GCA_036362915.1 Geotria australis
GAATTGCCGCCATTCCCCGAAGTTGCAGCGCTTGCTTCAGAGTTACAGCTATTTAGCGGCATTAGTACGCTTACCCTTTTTTGCAAAATAAGGCCTACAGTGTTTCTATCAGTTACAAATGCTTCATTTGCGTCAGATTTGCGCATCGATAAGTGAAAAAAATGCATCGATTAGTTAAAAAAAGGCAGTGCTTCGACTTGCGGAAATTTTAGAGTTACGGCATAAATTCTGGGACCGAAGGTGACGTAACTCCGGGGTACGCCTGTACTACGGATCATCATCAGTGCCGTCGTCTCCGAGACCGCGAAGGCAGCTTCACCTTGCTCGCGCCGAGTCCATGTCCAGCACGAGCTTGGCCAGGTGCTTCCTCTGCTTCTGGATGTTTGGGATCTCCACCTGCGGAGATTCACACGCAACGACAACCCGTAAGGCCTTTGATAGACTGCTAACGCATTGGTATTTGCATTGTCCAAAACCGCTTGCCTTTCGGCAGCACTTAGCTAATACTGAGATTAGGCAATAAAGAAAGCTGTCTCTGGTGTGGCCCAATCAGTTTCAAGGACAATGCATATCTTATCATAGCATGTGTGGCTTCTTGCACACTGGACCCTTTGCAAACTTGTCTCATTGCCAGAAAAGGTAAAACCTTGTATATATATATGTTTTACATTGTCTTTAATAGACTGTTGGGGAAAATGCTGTTAGCGAGCACCTATGTAGGCCAGCACAGCACACGAAGGGTTGGGTGACCAGCACCATGCACGGCCACCGTTGTCTCCCTAGTGGAGAATGTTAGACTGCACTGGGGGGATTTACAAAATAAGCCACTATTTTACGCAATTTTTAATTATCTCAGCCTCTAGGGAGTCTGCGGGTGACCTAGCTGAAGTGCGGTGTGCTTAATCTTCATAATCAATCATCGTTGTCCTGCTAGGCTAACTTAGTTCCGCGGAACTTTCTTCTAAAATGTGAAATAAACTCGGTGTGTGAATCTGAGAAAAGAGAACACCTAATTAACGGTGCCGCATCCCAGATGGACAAAGACGAGGGAAATAGATGCCGCACATTTCTCCTGTGATTCCAAACAGCCTCGATTCACACGTTTCATAAAATCCAATTTGCACAAAAAGTTAGGTGGTGGATCAGTGTCAACTAACACAAAGATAATAATACATCAAGCAAAAATGTCATCTATTTATAAATTCTGCTTCTATGAAAATATCTCAGTATGTAGAGGCCTATAGAGCTTGAGCAATTGTTGGTGGTGCTGACTGACGGCCTTCCGCTGCCCTGCGATTCTGAGATGCAATATGCACGAATCACGACGCTAAATATCAAACTAAACACCATTATGTACTGATGTAGGTGTCATGGCTCGATTTATTATTCTAGCGAAACGTCGCAAACGGAGAGAGAGAGAGCACTCGACATGGCTATCCCGAAAGAACAGCTCTAAATTATTATGATCATTCATGCAGTAAAACCTTAGTGGGTATCACTGTTCTTGTTTCAATAGGGATCTCTAACGGGATGTTTGGACAGTTCCATCATAAAGGAGCGCTGTGCAGTGGGAGCAAACTGGAGCACCCAGAGAAAACCCACGTGTCCATTCCAGGGAGAACACAAGCGGGATCGTGAACCCAATTGCAATATCCTGGCCGCCTTGCAGCCCAGAGGCTTTGGCCAGATTCACAAATATACACAGGCCCTGCCACTGGAACTTTGTTCGACCTCTCATTAGGAATGCTGCTGGTTATTTATTTAGCGTGCGTGCTTGCGCCAAGCCAGGCAGCAGCTTCATCATTCTGGGACTGCGGCGGCATCCTGAGACCACCGCTAAGCTGCATTAGGGGACACGGTCTCCAGCGATGTGCGTCATCATCGTGTCTTGCACCACAGCTCCTTGCTGCTCGTAAACTCAAATATTTAAAAGATAATTATAAACACAAACATGTTTTTTTTCTATTTCTACATGATGCATCGCGGAGCGGTGAGTAGCGCTGCCGCCTCACAGCAAGACGGTCCCGGGATCGAATCACGGCTCGGGTGCCTTTCTGTCTGGAGTTTGCATGTTCTCCCCGTATCCGCGTGCGTTTTCGCCGGGTACTCCAGTTTCCTCCCACGGTCCAAAGGCATGCTGCTGCATAGGTTAATTGGCCTGCGGACTAAATTGCCCCCGGTGCTCTGTGATGGACTGGCGTCCCATCCTGGATCTAACCCTGCCTTGCGTCCTGTGTCTACCGGAATAGGCTCCGGCTCACCCCGATTAAGCGGTTTCTGAAAATGGATGGATGGAATTTAGTCCGCAGGCCAATTAACTTATACAGCAGCAGAATGTCTTTGGACTTCTGGAGGAAACCGGAGTAGCCACGCGGACATGGGGAGAGAACATGCAAACTCCACACAGAAAGGCACCCGAGCCGGGATTCGAACCCAGGATATCTCGGTGTGAGGCGGCAGCGCTACTCACCGCGCCGCCGTGCCGCCCCACAGCCTAGATCATTCCTTTCCAAAATCAGCAGCGGCGACGGTATTGTGAGCGGGGTTCGCGTGACCCTGCGAACGCGCTCTCCCGCTTCACGCGAGCGGCGCCGGCCGCGTCTATTCTTGCACGCGGTTCCCACGTGAATCGCCCCCATTATTGTCGAGCTCGCGTCAGGTTCGCCATGCTCCGCCGCCGCCGCCGTGCTTTATAAGGCTGTGCCCGAGGTGCCGCGAAGTCCGACGGGAGGCCGGCCGGGACTGTGTTTGGCGGGCGTCGTCGGCGCTTGCCCACGGCGCCCGCGTTCGGCAGCTGCGGCGCACTTAAGGGCGCGTCCAGCGGCCCCCTCTCTCTCCCGCGCTCGACTCGCAAGCTCGACTCTCACAACGTACAGGCTCCATAGTTAGAGGCGTCGCACTGGCTTGTTTAGAGAAGTAACCGGCCAGGTGGCTCAGCGGCAGAGTGAACGACGCGCAATCGGAGGGTGACTCGGGATCGTCATCTCTCTGGGATCGATAAAGCGCCTTGCCCCTTTTTGAGGAAGTCAACAGCGGTTGCCGTAGGGATAGACTCCCCCCCCCGCCCCCCCGACAAAAGACGGTAGAGTTTCCACCGGTGGCTCTGCGTTGTAAACACTGGCCCGCACCGCCTAGCTAAATCGCGGTCCACGCTGCACAGCGGGGACTGCGTTTGGCCGTCGAGATCGAGTTGAATTACAGACGAGGTGGCAGCAAGAATGAAATGCGACCTTTGTCAGGGCCATCCCCCCCGCCAGTTGAAAGCCACACGGAATACACGGCGGGCGCCGCTTCAAGGGCATCCCAGCCGCACCTGCATTGTTCACAGCCACGTCCTGCTGTTTCTCTGCCCGTTGTCTCTCGCCGCGCCCCTGTAACCCTCCGCGTGATGACAGCAGCAGCAGCAGGAGCTCTACGTACGGCTCTTCCAGACCAAAATTATAGGTCACGTTAATCTGAAAATAGCCTCTCGCCGCTATGAAGGGCCGCTGCCCGAACGATCCGCTATTGTCCAGCAAACACGGACCGTTGGGCCAATGTTGGTCTGCAAATTCCAACCACACGCCAATGTGAGTACAACATTGAACGTGTACCGAGTCGGTATGTTTTCACTTCGAGGCAGGGTGATTGACGAACGCGCCGAGCTTCTCGAATCGCGGGTCGCTGCCTGGATTCGCAGCCCGCCATTTTCAGCGGTGCTGGCTCGGTGCTCTCAAACAGGTTGTGGTGATGCAACAACTAAAAAACAGGTGTTTTCATAATTCACATAGCGTACGTGTGACGGGGCAAACATTCCACAAATAGTGCTGACGTGTCGGCGGGGGTTTTACGGCCACGATATAAAGAACATTTAAAACAAAAAAACCCTACAAAAACAACAGGGCAGTTAGCTTCCTGCTCGACGATGTAATTTTAACCGTAGGCTTTTTTACAAAGGCCGAGCCGTGAAGGAAATCTGATAAATCCGCGGGAACAGGACTCGGCCAGATTCCGCCAGATTTGGCCGGACTTCGGCAGACGTCGCCGAGTCTGCCGCGAGGTGGAAGCGGCACATCAAGCAGCGTGACCCCTCGGGTGACCCCTGCCGCGCGGCACTGTGAGCGGGCGAGCGGGCGAGCGGGCGAGCGGGCGAGAACGCAGGCTGGAATTTGAGACGCGGCAGGAAGGCTAATCTAAGAATAATAATAACAACAATAATGCTGTTTATTCATCCACAGGAGTCTCGCGCGAGTCTTAAGGCGCTTTTTTTTTTATCAGCAGGGTCCTGCTGGGCAGCACGGTGGCGCGGTGAGTGGCGCTGCCGCCTCACAGCAAGAAGCCCTCGGGTTCGAATCCCGGCTCGGGTGCCTTTCTGTGTGGAGTTTGCATGTTCTCCCCGTGTCCGCGTGGGTTTTTGCCGGGCACTCCATTTTCCTCCCACAGTCCAAAGACATGCTGCTGCATAGGTTAATTGGCCTGCTGACTAAATTGCTCCTTGTGCCCTGTGACGGACTGGCGTCGCATCCGGGGTATAGCCCTGCCTTGCACTCTGTGTCTGCCGGAATAGGCTCCGGCTCACCGCGACCCTGTGCAGGATTAAGCGGTTTCCGACAAAGATGCTGACGGGGGCCCTGGAGAAACGAGGGTAGAACACTCAAAGGTCCCGCCGTTAGGTTCACCAACCAACTTGCTGTGCTGCCACGATTTGGAAATGCAGTGAAACCGATTCCCTCGATTGACGCGCCACGTGGTTTCCTATCACATCCTGGCCCACCAATCGCCGACCGAAACGGCGGCTGTTGCGTCGGTCCCGCTCCTTCGGGACATCGTCGCTGACGGTGGCGTGGGAGCTGCGGGCGACACGCGGAGGAGGAACCGCTCACCTCGGCCAGGTTGAAGAGCGGCTCCAGCACCTCGCGCTCCACCTGCATCTCGTGCAACGTGAGCTCCACGGCGAGGCGGTTCTCGGCGTCGCCGCACAGCTCCAGCATCTTCCTGCAGCCGCGACGGACAAACAACGGCGGCGGCAACAGGGGCTCAGGGTCAGTCAATTCAATTCAACTTTATTGTCAATTCTGCCATGTGTACGGGACATATAGAGGATCGAAATGCCGTTTCTCTCAGACCCCCGGTGTTGGCATATACGCGGAGTTGGCATATGCCTGGAGGCGGGTGTGAGAGGGATTGGGACCTTCATTAAGGTCGATAACATCATAATATATAGGACGCAGTGTGTGGCAATATGTCGGCGCCAGCAAACCGCCCGGCAGCCTCCTCAGCCTCTCAGCGGTTTCCTCGCTACCCCTCCGAGTCGTTCTCTCGTCGAATTAATACCTTCGACGCTAAATTAATACGTGCGCGTTATAAATTGTAATTATTGTTATTGTCGTAACCGCCTGCGTGGGCTGTTCTCTGCAGATGTGACACCGATGGGAAAATGGGGATAAAATTGGTAATCTCTCCCCCACACTCACACTGCACAGTGAAGTTTGATCTGGCTAGAGCGGGAACGCAGATTCAAAGCGGGGCGGCTCCATCCGGTTGCGCCGAGAAACCGTGACCTCTCCGGCATCTAGAGGTCACTACATTCACGACGATTTCAAACAAAGAAGCCGATTCTTGATTTGGAGCGTGACCCTGAGAGGGCGAGGTGGGCGAATCGTTAATCGTTAAGTCCCGCCGATTCGCGCCGCGGGATTGGCTGGAGTGGGGGGGGGCGTGTGGGTGGGGGGCGCGTACCCGAGCAGGGAGTCATCTCCCAGTGTGGCGGCTCCCTCGATGAGACACTGACTCAGAGCGGACTGCGGAAGCTTCCTCTGAAACACAGCCGGGAGAGAGCGACGGAGGGAGGGGAGAGCGAGCGAGGGAGGGAGAGAGTGCGACGTGAAGCCCACGGGCCCCGCACGCCTCGGCCAACACCAGGCGAATACTAATGTTCGCGCCGAGCGGCACCGACGCGCACAGCACACGGCGCGTCGCCCCCGCTCACGCAGCCGCCCGGCGCCACACCGGATATTCCCCGTGGCGGCTCGCTGCTGCAGGACGCACACGGGTGATGGTGACGATGAGGATGATGATTATCTTAACAACTTGCCGCTACCCGTGGCTATTTGCCTTATTTTACAACACGAACCGGATGATGGTGTCGATGATGATGATGATACGCTCGCGATGATAAACGTGAAGGGCAACTCGCCGATGTATGTAGACGATGATGACGGATCGCGATGACGATTAACGCGACGCGGCAACTTGCTGGCCATCTGTTGTGCTACACCTGCGATTCAGCAGCACGTTGCTCACACCGCATTCACGATCGGCGCCGAGGATCGGCGACATCCGAATGGAATCCAGTCGGCACGGAGAATAAATACAGCCCGGCACATCCACCTTGACGCCGGCACAACACGACGAGCGCAAACTGCATCCGTACGTCCCGACAACGGCCACCCCCCCCACACACCCCCTTCCACAAAACGTCACCGACACATCGCGCGTCGACGGTGTGATTTAACAAAGCGACGCGCTCATCGTGATTAAACATCGCGGCGCGTTACCAGAATGAAGTTCTCCATTAATTCGTCGGCGCCATCCATCACGGTGGCCGGAGTGGCGCGCGCGCGCGTCTCTCCGAGACTCTTACGTATAAATTACACACACGTGCGGCGCGCGGTGTAATACTCCGTGCCGACGCCTCGGCATGCACCACACGCTCTCGCACACGCTCTCGCACACGCTGCGTCTTGGGCTCCGCCGCCCGGAGCCGGCGAATGCCCACGCAGTGCCGGCGGAGCGTCGGCACGACGCGCAACGTTTTGAATCGATCGAAATGCCGCCGATGCCGTCCAGACACGCGGCTCGCGTACGGCGCGACGGTAAAATCGTGCGGCGAAGTCGGTGTGCGGTGCGCGGTTTATCGATGACAAGCCTCTGCCGCGACAATCTCAAAACGCTTGCGGTGCGGCGTCTGGGCGCGACGATGGCCGGGGGCAGAAACGAATCGGTCGCGAGGGTTTTGCGCGGTCCGCAGGAGCACGCGGGAGAGCGAGCGAGCGGCGCGCCGAGCGAATCGCGAGGGACGCACTCACAATGCGCTTCTCGTAGTCGCCCTGCACCTGGCCCTGCAGGCATGCCAGCAGCTTCTTGTGGGTGCTGTGGGACACGGCCTTCACCTGGTCCAGGCGCTTCTCCACCTGCGACAACGGCACGGGGTCAACGGCGAGGTCAACGGCGCCGGGCGAGATTGCGTCACGAACGGCGTTCGCCCCGCGACCGCCTCACGCGCCGGGATGCGAGCGAGGTGCCTCGTTTCAACCGAACGAGCCGACGGAGCGATGCGCCCGCGATTTGGAGGTCCCTCCGTGCCGCGCCGGCCCGACAGCGCCGTTAACGCGCCGTTTATTTGTAACCCGAGTGCCCGTTCCCGGCTTTTATCCGCTGCCAAGTGTGTCGCGCGGAGGCATGCTTTCCCGCTAATTAAAAGCGAGATTTAATTTCAAACCAGCACAGGCGAGTGAGCTTGACCTAATAGATCAAGCGCGACCGTCGGGACAGATGTATCAAAACATCAACACCCAGCGTACATCGCAGGGCGCTAACGTCCGTGAATCGGGCAGACAGGGAGACACGGACGCGTAGAGACACACGGGGCAACATAGGAGACACGGGCGTACAAAGACACTCGCACACACACGGAAATACTAACGTAGACACGAATGGAAATTTTTGTCATGGATTTTGGCGCCACTGGATTTTCGTGTTCTCGACACAAGGGATTGTCAGAGAATTGCTCTTTATCGCTGCTCTTTCTGGATAGCTGTGGCGAGTGTTCCGCCTCTCTCTTTCGCTACGTTTCACCTCCCACGTTGGATGAATGTTTAGGCTCAGAGGCTGAAGATGTCTCCAAGACGGCTATCCCGAAAGAGTAGCTCTTAAGAGCAATGCTGCTAAACCATAAATCGAACCGTGAAAAACGAGATCAATACAACTCCGAGGCCCACACGGTGGCGACAGCAGCAGCCAACCCTCAGTACAACGCGACTGCTCACAAAACACAACGATGCCCCGTTAATCCTGAATAGGCTGTAGGGGCAAGTGCTGTTAGCGAGCACCTATGAAGGGTGGGTGACCAGCACCACGCCCGCCCGCCCGCCCGCCTTTGTCTCCCTAATGGTGACGTTGACAAACCCCACCAGGTACTCTCTCTCGGCTACAACACGTTCCCACGAACCCACGCGGGGGCCACAGTGCGACTGAGCTACGGTGTGGCCACGAACGCGACGCCAGCTCGCGCGTACGACTGCCGTAGAAGGTGCGGGGAAAGTCACCTGTAAAAGATCCTCGCTGAGGACTTCAGTTTTCTCAGCTCTGCAAAGGCACGCGCAAAAACCCGCGGTTAGAGGGGAACGCGGCCGTGAGGCGCGCGCGGTCGTCGCCGACACGAGCAACGCGACACGCTCGATGCGTACCGCCCGCGCGCAATTCTCATCGCTCGCTCTCCCCACGCGCGCCGCTCTCTCAAACACGAGGCGCGGCACTGCAAGGCGTGGGCGCCTGCGAACAAACGCTCCGCGTGCATTTTCGTCGGCCGCTAATTCGCGTTTCATAAGCAGCGCAGAAAATTGCCTCGCAGCAGAGGGAATGCTACCCAGTGTGTGTGTGTGTGTTTACATCGTCACGTGGACGAAATGTTCATCTCTGTTTGGGGATGTCTTTGGGGTTTTGGCCGGGCACTCCAGTTTCCTCCCACAGTCCAAAAACATGCCGCTGCATGGGTTAATTGGCCTGCGGACTAAATTGCCCCCGGTGCCCTGTGATGGACTGGCGTCCCATCCTGGGTATAGCCCTGCCCTGCGCCCTGTGTGTGCCGGGATAGGCTCCGGCTCACCGCGACCATGCACAGGATTAAGCGGTTTCTGACAATGGATGGATGGGGAGCGGTGGTGTAGTTGTTAGCGCACCGTGCTATAAAACACAGCCGCCTGAGTTCAAGTCCCGCTCACAACCAATAACAATCCCAGAAATAAGTACCCGGTGCGGTGGTGTGTTAACAAAAACACTGGACAGCCAAAGGCATCCAGGTGTGGTGCTGGCCACCCACCCCCTTGTGTGCCGTGCTGGCCTTCAAAGGGGAAGGACAGCACTTGCCCCGACAGTCTATCAGGTCTATGCAGGGGAATCTTTGTTTTCGTGCGTTTACAACCAGGTCTGGAGAAAAGCACTGCAGCTAGGACCTCCCTTGGTGAACAGCTGCAGTCTAGCTCTCCCATGGTGAACAGGTCTGGGGGCAGGTTCCAGACAAATAACGATCCGAGGACCCTTCGATTAACCGAGGTTCGCGTCAGGAAGGGCACCTGGCCGTAAAAATTCGACTCCAATACCCCCACCATCGACGGGCAACCGGGCAACCGGGCAACCGGGGTAAACCTGGATACCGGCTGTTTAAACCGGCAACAACAACACCCAGCGGGCTACGCTTGCCATGCTCGACACGTGACGTAAGCTTGCATCTTGTGCGGATGTATTTATACACACCTAACTCACGCACACATCCGCACACAGCTCACATACAGATCCACGCACAGCCCCCAAAGACAAAGATCCCCCCGTATAGCCTTAACAGACTGTAGGGTCAAGTGCCATTAGCGAGCGCCTATGAAGGCCGACACGGCACACGAGGGGGTGGGTGGCCAGCACCACGCCGGGCTGCCTTTGTCTCCCTAGTGAGAATGTTTACACACCGCACAAGATACTCATTTGAGGCTGAGTCGGCCTAGGGGAGGCCCAGGACCGGTTCAGAAAATCGTCACTGGTGTTGGTGGCCGCAAGCCGGATTCGAACACGGGTCATAGCCAGGTTTCTAGCCCAGCGCTCTAACCACTGCGCCACCGCTCCCCTCAAAGCTGACACACGGCGATGAGCTCACATCCAGACCCACATACAGCCAGCATACAGCTCACGAAGAAAAACCCCACGTAACGTCAGCACATAGCGGTCACCCAGACCCAAACAGCTGACGTACAGACGCACACACAGTCAGCAACGTAGCAACCACGCAAACCCAGAGAGCTCACGCACCACCCCACAAACGGATCGCACGCGCGGAGCGATACACGTGGAAAATGGCTCCAGGGTGTGCGGGCACCTAAGCCTCATTAAGCAGCAATGTTGTTTTCTCCGGATCGGTGGCAGAAGTTAGGGAGGAACTGGACGAACCATTTCCAGGGCTGGAGTGACTTGGTCACGGCCACAGCTGCCAGGGGGCGTGGGCGAGCAGACGACGCAAGTTCAAACCACTCTCGTCGTTCGGATTCCCGGTTCTCTTACACGAATCATTCCGGCCACCGCAGCGGTCACGCGACACACAAACAATACTTTACACTTATAACGCGTGGCACATATTCATTCAATGCCGAAGATAATTAATTCGACGGGAGAAGGACTCAGAGGTGCGAGGAAAGCACAGAGAGGCGGAGGTGGCAGCCAGGCGGTTTGCCGGCGTCATATTTCCACACACTGCTTACTATATATTATGATGTTATCGGCCAAATAATTAACGAGTGTTTTTTTAAAGTTGTGGGAGGAAACCGCAGAGCCCGTAGGAAACCCATGCAGAACAGGGGGGGGGAGGGGGGAATCATACAAACTCCACACAGAAAGGCGCCCGAGGTGGGAATCGAACCGCTTCGGGCAAGACCATTCTTTATTAATTTGAGTTTGTTATCCTATCCATCCATCTTTTGTCAGAAACCGCTTAATCCTGTACAGGGTCGCAGTGAGCCAGAGCCTATCCCGGCAGAAACAGGGCGCAAGGCAGGGCTATATCCAGGATGGTACGCCAGTCCATCACAGGGCACCGGAGGCAATTTAGACCGCAGGCCAATTACACCTATGCAGCAGCATGTCTTTGGACAGTGGGAGAAAACTGGAGTGCCCGGGCAAACTTATAGTTTACACCCTACTCCAGCACCCTGGCCAGTGAGGCTTGGCGAAGGTGGGGATGCGCAGACGTGGAAGCGCACGAGTTCAACGCAACGGTCGGTTTGTCCGCGCCGTGCCGCCCTGCACCGCTGACAACACGCGAACACGGTGCCTGGTGAAGGACCTTGAGATGAAAGCCGGGGTCGGTGCGTCGTGATTTGCCCCGCGGAAACGCTCAACACTCGCCTCTTTGCCGGCAAGTGCGAGCGGGATTATTTGATGGCGTGTTTTCAAAGCGCTTGGGGATTCTGTGCGTCATGAAGACACGCACGGCTCTGCAGCCACGCTTAAAGGCCCTGTGGCTAAAAACCCGCTGACTAATTCGAGACAAAATTGATTTCACGGTCAACCGACTCGGCGCATTATTTATGGAAGACGCTATGGTCTTGTAATCAGCAATGCCGAAACAATTACAAGCGTTCACGTCCATTTGGATTTTCTAACGGTGCAAAAACGGGAGATATATATATATTTGCACAAGCGTGGGAAACTCTTGTCTTGTTGCGCCAGTAAGCTACGGATTATTGGTGCCGTCGGCACATAATAATAATAAAGCACTTACAACGCGCAGATTTTCGTTAATTCTCGAAGAAGGGGAAGGCAGCCGTGCTGTAAGCTGGCGCCAACAATTGCCAGACACTGCATCATCTATACATTAAGGTGTTATCAGCTAAAGTACGAGTGTTTTTCTAGCTGTGCGAGGAAACCAGAGTACCCGACAAAAACCCACATGGGCACGGAGAGAAACGCAAAGTCCACACAGAAAGGCCCAAGCCGGAATCAAACGCAGGACCTTCTTGCCGAGAGGCGGGAGTGTCACTCCCACACCAGTGTCGCCCTCGTGTGAGCGCGGCATTAGCGCGCTGCCGGGTATTACTGCAGCGCTACCGAGACAAACACTGCGGAAACATCGCCGCGACCTCCACGGGGTCACGTGGATGTCAGCCGGGGTCAGCTAGATTACAGTGCAGCCCTGCACAGCCAATCAGAGCACCGAGCAGACCCACGTCAACGCGAGCCCATCACGGATCTCCGAGGAGTGTCCTGGTCGTACCGCGTGTCGTTCGGCACGGTGGCCGACGTTTCGCCCCACGTGCCGCGGAGACGTTAGGACATCACTCGGGCGTGACACCCGAAGCTCCCAACACGTGGAGCGAAACGTTGGGCATCGCGTCGAACGATGCGCGGCAGAACCGCGGACATGATGTGCGTCCCGTCACACTCGTTACGACCGTGTCAGAATTACGCGATTGACAATATTTAGCGACGCAGCCATATTAATACACGACAGTTCATTCATTCTTTATCGGCATATGCTGAATCCTGTCGTGGGTCGCGGTGAGCCAGAGTCTATCCCGGCAGACGTACTGTGCAAGGCAGGGCTATGCCCAGGATACGACACCAGTCCATTGCAGGGCAACGGGGGTAACCGACAGTGTTTAAATGTAGGTTATCACGGCTCAATCTATGAGAATTGCTCAGAAGAGCTGCTCTTTCGGGATAGCCATTTCTTGCATTCCGCCTCTCTCGCGCGACGTTCCGCGTCCCGCGTTGGAGGCGTCGTCACAAGTAACGCTCTACACGGCTATCGCGAAAGAGCAGCTCTTCGGTGTCGCATTGGCACAAATAACGCTCAATACATTCGTCACCAGAGCACACCGCACACTGCAACGGGCGACGTTTCAAAGCGCCCTCTTCGTAGCGGAGAGAGTCACATCGGGGACCGGTCTCCACTCTGTCGCGAGACAGCATCCGGCACCCAGCCCGTCTCACTGTACCATTGTCATGTGACGTTAAGAAAACACCGCCTCTTCCCAGCGCTCCCCTACAAGGGGCCCTAATGAAACGTAAACACCCCGCGCTCTGCCAACATTTCTCCGTGTTGTCGGCCAAACACTCGGCGGACAGAGAGACGGCTTTCCCACAGCGCGGAAGGCCGCTTCGCTTTACGGAGCGCCGGCGGCCGTGCCCACCGTCGCCAGATTAACGCTCCGGCTCCCGCGAGAGGCGAGAGACAAACGCCGCTCATCCGGCGCCGAGCGATGCCCGTCCCGTCGGCTGCGTGGCGGACCGTGCGAATGCAACGGTGCCGATTGTTGCTGGCTGCTGCTGCTGCAGAGAGAGAGAGAGAGATGCCAACAGCCGCGGCGGCGTGCTTGTCGACGGCGCGTGTCTTTCGTGAGAACTCTCTCTCGAGAGAGAGTCGTTCGGTGCGAGGTCCGCGCCGTGCCGAACGTAAACACGCGCCGCCGCGCCCACGGGGTGTCGCGCGACGCAGGTGCAGGATTAGGGTTGCCGTGTGGCGCGGCGGTAATCCAGCACCTGCACGAGAGGTGACCTCACGCCGATGACCTCCGGGGCGTGTTGCCGCCTTCGGCTGCCGCTTATTCCTATAGACTTCCGGCACGACGTCTCCAGTCGTCCGCGTTTAACGTGATTGTCTGGCGATGGTCGCGTTAGCAGCGGTGCGCGAACTCGAATAACAAACAATCAAAAAGCTCGACGCATCTCTCAATAACCACTGTGGTCTTACGAGACGGTGTGTACATGTGTTGATGTAGGGTTTTCACGGTTCGGTTCACGATGGTTGCTCTTCAGAGCTGTTCTTTCGGGATATCGGGGTGTCGTTAACAGTGGCGATGCTTCCAACGTGGAAGGCGTAACGTCGCGAGGGAGAGCGCTCGACACGGCTATCCCAAAAGAACAGCTGTGAAGAGCAGCGGCTCTGTGCAGCGCTTTGTGACCCTCGGGTGAAAGGCGCTATATAAATGCTATTATTATTATTATTGTACACATAGGTGACATTTTGGGCAATTGCTCTTTCTTTCTGCTGTAACCATATAGCGATCTTCATAGCACACATCGGATTCTCCTCCTGCTACAAAAAAGGCCCATTGCGAAAAACGTTGCCCATTAAACATTTTTGCACTTTAAGGGCACAGTGTCATTGACGGATGTGCGGAGTTTTCGTTCT
>JAZEWU010000034.1:6185446-6195847 GCA_036362915.1 Geotria australis
TTGACCGCCCTCGCCCGCCGCTCGAACCGCACGGCTGCAGGAAACGCGGTCCCGCGCGGCGTCTCCGCCCGTGACGGCCGCGCGTGTGGCGCGGCCTCGCGGTGCCCTCCGTGCCCTCGGTGCCCGCGGGCCGTGAACGCAGCAAGACGGCGCCGACGCTCCCACGTGATACCCGCCTTGGGCGCCTTTCTGCGTGGAGTTTGTGGGTTCTATCCCCCCTGTTCTGCGCGGGTTTTCCTCCGGGATCTCCGGTTTTCTCCCACAACATAAAAAATAATAGCCGTTAATTAACTGACCGATAACATCCTAATATATAGGAAGCGGTGTGTGGCAATATGGCGCCGGCAAACCGCCTGGCTGCCTCCTCCGCCTCTCTGCGCTTTCCTCGCACCTCCGAGTCGTTCTGTCGTTGAATGAGTACCTTCGACAGTGAATGAATATGTGCGCGTTATAAATTAAAAAATATTTTTATTATAGAGAGTCGGAGATCGTTGGGCCATCGCTGGCATGGGTACATGTGCGGGTTAAAGGGCAGGTGAGGGAGGCGTAGGTTAAAGGAAAAGATGCCCGTGTAGCCTTTAACAGGATGTTGTGGGCCAGTGCTGTTAGCGAGTCGGACACGTGAGGGACGGCACGGCAAATGAGGGGTGGGTGGCCTACACCACTCCTGGTCGCCTTGTTTTCCCAGTGCTGAGGTCGACACTACACACCACGTACTCATTTAAGTCCGAGTTATCCTCGTGGAGGCCACAGACCAGTTCAATAACCACCAACGTTATTGCTCGCGAGCGGAAATCGAACTCGGGTTGCCAGGTTTGCAGTGGCATGTTAACTAGCACACTCACAAATGCACTCACGCTAATACGTGCTCCCGTACACCGAGTATATAATACACGCTGTACTCCCGCACCAGCGACCCACTGCAAATAAAAGATAAGGTCCTGATCCAAGGACAAAATTCCTCCGATAGTCGACACAGGGTGTTGGGGCAAGTGCTCGTAGCGAGGACCTATGAAGGCCGGAGAGGGGCACAAAAGGGTGGTGTGGCTGGCACCATGCACAAGAACCTTGTCTTCCCAGTGCTGATGTTTTATCCATCGCACCCGGTACATGCTCACTTCAGGCTCAGTGGACCTAGGCGAGGCCCAGGACCAATCGAAACATTCGCCACTGTTGTCCGCCAAGAGTGGGGATCGAACGTGGGTCGCCAGGTTCGTAGCCCGGTGTGCTACCCCGCTGCACCGTCAATGCAAGGCACACACAGGCACCGTGGTGGCAATCCAACCAAATGGCGACGAACCGCCCTTGCATTCGAATTCGATTCGATTCTTCGAAGCGTGATGGCTACACGACAGCCTCCCATCGGGCGCTATATAAATACTATTATTATTATTATTTAGTTGCAGACAGCCCTTCAACGTTTAGAGATATAATAGTCAGTGCTGGCCTTAAAGGTGGCGGGCATTGGCCTCTCTTCTTGCTCCAGACTGAGGGGCTTCTGGCATCTGTTGAGCTTCGACAGGGATCGCGACGTGAACGCTTCTACCTTGACCCCCGCCCTTGCATACAACAGCATCTGAGAGCCTATCCGTCATCGCACTCACTCTGAACGATTCTTGTCGCACAGAGCGGTGCGCCGTGTCGTGACGGCGACGGCGACACGACGAATATCCCAAAGCAAAAACATTTGGCGGAAGATTACGGAAGCATTCGCATCTCCATCACGCACGCACGCACGCACGGCTGACCTTCCATTTCGCCCCTCATTCGCTTCCATCGGTCCCGGCCGCAAAATGTCCAATCATCACACGAAGGAATGGGGAGGGGGGTGGGGGATTGGGGGAGCACACGGTCCCGAAGGGGGGCGCAGAGGTCAACATCCCCTCTCGCTGTCAGCCACGGTTAGAGTCCACGTTTACCAGTGTTGCGCGTGTCGCCGGCTCCCGCTCGTGACACGCGACCGCTTGCACACTGACGGCTCATCTCGCGGCTCTCCGCTCACACGACCAGAGTGGCCTGGACGCCCATGCCACTTTCTTCCCACGAGCACATCTAAGGCAAGCCAGCACAGGAGCCTCATGCCGTGGGTGGATTTCAACCGGTTTTTTTTACCGTGCCAAACCAAAACTTAACCGTGATACGTGGCTCTCACAACACATCTGAATCGGAGTTGGGGCCAAGCAGGGCCAGGGGTGGAGGGCAAATAACATTGATTGCCGGTGGCATCTGTTATTAGAATATGAGGGCAGAGCATCGCTGAGTCACGGCCCGGGCATTTCGGCTAGTTCATCGCGTCGTGTGACATCAGCGGCCGGCACGGTTCGGCTCCTACAGTGGAAAAGGAACCTGGCACTTCCTGGGCCGGCGCGGCACTACCCCGACCCACCTCACTTTGCATGCTGGAACATCGTCATCAAGAGACTAACCCGAACGTGCAACCAAACTCTCGCGCTCTCACACCCAACAAACCCTGAACGCGTCCGGTAACATTACAGGAGATTTGAGAGCGGACGGCTTCTGTTTTACAAACAATCCCAGTAATGTCAGGTAACGTTGCGGAGTGCGACCTTTCTGTGTGAAGCTTTCATGTTCTCCCCGTGTCCGCGTGGGTTTTCGCCGGGCACTCCGGTTTCCTCCCACAGTCCAAAGACATGCTGCTGCATAGGTTAATTGGCCTGCGGACTAAATTACCCCCGGTGCCCTGCGATGGACTGGCGTCCCATCCTGAGTATAGCCTTGCCTTGTGCCCTCTATCTGCCGGGATAGGCTCCGGCTCACCGCAACCCTGTACAGGATTAAGCGGTTTCTGAAAATGCGATGAGACGAGAGACCTACAATTCACAGGGCACTGACGGGTGCCCGGGTCACACCCCCCGTGACCTTGCGATGCCCTCAGCCCCGAGTGTTCGCGCCAAGGGGGTGGTGCGCGAGCTGTCTCGTCACTCACCGGCGCCAATTAGCGGTAAATATGTGTAGAGAGATCGCCGCTGCCGTGGCAACGGCATCACGGGCGCGATAATACAACTGATGAGAATAAGAAATAATAATAATAATAATAGCATTTATATAGCGCTTTTCACCCGAGGGTCACAAATGCCTCACTCCGATCGGAAAATAACGAGGGGGTTGTCTTGGACGACTGCCGCCCGCTCTCTCCGGAGCGTGAAGGAGGTCTCGAGCCGAGCCTGCCAAGTCAGATGTCACTTCCGTCACTCACTCACTCAACGGAAAATTTTATGGCCGAGGGCACGGCGGCTGCCGAACTGCGATCAAATCGCCAGAGTTGAGCTCTTTACACTTACGGCAGAACACCAAAAGATGCAAAAAACATTCGGTAACGATACGACGATGATGATGATGATAATAGGACAAAATGAGAATTGCTCCTTAGTGACGTTTCAGCTCCCATGTTGGGGCATATTCAGGCTCCGAGATGCAATGTGGGAGGTAAAACGTCGCGGAGGAGATAGAAGGAACCCTCGGCTGGTGAAATGTGGTGGGGTAAATTGAACGCATCTAACACGAAGGCTTTCGTCACCAGTGTTATCCATAGTATAGATATTTTTATGAGTTAGGTCGTGTAAACATAAATAGTAAGACCTGGAAGTCGAGTTGGGGTCTCGCCAGATCCTTTGTTCCTGATAAAGCTGATTGCAACTGTCGGCGAAACGTCGTGCCTAAATTGTAAATGTCGTGGGTTCGCTCTCCAACATACCGGTGCGCTGAAGTAATAACGACATGGCACGCTTGGTTAAAGTGACAACCATTTACTAATTGGCTGTGTCGGATGGAGGCGGGTTTACGACACTTATTTTTACGTGACTTAACTCATAAAAAGAGCTACATTATGCAGAACGCATCTGTCTGACGAAAAACATGTTTTAACTTGCATTGTTCAAATCGTAACGTGATCATTAGGAGACATTCGCACATGAATGCCGGCTTTAGCTATGAGAAGCACAACGCGCGCGCAGTTGTGTTTTCTCTACAATATTTGCATTTGAAAAATAAATATATTTCACCCTTTTAAATTTCCCTAATTAACAGGAGCAGATGTAGAGTTGTTTCGTGTTCATTTTTTAGACTGCAAAGCACCATGGGGGAGACTTGTTGTTTAAAATGCTGCCCTGAGTTTATGATGCTCGTGAAGCTCACGGACGGAGTGGGATTGCGTGGAGACGCTGTGCTCGTGGTCATGCGCAGGGGCACCAGTTTTTGCCAGCAACTCCATCCATCCATCGTCAGAAACCGCTTGCTAAAATCCTGTACCAGGTCGCAGTGAGCCAGAGCCTATCCCGGCAGACACAGGGCGCAAGGCAGGGCTATGCCCAGGATACGACGCCAGTCCATCACAGGGCACTGAGGGCAAGCTAATTAACCTATCCAGCAGCATGTTTTTGGACTGTGGAGGAAACCGGAGTGCACGGCGAAAAACCCACGCGGACACAGGGAGAGAACATGCCAACTCCAAGCAGAAAGGCACCGCGATGCCATCAACTCGTTCGGGTAAAAGTCACCAAAAGGAATCTCAAAGTCTCGTCAGAGGTCACGAGAAGGGCATTCTCACATCATTCACATTTTTCACGAGACAATTACATCAGGTATTAACTAGAACCGCCATTCCCAACCGGTGGGGTCGCGACCCATCATTGGGCCGTGAGCGCCACATAGTGATCGGCGGAGACCAGACCCAAGTGGGCACCGAGTTGCAAAAGGTTGCGAACCCCGAAATTAGAACAGCACAAACCGGTTTACAGGATTTTTGGCAAGGCCCGGGTAAACCTGGCTACGGGCCGTACGGACCGGCGTCGCGTGCGCGCGTAACGCCCGCACACCTGCACAAAACCTCCTGACCTCGTCGCACAAAGTCACCGGTGTTGTTAACCGTGACAACGCGTCCGTTAGCTAGGCTCGCCAAAAAAAACACCCGTTATTTTCTCGTGACAAACTCTAGCGCCGGGCCGTCAGCGGTGGCAAGTGCCGTGGGGTCCAAACCGACCCCGGGCCGCGGGGACGTCGCGGGCCGCGACCGATCGGCGTCTCCCCCCTCCCCGCCGCACTGTACGGCGCTGGCAGGCGCGCATCCGGGCAGCCGCCGCGCTAAATCAAGACCACATGAGGAGGCGGAGGCAGCGAGCGCCCGGGCTTGCTCCCCGACACTCGCTGCAACCGAGGAAAATGGACAATGTGAATGAGAGGCATTTAATTATGATAATAATGATTTCACATTTGTAACGCGTGGCACATATTCATTCAACGGCAAAGGTATTATTCATTCGACGAGAGAACGACTCGGAGGCGTGAGGAAAGCGCAGAGGCGGAGGAGGCAGCCAGGCGGTTTGCCGGCGCCATATTGCCACACACCGCTTCCTATATATTATGATGTTATCGGCCAACTAGTTAATGAGTGTTTTTTTTAAGTTGTGGGAGGAAACCGGAGAACCCGGAGGAAACCCACGTAAAACAGGGGAAGAACACACAAACTGATGTTATCGGCCAACTAGTTAATGAGTGTTTTTTTAAGTTGTGGGAGGAAACCGAAGAACCCGGAGGAAACCCACGCAAAACAGGGGAAGAACACACAAACTCCACACAGAAAGGCGCCCGAGGCGGGAATCCAACCGCCTCGGGCAAGACCGTTCTTTCTGTGAGGCGCGGATGTTACCACTGCGTCACCCTGCCGCCCCATGTGAGGTGCGCGGTTTTTCCGGCCTCCATTCTCCTATTCCGGCTCTCCACGGCGAACTGTCTAGCAAGGGTCGCGACATCACAGGCAGCGGCCCCGACATTTTCAAAGCAGATGTCCCGAAAGCCAGGGCTTTACCGCTTTGCGGAGCGAAACAATGTTACGTTGTGTGACGGTGGCTCGTATTGATGAATAAAGATGAACATCACGATTTCTGGTGACATCTGTCATATGGTACTGATAAACCGTGGTAATAAACCTGCTGGGTTTGTAGGTCGTGGTTTTTTTTAACTTGAAAAGGCATAATTTATTCAAGCACAAGCAGGTTTGGAATTTGAATGAATGCGATGTTCAACCCGCTTAATGCCAGAATATTTAAACTTCCTCATTTAATCACTTTTTAAATCTACACTTCCCTATTTGATGGTTGCTTTTCAAAGCTGGTCTTTCGGGATAGCCGTATCACTGAGCACTCTCCCCCCAAAAAAGGGTACATTTTTGGGTTTTTTAGTAGTTTGTAACCCTTGATTTTGTTTTGCATTTATATTTTAAAAGTGATCTTACGTTTAAAAATGTTGGAGACCACTGCTTTATACAACACTGTACAGTATTTACGCAACCGGGAACATCACATCCACTGCTTATAAACCGCAATGGCAGCTACGGTTTACAATCGGAACCTACTGCAGGCGACTTCAGCAGCCACCGGGCAACAATAAAAAAACAACCGTTCAGCCCGACGACTGCAAAATGTACACACGAGGGGTGTGATACGCCAACCCACAGGGAGGCTAAGCAGCTTCACAAATGGGACAAGTTGACCCACAAAGGGGGACACGCTGATACTCAAAGGAGACACGTGTCTCCCTCCAGCCCCAGCGCCTAACCCCCCAGCTCCCCGCTTGTGAGTTGAACAATAGCAGTGGGACTGCGTGGCGTGGCACAATAGCTAATTCTGTGTGTGCCAGCCAGCCAGCCAGGCGCACACATACATTATTCAGCAGACTGCTGCTGTTGCTGCGGGCGAGCAGCGGCGGCTGGGGTTGCCAACCCTCCGGGAAAGGCCGGAATCCCGGCTCGGGTGCCTTTCTGTGTGGAGTTTGCATGTTCTTGCCCTGTGTCCCGGTTCGTTCCCACAGTCCAAAGACATGCTGCTGCATAGGTTAATTGGGCTGAGGAGTAAATTCCCCCCTGTGCCCTGTGATGGACTGGCGTCGCATCCTGGGTATAGCCATGCCATGTGCCCTGTGTATGCTGCGATAGGCTCCGGCTCACCGCGACCCTGTACAGGATTAAGCGGTTTCTGACAACAGATGGGTGGATCTCCCAGTGACCGTTGAGGATAGATGTTTATTATTACAGCAGAAAATACCCAGTGAGCTTGCAAGCTCTGGATGCGGGATTCATGCGACACAGCAAACGTTTGGACTAAACAGCGCAAATAACTTATAAAATCACACTGTGATAACACGGCTATCGAGACAGAACAGCTATGGAGAACTATTGAAAGCAATCTAGGGAGATTTTACTCGGATATTTTCAGTAAGATTTTTTTCGAGCATAAATAACTAATACCACCTCCTGGAATAGCTCCAGAGTTGGCAACAACCCTCGTGGCAGGGTGAATGTAAACAGGAGGCCTTCGATGTGACAAATATGTCTGGGTTCAAGATTCGCTCTGTTCGGGCGGCGAGCTCTGACGCTGTGTCGGTGAACGGGGGGGGGGGGTTGGGGGGGCCCTGNGGGGGGGGGGGGGGGGGGGGGGGCCCTGAGCGAAACACAAGACCACCGTGAGGCCGCCGCGGCGCACGGACAAAGAGAGGCGCAAAAACGCCAAAACATCTGCAAATTACAGAACCGTTTAGGTTTCCGTTTTACAAAAACAAGGCTTCAAACCTCCCCCGCACGTGACTGCCTCCTACGACAGCGGCTTTTCAGCATTACGCAGAACTTCAGAGAAATCGTGAAAAACGGTCAGCGCGAGGCGGCCGCCTAACCACAACACGGCCATCTAACTTTAGCCCAGCCTCTTCTCCAAATAATTCATAAATCACTCAACCGCTGTTACAAATAATAGCTGATGACCAAATAACCCACAATGTGCAACGATATCATCAGCTTTCCGAAGCTAAGCATGGTTGAGTCTAGATAGTATTTGGACGGCCACCACAGATAGAGCCGGTGGTTCGAATCCCGGCTCGGGTGCCTTTCTGTGTGGAGTTTGCATGTTCTCCCCGTATCTGCGTGAGTTTTCGCCAGACACTCCGATTTCTTCCCAGAGTCCCAAGACATGCTGCTGCATAGGTTAATTGGCCTGCTGACTAAATTGCCCATTGTTCCCTGTGATGGTCTGGCGGCCCATACTGGGCGTAGCCCTGCCTTTCGCCCTGTGTCTGCCGGGATAGGCTCTGGCTCACCGCGACCCTGTACAGGATTAAGCGGTTTCTGACAATGGATGGATGGATGCACCATGCATCTTACGTCCTTGCTTTCACAAACTCGCACCTACTAGGAATAGTGAAGTATGGTCAAATAGCTCCCGCGACCCACACGACGTGGGGAGGCCCTCATCCAGCAGTGGATTGACAGAAACAAGGGCTGCACAGGTATACATACAACCACCGTTCCAAACTCTTGGGGAGTCAAACTCTGCCACCAAAACGTAACCACGGCCCAACTGTGTCAATTCGCAATTGTCACCAACTCCGAGGCCCATAAATCACAATCTTACGCAACATCTAACTTAATACCCACCACTGCCATCACTCGGCAAACGGGCACGCACGCAACGGTCTCTAAAAATGCTATTATTGTTATTATTTCATTCCCAGTTTGACGCAGGCAAGGAAGAGACCTTGCCGAGACGGACTCAATGCACATCTTAACGTGTAAATATTAAAACGTTGTTAGTATTTTGTTTTTTATCCTAGTATTTTTAAACCTTTGTTGTTGTGTTTCAGTCCATGTATATGCCAACACCGGGGTCTGAGAGAAACGGCATTTCGATCCTCTATATGTCCTGTACGTATGGCAGAATTGACAATAAAGTTGAATTGAAACCCAAAAGCACACGGGCGCGATGGTGAAACAGGGCGCGGGCATCGCCGCCCCACAAACGAGCCACGCGACTATTTCTATTCACAAACTTCCGACTCCACAAAAAACCCAGACGGAGGCGTCTGGAAGGCGTAATTGGCCCCGGCGTCCACACCAACGCTCCGGACGGAACGGCTCGCGCTGACGCTGGAAATAGACGCGCGAACGAAGGAATAACTCGGCGACTTCGTTGCACGCGGCGCTGAAAGGAGCCGTCAAGCGCAAGCAACGCGGGTCAACAGCTGCCGCAGCCGCCGCCACAGACAACGCGATTAGCGCAGGAGGATTATCCAGTCGCCACTGCAAAGGCTGCACCCTGAAGCCCTGGTTGCGGGCCGTGACAGAAGGAGACCAATAATTCTCCACTTAATCTGCGATCAGGAACAGGTCTCCGAGTCGGCGTCTGACTTGCTACCGGGTAGCGGATGACTTCATTTGTAACCATGTAAGAAGCCAATGAGACCAAGTGAGTAATTTGTAAAGGGGAATTTAGGGTCGAACGTGTTACAGCGAATTGCACCTGTGTCGACAAAAAAAGAAGTGGAAAGCAGGAAGCATAATGGCATCGTGAGAAAACATCCATCTATCGATTGTCAGAAACCGCTTAATCCTGTACAGGGTCGCAGTGAGCCGAAGCCTATCCCTGCAGACACAGGGCGAAAGGCAGGGGTATACCCAGGATTGGACGCCAGTCCATCAGAGGGCACCGGGGGCAATTTAGTCAGCAAGCCATTGAACCTATGCAGCAGCATGTCTTTGGACTGTGGGAGGAAACCGGAGTGCCCGGCGAAAACCCACGCGGACACGGGGACAACATGCAAACGCCACTCGAGCCGGGATTCGAACCCGGGTCCTTCTTGCTGTGAGGCGGCAGCGCCACTCACCGCGCCACCGTGTCATTAAAAAACGTATAACTTATTTATCCTGAGCTCGCATACACTCCCTTAGTCAACAACCCCTTGCTGGACGCTAGACCTCTCGTGCCAAATCTCGGCTTAACATCTTACCTTTTGCCTCTGGCTTTTAACTGTATAAATATGTATCTGCCTCTGTTTGTCTAGAGTGCCGTGAGATGAAGTTGCATTGTAAAGCTCTGTAAAGCCAGATTGTATTTGAATTGCCTGCCCTGCCGAGTACTTTTTATACTAATTTGCACAATTGCAAATTTCTTCTAAGTTAATGACTACATAATCAGCGGCTCTTTTCACGTGCAAGAAAAGAAATCGGGCTGGTTCAGCCAGTTTTCCTAAACCTGTTAATGTAAATTCAGGTTAAAATTAATTTGTTCTCAAACCACCACACATGATAACCCATCTCAAGCAGGTAGTTATTTTTTAAATGTTTTGGTCACAAATATTGCATTACGTTAATGTACTTAAGTGGAGACAAATGTGTGGCCCTAAATAGGTTGCTCATAGCAGTGCTCATGGAAAGGCCTCTGCTAGAGCAGACTCCAGAGGGTACTTGGTCTACTCTTCCATGTAGACCAGATGGGTTGGAAGAGGTAAGCGAACACACACTGTACCTCACCGCACGCGACTTGCCGATCGTCTACGGTGTACCCATGTATTATGCGGAACGGTGAGGATTTAAGAAACTTAAACGCGATTTCACGGTTG
>JAZEWU010000034.1:6224836-6258701 GCA_036362915.1 Geotria australis
ATGCATGGGGGCAGACCATCGTTCTCACACCACGGCACACAACACACACCACCGCACACAGCACAGCAGACAACGCACAGCATAGACCAGAGCACACGTGACATCACACACCACAAGTATACGCCACACCGTGGCCATGGACCACTTCACAGGTTTCAACCGGAGCCAGCCGAAGCTTGAAAACATGTAAAAAAAAAAACTTGGACAACTCGTGAAAACCTCCAGCAAGAGTTCATTTCTGATCTCCCATGGCGCATTATATCTCTGCCAGAAGGTGTAAATGAGAATTATGTCATTAAATCAGATTGAAAGTTTAATGTGCAAATTAAGAACTTTCCGTTTTAAGTATTGTACTCGTTTAAAGTCCATTGCATGGTGTATATGTTTTATTTTGTAAATTAAAGTAAGTTTATTTGAGTAACCCCATTATGGTTATATTATCTATTTAAATCAAGATCAAGTGAAGTCAGGTGATATGCAGTATGAACCGTACTATACAGATGTGTACACAATTACTTTAGACAAATGAGGTGGTGAAAACCTTGACAGTAATACAATAACACTTGGGTTTTCATAGCCAATAAGGTACATTATTTGTACACGTGGCAATTTATTTGTCTTGAGTTGGAGGATTTCATGATGAATTTTGTCACATCATTACATGGCCTGAAGCAAAAATCTATTTTGAAACTTTATGCCAAACATGCTTGTGTGGAAGTTGTCTCGTTAAAATTACATGCACCTTGCGTTTTCAGAGTTCTCCTTTGCAAAATAGATATATTTAACTGGGTTATCTCACGACTGAATAAATGTCTGCGATGTTAAGAAACATGGATGCAATGAGCACTGGTGCTGTGGAAGCCATCACCTGCAGCCCTGGGTTAACTAATAAAGCAGCAGGTAGGGTTAAAATTACAATAATACAGTACAAAGGCCCAACATGACAAGTTGCCAGCAACAAACAGCACCACTGTTAATATCTAATTATAAAAGTGCATTTCTTAAATGTATCAAGGTTAGAACATCGTGGAGAAAAGAGCCAAAGCGTAGGCTCCCAATGAGCAGTGCAAGGGGAACAGAAAGAACTGGGTTTACCTGCAGTCTCTGGTGATTAAACATGATATTAGTTGAGATTAAAAATTCTTGGCAGACCTGAGTCTTCACAGTGGGTGGAGGGATCAATGAGTGTAAGCGTGGTAGTGGCGATAGGGTGTTGTGTGCGATGGCGCGTAGCGCGTGTAAGTAAACACACACATTGGGCATTGGTGGTAGAGGGTCACAGGGCACTGCAGAGGGCACGTTTCTTCTGAACGTGTCCAGACCTGTCAGAAATCCATACACATCCCTCCAGCCAGCTAGAATTAATTTCACAAACAGTGGCATTGATATAAACAAATTTAGGGCCGCATACAGCTCTTGTCTACATTAATTGAGACTGGGGTCAATGTGTCACGCAGACAACAGTTCTGGTGTAATACAGATCCTGTACTTCAGTAAAACAAGCCGGATGGGGTACCTCCTTTCATTATCAGGAATCTATAACGGGTTGGGAAAAACTAGTCTGACTTGATTTCATCCGGCCTGCGACTTAATTGTATCCGGTATTCCACTTCCAAACGGCCCACAAACGATATTTATCCGTCGCTAATCTTCTTAGCCGCACTAATCGGGTACTAGAAGGGATAGTTTCGACGTGGCAGCAGTGTTGCTAATTTTAGCTCACTTGGTCTGAAAGGGCCTCTCGTCTCGCGGTGAAGAGACGGTGTGTAATTAATGCGCAGTTGCCACCAAAGGTATTTCAGTGGTCTGTTCAGCCGCTTATTAAGATAAATTAGCCCCAACCCTGTTTTATACGAAACTCAAGTGTATACAGCAATATTCGCGTAGATTTTGGAAGTTGAAACGGAACGGTGCGTAAAGTTAGTAGTGTTGCCAGCAATTATTGAACGTGCCTCGCATCTGTTAACGTTTAAAATAACGTGTTTATGACACATACCTTTATCAAACCTACAATTCCTTTATTTGGGGCTTAATTTATCACTTAACATTTTCATGGTCACTGTTAGACTGTAGAAGGTGGCACATGACAAGTATTAACCATTTCCAGAACGAAACTTATAGTGTACTGAATGTGGTGTGCCGGGTGCGGACTTCACCAGACAGACCCGGCTGAATGAATCCCTACTTTAAGGGTTAAGCTTTGGCAAAGCCACGATTTGTGACCCGTCTCGTCGGAACTCGAGCCAAGCAGGGTTGCGCCTGGATCGTGGAAAAATCGACGAGCACCGTCGTGGGCAGTGTAACACAATCCGTTGTGTTGTCCTGTCAAATACAAAGATCCACCGTATAGCCTGAACAGACTGTAGGGTCAAGTGCCGTTAGCGAGTAGCACCCTATGGAAGGTCAACACGGCACATGAAGAGATGGGTGACCAGCTCCACGCCCGGCCGCCTTTGTCTCCCATGTCTCAATGTTTACAGACCGCACTAGGTACTAATTTGAGGCTGATTCAGAAAATTTTAGGCCGATTCAGAAAATCGTCACTGGTGTTGGTGGCCGCGAGCGGGATTCGAACTCAGGGTCATAGTCAGGTTTGTAGCCCAGCGCGCTAACCACGGAGCGCGGTGAAGTATGGTCAAACAAACTCGACGACCGGCACGGCGTCGTTTCGTGGGGGGTTCCCGTGGGTTCATTGGCAGCCAGCACCGCGCACACCTTGACAAGGGAACCTGGCTGCGTGTTTTCCCTTCACTGAACCCGGGAGGCGCTCGACGGTCGCTTCAAACAAACACGGGGGCCGCGACTTCGGCGTGACGCGACATCATAATCAACATCGTCATCAGAAACATCCCCACCACCACCATCATCATCACCAACCACCTCGACCCAGAAAACCTCCATCGCAGGCGGAAAGGCGCGCGTCTCGTCGGTGCTTCGAAGTCCAGGCGAGACGAGGAGGCGGAGGACGACACGGAGACAAGAGCGCAAGAGGAGAAGGAGGTGGCCACCACTTAGCCGTCGTGCGTCACCGCGGGTTTCATCTTCCCAAGTCCAGTGGTATCGTCGCCCGTAACGAAGGGGAAACGACCAGGAGAAAAGAGGGTCAGGAGAAGAGGAGGAGGCCGCCTCTCGGTCGTCGCGCCCCGCGGGACATGCGTGTGCGCGGGTAATGAGCAACAGAGCTGCGAGCACTCGCGGCAGCAAGCGACAGCAGCCGCAGCGCTGGAATGAGTGGGAGCCCAGGTGAGTGAGCGAGCGCTTGAGGTTCCCCCCTTTCTCCCCGTCACCTTCGCGTTCACTTCGTTTTTTTTTACCCCGGAGACGTGGGAGACGACGCGAGCGAGCCCGAAGCCTCGACCTTGCCTGCCGCGCTCGGCCGCGCTCGGCAGGTGACGCTACTAGGCGAGGCCGGTGTTCGGGCCTTCCCTCTCTCGCTCTCACTCAGCGCTTTATAGAATAATATTTTGTGACTTCTGGAAAGGGCGGGGTTGTTTTATCCTCATAAAATTAATATTTCCTAGGTATATGTTATTATAGTGTGAGGGAACTCGCTGCCAATTAGCAGGTTGTGAGGGAGCGCTCTTGGCGGGACTTTGTGGACGAGACGCGTGAGGCCCCGTGTCACGTTAACGAGACTCATTGTCTTATATTTTACGTCTTTGAATAACGCGTGCGAGGGATGACGATTTTAACTCAAGATAATTTACAGCCTTTGTGATTCCACTGCTGAATGGAGGGTCTCCCGCGCCATCTCGGTTATAAGGGGTTGTTTGACGATACTTCGCGACAGGTTTGTGCTGGGCTTCATGGCACAGTCGGTAAAGCACTGTGTAGTAGTAATATTAATAGCGATTTATAGAGCGCCTTTCACCCGAGGGTCACAAAGCGCTGCACAAGGGCGACGTTTAGTTATTTATTCCGTAAGGACCCAACGAGTCGCATGACTTTACAAGAGAGGGTCCGGCTACGTTGGGATTTCAAGCGAGATGATAAAACACACACGTCCCGTAGACATTAGTGTACACGTGTTCACAATCCTACTTGCTGTACTTCCATCTCTTGACCCCAAGGGGTGTTTGTCAGTTTTAAATATCAAGTGTGACCCACTAACCCTTGCTTCGAAAGTACTGGAGCACAAGCGTGCTCCACTAAAGTACGGTTTTCTTAGTATATGATCATTTTATTCTAGCGTATGACAGCAACACGTTGAGAAGCTAAATGCGAATATGAAGGTCTGCTAGCTACCAGGGGGCTTGAGGAAAGAGTTCGTGTAGTTTTGCTTTTCCTCCTTTGAAAGAACGCAGACTACAGTGGTTTTACTGAATGGTCCCTAGCTTTGGTTACATGGCACCATACGATGATGATGCCATACGCTTTGCAACTGTGAGTGGTGCAGTAAATGTATAAGATTCGATACATATGCATGTGCCCCCTGGAAGGTTCCCTCGGGAAGTCTATCAGGCACGGCCCACTGGGCGGAGACCTAGAGGCCGACCCAGGACACGCTGGAGGGATTACAGTATAGCCTTCGGTTGGCCTGGGAACACCTGGGAATCCCCCAGGAAGAGATGGAATCTGTTGCTGAGGAAAGGGACGTCTGGTCCACTCTCCTTGGACTGCTGCCACCGCGACCCCCACCAGGATAAGCGGTTTAGAAAATGGATGGATGGACATATGCTGCGGTAAAATTCTTGGCACGGTTACACTTTTCGTTGTTTGTGGACAGGGACAGGGAGCGAGGAAGCAGCGGAACTTCTACGCCACAGTTCTCTGGCGAGTCCCACCAGGCTTGGAAGAAGCACGAGTCCAGCCGGGGCCACTATGAGTCACGGAGTCACGACAGAGGTGACGTTTCAGCCACACAGCCCTCCATCATTGCCTCTCGTGTGACGGGCAACACGTATCTGTGTTGTACAGGGTGGGCGGGAAGCCCCTTTACCCCTGTTCAACGACCTTTGAGAAATTAGGCACCCTGGTTTTTAGTTTGGTGGCTCTAGTACGGTTCATAATGTGAGCTTTGGGTCCCCATCCTTCCCTAATCACTGTAATTATATTGTATTCATCAGTCTTGTATTCACTATTAATCGCGCAAAATTGCTCTGCACTTGGCATGTGTTAATCGGTTGCATTAATACAATTTGAAACCAATTTCTGGAAATACTGGAGTCTCATGTACTGATTATTTACTTACCAAACGTTCATGTATATTATTTACTCTGTAATTTTTTGGAGACCACCTAGGCTTGAGTTTTTCTTACAGTTGAGTATCTCTTTTACTTCCGTCGTTAGGTCTGCCCCAGTTGTAAATTTTCCCTGCAATGAAGCCACTGGACTCGTAGGGGTTCAGGGGAATCCCACCGTGACACTGCTGTCCAGGATTAAGCAGTTTCTGACCGATGGATGGATGGATGTTTAATGTGCTGGACAGGAGGGAGGTATGAGGTTAATGGGGGCCCTGGAGAGAGCTCCTACCAGAGGCGGACGGCGAGGCAAGAGCTGAGGGGTGTGGATGTGAGCGCCGAGGGATCCACTACCTTACAGCATGGCAACCGTGCCTCTGCTTCCAAAGAAATGAGGAAACCACTAGGTGAGAGATGGTTTGGCCTCTAACATCGCGCGGTGTGGTCAACCCACCAGTGGGCTCCAATTTTTTGTGCAACTGTCGATAGATCGTGAAATTTATAAATTATTGAATGTACCACGTTCCAGAAAGTTTGGTGTCTGTATAATAATACAAACACTACGTCAAAAACAAGCATCACCTTTTATCCCTGTCTGCACACGATTGCCAACACTGGCCCTTAATGTTTTATTAAAATAGATGCAGTCAGTTGCATGTTATTTTTTTGTTATAGTAAGAATACACTTAAGGCTGAGTTGTTTTGCATCTCATTTGAGTCATACGTGGGACAGCAACTTTCATGACGGTGTAGTATGGATAATACGTGGGCTGCTCCAGGCCACAAATTAATTTGTGCTTCTTACACTGTGTGGCTTCAGAGCGTCAGTCCTACTCTGAGGACTCTCGATTGTCTCATCTCCTGCGGAGAGTGTCTCGCGAAGATGACAGGGAGCGTCGTCTCAACACAGCCCGGCAGCTGAGAGAATTCATCCAGCAGCCAGACAATAGGCTGGTGAGTCATAAACCTGCCTGCGTGTGGAAGTGGCTCCGTCTCAATAAAGTGCCAGTCACAAAGCCAACAGATGCCTAGTTTACATGATTAATTGTCTGTTTTGATTGCAGGTTCTTTTTAAACAGTTGGACAATGTTTTGGCAGTCCTTGAGGATGTCGTTAATGAGAGGTATGTACTGTGCCCCGAGTCACTTTGTCACACTTTATCACACTTTAATGAGTTTCTGACCATCGGTAGTCGGCAAAGTGCTGAGGCGTCTCAATCTCTCCCCTTGACGCTCTTGCAGCAGTAAACTGCTGCTGGAATTGCGCCAAGAAGCGGCTGGCTGCCTAGGGCTGCTCTGCTGCACCCTGGGCTACGATGCCGAGAAGGTCTTCACGTTGATCTTCAGCAAGTTTGACTCGTCCGGCAAAGACGATGTGAAAATGCTGTACCTGTGCGCTGTGCACCGGGGCCTGGAGGCTGCCGGGGACAGCAAGACTTTCACCAGCGTCATGCCGGTCAGCCTCCCTTCCTCTGCAATTATGGCATCCAGCGTAATAATTGTATAATAATAATAATATCTTTATAACGCGCACATATTCTCCGGGCGCGTTGCGCCTGTTGATTCGGAGGCGCGGAGGCTGGCTCAGTCGGTTTGTTGTGAGTCGGTGAAGAGGTGTCTATTTAAAAAAAAAATTAAGTTGTGGGGATTGTGTTTGGCGTTATAGTTGTGGCAGGCTGTTCCAACATTGTATGATACAACGCTGGTGCTTTAACGATACTTGATAAAGGAGTTAATATCCACTAAAATATAACTTCATTAACTACTTTAATAGCCTTGTTTCCCTGACAGAGAAAAGTAACTTATTGATGCTTTGGTCAACATATTTATTCAGTTATGTATTTTACAGTAGTCATCCATCTGATTGATTTAACATTTTATTATTTCTTTGAGTTCACCGCATCTTAAACTTTCTACATGCGTTGAAATGTGTGAAAGTGTTCAACGGCTGCAGCTGAAGCATTTCTGTTGGACACGATTAAACCGCGTTGTTGAATGTGCAGTCCGTAATGAGCAGCTTGCAGTCTATCCTGGAGAATGTGGACCCCCCTGATTTGCTGTGCCACTGCGTGCACTGCATCCTCCTGCTGGCGCGCAGCTACCCGCACGTCTTCAGCACAAACTTCAGGGTGCGTTCCCATATCCCCTGTGCCTTCAGGGTGCGTTCCCATATCCCCTGTGCCTTCAGGATAGATACATTCGTTCAGTACACCCTCCGTTATCCGCGGCTAGATTCCTTCACTCCCTCCACTGGTTTTCCGTCACAAGCGGTGTCGGCTACAAGATAGCCTGTCTGTATCGCCGCACCTCTACTTTCGGTCACCCAGTGGACATTTATTCGCTCTGTCACCCTGCGCGACAACTCACGGTAGAACTCTCCGCAGCGTGACTCGCAATCTCTTCTCTCTAGCGAGGACCAGGATCGTCACTGCCAGGCAACATTTCTCCGTGGCAGCCCCCACCGTTTGGAAGGCGATCCTATCCCCCTGTTTGTGTCATCAAACCATGTCTTTCTTGGGCGACCTGAATAAACATCGTCGAAGTTAACCCAGCATCGTGTTGGTCCTCACCTGTTTTGTTTTCTCTTTCCACTGCCGCACTTTTAGGACACGGTGGATATTTTGGTGGGATGGCACATAGACCACACGCAGACCAGCAGCCTCACACAGAAGGTTTCTGGTAAGCATGTCACTTTAAGAATTTGAGGATTTTATTTTTTCAGTCTTGGTTTGCATGATATTAAATCACCCAATATGCCATCACATGTGATCTTTTATGAGCTTTAATTATAGGGATGGTTAAGTCTGGATTGTGGCTACTGAGCACGGATAAGTTCTTATAGGGCTGTGTAGCCTTATGGCAGGCAGCAAATGGGATTGCAGTAAAAACCATGATACTGTACAGTGGTCCCTCGCTTTACGATATTAATCCCTTCCAGAACACATTGTAATGTGAAACCATCATAAAGTGAGACCAATAATACTGTATACTGTTTTATGGTAATTCGTTTCAAGACCTTGGACGTTGAACTGTAAACACTAAAAACCGCTGCTATTGCTCAGAAACTACCCAAGCGGCATGTTTTTGCATCGCTGATTGGCTGCTGCGCCACCCACGCCCACCCATGTTCACGCTCAGCCATATTGTAACGCGTATCATAAAGTTAAATTTAATTGTAACGTGATACTAAAGTTCTTAAAGAGCGTATATCGTAAAGTGATTAAATCGTATTGTGAAGCCATCGTAAAGTGAGGGACCACTATTTCTATACTCTCACATCTACACTCCCTGCCTTCAACCTGCAGTGACTATCGTGGTGATGGATAGTCAAATAACCCCTACGACCCACATGGTTTGGGGAGGCCCTCATCCAACAGCTGATTGACAAAAGGGCTGCACACATACATGTCTCGAAAATAAGATGTTGTTAAGTGCCGTGTGAGCGCGGTGTGCGTGTGGCTGATGTTTGTGTTGTGCTGCCAGGCTGGCTTCAGTGTCTGGAACAGTTCTGGGTGGCCGACCTCGCCTTCTCCATCACCCTCCTTGGACAGTTCCTCGAGGACATGGAGGCATATGCAGAGGTAGCTTGTCAAGAGTCCTGCGTGGTGGTGGCATTTGTAATGTTGTTTTGTTGTGCCCACTGCTTGCTGTTCACTAGAGTCCAATTTCTGTAAATAATGGGAAAACCTAGCACAACAGGAATAATATGCTTAGGAATATATTTGCAGTCTGGAACCACGTAGATTTAGTGACCATATTATTTAACTCTTGGTCGGCGGATTAAATAATTCACTCCCACATTCAGCGTCCAGGCTGCTGGCATCGACGAGGCTGAGGGCATTTCATGCGTAATGTTGGGACATGCAGGCAAGGCAGTGTGGTGAAGAATAAACGTGCAACATCCACAAGTGAGAGGGTGTGGGTAGGCCTTCATCCAAATGGCTGTACTTTACTACAGCAAAAGTTAGATTTTCCGGCACCTTATTGTTCGAAATTAACGATTGTCCGGCATTTGGTGAGGGCCCAGTCATGGATTTGAGCCAAGGGGTGCCGAGCTCCGCGTGGCGCCTGGAAGATAATGAGCAGTTTTGTGCTGTTACAGCATTTCGTAGTTTTAAGCGATTTAGTGTTAAGGTTTGTGTAACCTAATTGGTAATTACAGTGTATCATATTTAAAAGCATTCTACTGTATCTTATTTATACAGCAGATGATTTGCCTTCTAAAGATTGTTTACAAACATTTGCATTATTAACATATCTTTGTATTATTTTCTCGCATTTGTGTTATCTAGATATATTTACAGTGTTTACGGGTGGTATAGGAAAGTGATATTACAGTGTATCAGAGTAACATCCAATAGTTCTGCATAATTCGCAATCTGGCACTTCGTTTGTCCACAGGGTGCTGGATAATCGGACTTTTACTCTAATAATGGAACATTGTCACACGTAAGAATAGAAATTGTAATAATCTGTAGTAACATCTAATACGTAGAAATAGTTTTCTCCTGTGTCAGGCCACCTATTTCTTGGGGATTGTTTATTGTAATACAGAGGGTTGTGTTACTTCAATGTGGAGTACTAATTTTAGAAATGTATTCTGGTGTCAGGATTTGAGGCACGTAGTGAGCGGGGATTCTGTGGACGAGGAGGTTCCTCCGCCGTCTGTGTCGCTGCCAAAACTGGCAGCTCTGCTCCGGGTGTTCAGCACCGTTGTGCGTAGCATCGGGGAGCGATTCAACCCCATCAAGGGCCCTCCCATCACAGAGGCCTACGTCACAGAGGTGTGTCAACATCGAGAATCTCTTTGCTCGGATGTTTATGACTGTCTTTGTAACATTTTTTAAATACCTTTTACCCATGGTATATCCATTTTTATGGGTTAGGTCACGTAAAAAATATGTGTCGTAAACCCACCTCCACCCAGCACAGCCAATTAGTAAGGTTTGTCACGTGAACACAACTTGCCAATACTTTTATACATTAGCACACCTGTATGTTGAAGAGCAAACCCACAACATTTACAATGAAGGTACGACATTTTTATGATAGTTGCAATCAGCTTCTTCAGGAACAAAACTAATTGGCTGTGTCGAGTGGAGGCGGGTTTACAACACTTATATTGTTTATGTGACTTAACCCATAAAACAGGATACAATTTTTATAACACTTCATGTTACCTTTTACCCAGTTTTATCTTGGTTGTGGTATCCTGTGTATTGGCAAACAGCCAACAGAAGCGGATATTACAGAGCTGCTTCTTGAGATTCCTTCCCCCAGATCTGCCGCTGACAATAGTGTTCGTCGTATCACACGCATTTTTCTCTCAGAGCTGGAATTTCTCCAAATTAAGTGCATGACTAAATTTAACCCAATTTTTTTTTTCTGATGTCAAGAACCTGAACCCGGGCCACCTGAGGTGTTTGCGATTTTTAAAGTCCACGTTTTCACCGTTTACCAAACTTATTTTTTAACCCAAGAGCTGTCTGTTTTCCCCGCTTCCACCCGGGGTGCAGATCCTGCAGCGCGTGGTGATGTGCGTGAGCGTGGCGAAGCAGGCCTACTTCTCGGAGGCGGTGATGACGGCGGGGAACGAGTGCGTGTGCGTGCTGCTCGGCAGCCTGGAGCCCGAGCTCGCCTGCACGGTGGAGAGCCCCGTGGAGTTCGGCCTGAGCCAACTGGAGCAGCCCGACACCTACGCGACCGGATACACCGTGTCCATCCTCAATCTCATAGCGCTGGTGAGGGGTACCCCCCCACTCCGTCATTGCTCGGGTTGTTATTATTATTACAGCAGAAAAGTACCCTGTGAGCTTGCAAGCTCTGTTAATTTAGAATTTGCAGTGTTTATCGATAAACTGTCGATTCTGTGTTATATAAGCTGCACTTGCAATTGTGTTTGATATATGTTGTTGTCTGCTTACATACAAGTCCAATAATCACCTTCATACATGTTGAATGCTTATGCTACTTAATATCACTAAGGACTGTTTTTGAAAATTATTTCTACCAGCTGCGTTTCTTTGCGGGAAAGTAATTTAACATAATGCTTACATCTGTTTATGGTATGTAATATTCGCTCTTCTAACGCAAGTTCATGCAAGCACTGCTGTATTTTTTTATCAGCCTGAATGTCTTTATTATGTGAACAAGTTTAATATGGACAATATTCTCAAGCGAAGTTGCAGGTTACCTACTGGTGATGATGGGTGCTCCGAAAGAGCATCTCTTAAGAGCAATCTGTCTGTAAAATATACGACGAGCAGCATCTTAATGCTATTTTTCTGTTGTGTAGATCGTGGAACAAGTTGGTACTAAGCTTCCCTCGTCCTTCGTGGAGAAGCTGTTTTCTTGTAACTCAAATCTGCTGAAACTGCGACTGCACAGAGACAAGCAGGTAACGTTAAAAGCAGCGCCACGGCAATCACGCATGACACGTGAAGCTCCTAGCACCAGGCTTGCTTGGGAAGCGTTTGGGAGTGCTCTATTCAGAGCACACGGCTTGCTTGGAATGCTCTCGGAAGTGCTGTGTTGTGGTTCAAGTTTCTGGTTTATCTTGTTTAACTAGATTGAAACTCAAGAGACCAGCATAGTCTCATTAGCCAGAGTGTCGTGGATCACCACAATAACGATATCAGAAAGAAATGAACAGAGTAGTAGGATAAGTTACGTGTCACATACCCTTGTGGCTGTTGTTTTACAGTGTCGATGAGAACTGCCTAAACATTTGCATAAAAAAACCTCAATTTGTTAATTATCGTGTACTTATCATCTTGTTGAGAAATGTAAATATACATGCTTTCAAATATAGATTCTTATGCTTGAAATACCTTCACCAAATCGTGTTATTTTCAATTCATTCGTGTAATGGGTTCACCTGACCCGTACGGCTTCGTAAAGTTGCTGTATTCACAAGAATGTTTTTTGAAAGTTATTGTTGAACCCATTGCCACCCCAAAATACTGACAACTTGTAGAATCATGCCCCCCTTGAGGACCAGTACGAGCACAATGAGCAATGTCGCTTTGTTGCTGGTCCTGCCACCGTTGCCAGGTGGTGAATGCGGCGCTCTCTGTATACCAATCCGTGCTCGGCCTCAAGAACATCCCGGTGCTGGAAAGCGCCTACCGCCTGATCCTGGGCGAGGTGGCATGCGCCGTCAACAGTTTGCTGGCGTCGCTCGAGGCAGATGACACGGATCCCGTCTGCGGCGATCTCCTCCACCCCTCGTTCGCTGGCACCGTGCTCGGCGCCGACATGGCGGAGGCGGCGCTGGTCTTCAACCTGTGCGCCCTCACCACAATCGGCAACGCCAAAAATTCCATCATTGGCGTGAGTCCTATTTTCAATTCAATTCAACTTTATTGTCAATTCTGCCATATGTACAGGACGTATAGAGGATCGAAATGCCGTTTCTCTAAGACGCCGGTGTTGGCATATTGAGATGGTCAGCAGTGAGTGTGCCCCTGCTGTTCAGACGTCACTCATGGCATCAGTTTGTGAAGATAAAGAATGAGCGGTCGATGTGGTAGGGAGGCTTCAGGGGTCTCGGGTCTTGAGAGCACTGAGCCAGCATGACTGAGATCCTGGTTGAAAACCAGAAAGGCACCGCTGCCTAACTTGGTGTTTCCACTGAAGCGAGTTGATGGTCATTTTCCGGTCTCTGCTGACAGTACACAATCAACACACCTTGTTAAATTGATTATTAACTTAATTTATGCCATTAATACGTGAAAATTAGAAGGTTTTGGTCCGGTCAATATTTAAGAAACATTGTTTGTGGGGCATACTCTTCAGATTTCAGAAATAAATATCTTTGTGTCACTACACCATTGCTGCAGTTGGAATGTAATTGGGATTAAAGAAAACACAACGTTGTGCACGACTGAACTGGTAAGTGGATCGTGGCACACGGGAGGGCTCACGTCGTTCTTGTCTTTTTGGTTCTTCAGATGTGGGCGCTGTCTCCCACCGTGTTTGCGCTGCTGAGCGAGAACCTGACTGTCGTGCATTTGAACATTGCGCTGCACTTCCCCGCAGTGCAGTACGCCGTGCTCTACACGCTATATTCCCACTGCACCCGGTGAGTGTTCTCGCTGCTTCTCACCCTGCCAATCTGTGCATTAACTACACTTCTCTGTGTTACCTCCAGCTGTTTGTGTTAATTGGAGAAAGTTACCGCAACAGACTCTTAAGAGTCCTGGAGGCTCTGTACACTTCGAAATTGCATTAAACACATGGTTATATATATGTTCTGTTTCTATCCCTACAATGGGGAGGCAAAGCCGGCAGGCAGGCTGTGATGTTGTCCATTCACACCCTCGTGTGCCTGGCCTGCCTTAGTAAGTGTTTGCTATAACAGTACGTGTCCCAACCATCTGTTGAAGCTATCCGGGGAATCTTTGTCTGTGATGATAGAAGATCTTAACACTCGTATTATTGCCAAAAAGGGTTAAACGTTACCTCTTTTTACGTCATCTCTATATTGGCGAAAAGTTGCCCATAGTTGATCTTTCTCTTTGTGTCATTGGTTTCAGCCACGAGCACTTCATCTCGAGTAGCCTCAGTTCGCTGTCACCGTCGCTCTTTGACGGCGCCGTCATCAGCACGGTGACCATGGCAACCAAGAGGCACTTCAGCACCATCATCAGCCTGCTGGGGTCCCTGCTGTGCAGCGACAAGCTGGCCCACGACAGCAGGTCAACACACAAGCGAGCCGCGACACGTTGCTTCCTCCTGAGCTCGTGGGCACCGTTGGATAGTGCGTTTGATTATAACGCTTTCCAACTAAGGTTGAAAGCGTTAATGCGTTAGCTCTGTTCGTCTGTCTGTAGCGGTGGGGAGTTGGGCGGGGGGGGTTTGACGTTAACACTCGTAAAGATGGTCCATTGTAAATAAGCATTTACTGTACAGGTATGTTGTTATTAGATACTTTCCCTGTAGAACACCAGCCAGAATGATTGAAGGGCTGCCAGAAACGTGTTGCTAAAGGTCTAGTGATAATGTATAATTCCTTTTGGCCATGGCCATGATGTCAGACACCTTCCCAGTGACGTAATTAAATGTCAATCTCGCCGTGCAGCTCAGAAGTTAACATTATTTCTGATAATTGAATACTTTTGAATAAAAACTCGTGTTGGAAAGTGTTATGTAATCCATGCAAATACACGGTGGTAACGTGCATTAATCTAAAGTGTGCGTTTGTTCTCGTGTCTGCAGGCATATGCTGTTGACCTGGGCCCAAGAGATTGCGATGCTCATGAAAAAGTCCGATACCTACAGCCCTTTGTTTGCCTGCTCAGCTTTCCACACCTTTGTCAAAGGACTTCTCATCACTGGTAATTGCTTGATTGGTTTCATGACAACTTGTATTTACACATGTATGGGGTGGCAGTGTGTAGAATCGATTCCTTTTTATCAAGCGCCTTTGTTTATGTTTTACAGCGATGCATGAGGAGCCATCATTTTGCTTGCAGAGCTGCAGCAGCCTTCAGATCCTCGCCTCCTCCCTTCCCCACGACTTAATGCAACGGTGAGAATTAGGGACCGTTCAACATGAGGTGGCAAGATAGAGTTGGACATCAAGCGCACTAATAATAATAAGAATAGCATTTATATAGCGCCTTTTTTTTTTTACTGAGCTGGCATTGCTGACATCCTGGGATTGAATCTAGGTTCGAGCCACCTGCTATTGAACCTGGTTCTCAAATAAAACAGGTTCTCAGCCCAGGGATTAACGATGACACAAAAAACCTATCACAGTAAATTAGGTTGTGCAGGTTAATTTCCAGCTCTGAGAAATACCTGTATCAGTTTGACTTATTGCCAAAAACTAATGTATTAAAACAGACTATTCTGGGATACCAGAAATAGCTCTCTGGTATCCCATTTCATGGTCCGTTCTCTTACGTGAAAGGATGCTCTTCTCTGATAGTTCCAAGTGGATCATTTGTTTCGTCACTTGGAACCGATTGTACGATTGCAATGAAACCCGTGAATATATTAAAAAGCCATCTCATCACGGTTGTTTGTCACCAGTGCTACAGGTTATCCTTAGAAAACTGATGAGAGTGCTGTTTGGCATGTGGTTAAAGTTAAAGATTGTGTTGGCCTCTCCTTGCTGGGTGACTACTCCGGCTGCAGGTGTGCCGGGGTTTGCCAGGTGCAGATCTTCCACACAGCCGGCCGTGTCAAGCAAGCCTTCGGGAAGCTTCTCAAAGCACTTCCTGTCGACGTCGTGCTTTGGTGAGTGAAGGAGCTCTATTACGATCAATCGAGAGACCAAAACCAGGAATGTTCGAACCCGATCATCGGTACATTGCGCGGTGGGGAAGCTGTACATTTACAGCCATTTTGTCCATCTGCTGCTTCATCTTCTTTGCGATTCTTCGAAGCACGATGGTCAGCTTCTGGACTTCCGTTGTCTTTCTTTGCTGCTAGATGTCGGCCTTCCCATGCGGATCAAGGAGGTTATTTAGCCATACTTCACTGTGCTGGTCAGTGCGAGTTGATAAGTGCTGGGAGCATAGACATTGGACCATTGCCCAGTACAAGAATTGATTATCCTGCACTGCCTCTGCTGCAAACTTAGCTCCCCAGTAACCTTGAGTAATATAATGATGCTAGTCAGGCGGCAGGGTGGCGCAGTGGTAACATCTGCGCCTCACAGAAAGAATGGTCTTCCCCAGCAGGTTCAATCCTCGCCTTGGGCGCCTTTCTGTGTGGAGTTTGTGTTGGGATTTGTGAGCGATGTACGGCATGCCGCGGATTTGTCTGTCGCAGCATCAACGACGGGGGCTGCGGGAGCGAGGTGCAGAGCGTGTCACTGGGGCTCCGCGCGCACATGGCGCGCCCCGCCAGCGGCACCTTCCACCCGCACGACTTCTCCGACATCCTCGCCTTCATCCTCTACGGCACGCTCAACCGCTCCGGGTGCGTTCGCGCGGAACGCGAGCGGTCGCCCCTCGCTCCCGCGTCCGCTACGTCAGGCCTGTGCGCACTGCAGCCCGCGGGGCCCGACGCAGTTTGCCTAACGCCTTTAATCGAGCACGCGGCATCGGTCGAAACTTGTTATGAATCCATCCATCGATGGACACGCGAATTGACAGAAATAATTCCATCCATTTTCTAAACCGCATGTCCTGGTGAGGGTCGCGGTGGCAGCAGTCCAAGGAGAGTGGACCAGACATCCCTTTCCTCAGCAACAGATTCCAGCTCTTCCTGGGGGATTCCCAGGCGTTCCCAGGCCAGCCAAAGGATATAATCCCTCCAGCGTGTCCTGGGTCGGCCTCTAGGTTTCCGCCCAGTGGGCAGTGCTTGGTAGACTTCCTGGGGGAATTAAACCATTAAACTTAAGAATTTCTCTATAGAGCTGCTCTCTCGGGATTGCTGTGTCGAGCGTTCCTCCTCTCGCCTCAGCAATGTTTTGCCTCCCACATTGGAGAGAGGAGGAATTCTCAACACAACTATCCCAAAAGAGCAGCTCTTAAGAGCAATTCTCATACATTGAGCCGTGAAAACGTACATCAGTGCAATAAACCCTATTCATCGACTCAACAAACCGACTGAGCCAGGCTCCGTGACTCCGAATCAACGTGCGCAACGCGCCCAGAGAAAATGCGCGCGGTCCAAATATATATATATAATATTATTATTTCTTGCTCTCAAGGTGTACGCTCGTATACAATCTGTCCAACATATCCGCCCTGTGTGCGGTCCGTGGCGACTGCAGGAAGGACCCGTGGCTCGAGCGGTTGTACCACAGCTGCCAGCGGCAGGACAAGGTGGAGGCGCGTGCGGGCGCGTCGACGCAGCGTCTGCTGCGCTGCGAGGCGGCGCTGTGGCTGTGGGCCGTGTGGGAGGCGGCGCAGTTCACCGTGCTCTCCAAGCTGCGTACGCCCCTCGGGCGCGCGCAGGACACGTTCCAGACCATCGAAGGTCGGCGCACCTTTCCGCAAATAGCGTCGGGCCACGTGATCGGCGCTTTTTAAATAGTTTCATTGTAAATGTTGTGGGCTCGCTCTCCAACATACCGGTGTGCTGAAGTAGTAACGAATCGGCACGTTTTTGTTCACGTGACAATCCGTTAGTGATTGGCTGTGTCGGGTGGAGGCGGGTTTACGACACTTATACATTTTTACGTTACCTAACTCATAAAAAGAGCTAGACTATGGATAACATTTGTCACGAAAACCTTCGTGTTAAATAGTTTCAAGTTTGTTTCGTTGAACCCGGTGAGAACTTGAGAGACCGGGTGACGTCTCATTTGAAAGAGTGACCCGGGGCATTAGTTTGCAAGTAGGTGGCTACGATTGCTATGTGTACAGTAATTTACCAGCAATGTCCTACTCTTTTGAATGACATCAGAGGATCTTTAACATCTATTGTGAAGCAGACGGCACGTTATTCTAATTGTTATTATTATTACATGTGGACTTCTTCAACATGCTGTGAATGCGCAAATCCTGCTAGGCCTTGTAGTGTTTATTACTTAGAATAGACTTGCATGGTAGGGTGTGCTGTTTATTTCTAGACCGCAGTAGGTTTATCTTTCGGCTCCCATGTTTTTAATGGCTTCCATCGAAAGTAGGAAGCGTTTAAGCACCATATCCGTCAATCTCCGTATGTCCGTCATGGAGTCACGATAACTCGCTTCAAGAGGATGCAACGAAAATGTTGTATAAAGTTGCTATTAGGGAATTACACTACAGAAAACCAGTAAAGTTGACAAAAGGGTTGTCCAAAACATTCGCGCCTCCGAGTCGTTCTCTCGTATTATGACTACCTTCGAACAGTGAATGAATATGTGCGCGTTATAAATGGAAAATTATTATTATTATGGCAATCATAACCAGCTCTTACTTGGCAGCCAAGGCTGTGGCGTCATTACGCATAATGTTTGGGTATCTTCTGACTGTTTACGGGCACTGTCCGGACGTGTGGTAAAATGTAGACGCTACGTAATCCAGCATTATAATTGCGAATCGTGGGGGCTGCAGGAGCTGTGCGGAGCCTGGCCGGGGTTGCTCTGAACCCCGAGAGCGACGGGGGCGGCTCGTGGACGCACGCTGAGGCCGACGAGGGCCACAGCAATGCGCAGCTGCGCCTCACGCTGCTGCTGCACTACCTGGAGGCACTGGAGAAGCTCATGTACAACGCCTACGAGGGCTGCGCTTCCGCCCTGATGCCCCCGCCTAAGGTACGACGTGCGAACTGTGTGCAGCAGATTGAACCGGCGAACGATTACCAGATGCCCGAACCACCTCAACTGGCTCCTCTCAGTCCGAAGGAGCAGCCACTCTACTCTGAGGTTCTCCCGGATTTCCATGGCGCCCAAAGTCAGAAAATGTATGGCATATGTCCAAAATTTTGAATATCACGCGGCGCCCCCTGTGAGTTAGCCGCGGCGCACACTTTGGGAACCACTGCTCTAAGCTTTTGAGCTGCAGCTGTACGGAAATGCGTGCCCTCCTCTGGGCCACACAGTTCACCGTGTTGGGCTCCTGCTGCCGCGTGTGTGTGCGTGCAGGCCATCCGGACGTTCTTCTTCACCAACCGGCAGACATGCCAGGACTGGCTGACGCGGATCCGGCTGGCGGCCATGCGCGTGGGGCTGCTGGCGGGACAGCCGGCCGTGACGGTGCGGCACGGATACCACCTGCTGGCCGAGATGAAGGCCGGTGGCACCACGCAGGTACGGCCACACCGGGCGGCACCGGTGAACGTTTACGCCACTCGCAGATGGCCACGTGTTAGCGCTTGGTGATAATTAATTTTAATAATAATAATAATAGCATTTATAGAGCGCCTTTCACCCGAGGGTCACAAAGAGCTGCACAGGGCTGCGAAGAGAACGACAAATCAACAACGACAGAGAAAGGTATAGCATTTCTAATAATAATAATAATAGCATTTCTAACGCGCACATTCATTCAATCTCGAAGATATTCATTCGACGAGAGAAGGACTCAGAGGCGCGAGGAAAGCGCAGAGAGGCGGAGGAGGCATCCAGGCGGTTTTCCGGCGCCATATTGCCACACACTGCGTCCTATGTATTATGATGTTATCGGCCAACTCATTAAATGAGTTTTTTTTAAGCGATGTCTTTTATGAGTAAATTATTATAGTGAGACTCACTCTGATTGTTAACCAACCTCCCCTGCGGGATGTTAATGTAGGAGTAAACGTGTGTGCTCATTTACAATTTGATCAGTTGAGTAGCTATATCTAATGCTTAAAAATAATTTAGATTTTTTTTAAGTAGGTGGACTTGGGCTGGATATGTCATGAAAAGGGATAGTTGTCTCTGGATAAAACCTTGTGTCTTTTTACAGGGCTAGTTGTCATTGGTGAAGTTTAACAACTAGCAGCTAAAGGAGAGAATGTGGCTGAGAGGACATTTACCGTAGAGATGGAGCGAGGAAATGAGGTCGTGTGATTGTTGCACCCCGGGATGGTGATGACTTGTGGAGGTCTTAATCCAGTAGTGGATAGATTATGATTGAAAATTATGATGGTTGAGGACAGGGCTGGTGTCGTGGTGTCGTGGCTGTAAGTGGCAGTGGTGCTCACGCGAAGCTGCTGTGTCTGTAATTGTGGCCCTGGCTGTGTGGCGTGGGCAGGGAGGCGAGTTCGAGTCGGCGGTGATGATGGTTGTGGAGGCTCTGCGGGACCTGCGTTGCCCTGACGCCATCACGGGCATGGCGGCGTGGTGCACCGGCCTCGCTGGCAGCAAGAACCTGCAGTGGATCGGCACGGTGGCACTACATGCAGAGGGCCGGTGAGGGCGCCCCCCCCCCCCCCCACCATGCTGGCCCTGACACATAGATTCAGACGCTCAACAGTATGACAGCCCTGATAGATAGATGTTTATTTTTACAGCAGAAAAATACCCAGTGAGCTTGCAAGCTCTTTACGTGACTCCTGCGACACAACATACATGCAAATAGCTGACAGTTATTGAAGAGGAGAGGGGCGATGGCTGATGGATGGGCAGCATGATGGCTGGTAGAATCCCGCAGCTCCTATCCAACTCCACGTGCTGAGCGGCAGATCAGACACAGTGCCGGTCCTCCTTGAGTCACATGGCCGTGAGAAGAGCCATTTGTGTCATTGATATTTTGTGCCGGGCTTTACTGCCTCGAAGAAGTGGCAACAGAATTTGGTGAACACCAACAATGAACAAGGGCCTGGTTGCAGATCCAACTCAAGAGTCCCTGGGATTTAATCTGCCTTATACAATAGTCCATCTTTAAATAAATTCACACATCTCCCGACAGATCCACCCAAGAAGTTCAAAAGTGGAAACTCAAAAAGAGCTCAGCGTGCGGTTACGGAAACACTGAGCAAGATGGGACTGGTTTTGTCTACTTGATTTGTATTTGACATGCCGCAAATGTTGCACTTGTTTCCTGTGAATGTTGAATAAGCTACCTATTGATCTATCCATTTACTGCAGATAGAATGTAATTATAATCGAGTAATGTTTGTGCTCAGGTTGGAGAAGGCAGCTATGGACTACCAGGAGCAGGTGTGCCTGCTAACTGGGGTGGACTGCAGCATCCGGGGCCTGGACAAGGCCGTGCTTCGTCTGGCCAATCCAAGCACCAGCACAACGAGCCCCAAGCATACGGCCAATGGTACTTTAGCACTAACGCCAGCACTAACGCCAGCAAACTCACGCTGAACTGTCATTAGATGTGTGACCGTATGTGTATGATATGTGTATAGCTATATATAAGGTGTTTGATAACAACACTTGATTCTACAGTCTGTTAAGGCTGTCCGGGGATTCTTTGTTTCGTATGATATGTATATATGTTAAGTGACGAATATCTGTGGGCAGGTTATCTAGGTTGCAGATTAGCCGAGACTTTCATTCTACACGTAAACAATAATGCAATGTGAAGTTCTGTCATGAAAGCCTACGAGTTAATAATGCAATATCATCCCCTAATTTAAATTGTTTGCGTTGTCCGTTTTTTCATTTGGGACACTTTCCTTCCCATTACCCTGGATAAATAACAGTCGACTATACTCTCGTAGATAGGGACCACAACATTCAGAAGTTACAGGCAATGTAAAAATATAAAGTTAAGCAACAAAAATGAAGATAAGGATGCCCCCTGGAAGGCTCCCACGGGAAGTCTACCAGGCACCCTGGGCGGAGACCTAGAGGCCGACCCAGGACACTCTGGAGGGATTATATCCTTCGGCTGGCCTAGGAACTCCTGGGAATCCGCCAGGAAGAGCTTGAATCTTTTGCTGAGGAAAGGGATGTCTGTTCCACTCTCCTTGGACTGCTGCCACCGCGACCCTCACCAGGACAAGCGGTTTATAAAATGGATGGATCTATGAACTTGGTAATCTGAACTCTTAAGAGAATTAGTGTGTTTAAGCCTTCTCCTTGTGGCTGCTGCTGCTCTAGGCATGCGCATTTCCGTTTCAGGCGAGGGCAAGAAGACCGTGCTGACTAAGCCGAGCGAACCGCCATGGGACCTGGTCGGGTACCTGACCAGCAGGACGGCCGAGTGCTACGTGGCGTTGTCCGACTGGCAGGCCGTGCAAGAGTGGCAGACCAACGCGGCGGCCCTCAAGCCCAGCACCGCGGCCGCCCTGGCCCTCAAAGTGGACATGAACTACATCCGGTACAAGGCTGTCTGTTGAGTGTGGAGAAACTGTCGTGCTTGAGTTTGCCGGAGTGACGGGTTGCCGCTGTTTATAGCCGATATGTTGGGGAATATCCTGTGTCTCAGAGTTAAGAATGTATGCGGGAATTCCGTCTTTCTGTAAATAATTGGGGTTCTTTAGGAGGAGACCCCTTAAGATTTAAAATAAGTTGTAAATCACACTGGCGAAGCTCATGAAATGAAGTGTGGACGCAATGTGCTGGCTTGTTGTTAGCAGTGTTTTCACACCGCAGAAATGTGGCGCCTCAGGCAGATCCCGTTTAGTACTGTGCTCTACAGTAGCTATTGAAACATTGCATTGTGTGTTTCACAACTGGCTTGTGTCTTGTGATGGTTTCACTGATTTTCTTTTTTGTCGTCTTTATTGCTGTGTGCATATTGCATAATACACACATGAAAATGACTAGCATTATATGCTGTAAATGGGCTAACTTAGCCCATGGAAGTAGAGGAACAGGGTTTTCTCACATTGGGTCACCACATCCTTGAATTACCCTTGTATTTAGATACCAGAGTTGTTTTTTTGGATCCTAGTTTTCAGCATATGGTGCCAGTTGCAACAAACAGGATATCTGCTCCTTGACACATCCTGTGGAATAAAAATTTAACTGTAAATTAGCACGTTCGGTTAAATTAGAATTTGCGGTTTTGTGTGACGCGCAGTGCCCTGAGTCGTTTTGAAGACAGAGACTTTACCGGATGCCGGGAGCAGCTGGATCTTCTTCCGGGAGAAGGCCTGAGCCTGACTCCAAAAACTATCAAGGAAAAGATGGGTACGGCTCCATAGAATGTGAACTGATGACTCGTCCCAAAAGTGTTAAAACAGCACAACTGAAATTTTACTAATCGGGGCAGTGCCAGCCTAAGTTTCACAAAATGTATGGTCTGGGGGTGAGGGGTTTGGGTGGCTCAGATTGCAGAGTTGGCATCGCAGAGAACCTGTACTGGAATAGAGGTCTGTGATTCAACTGCCTGTGATTAATTCATGTTCTCAAGTGGAGTGAGTTGATGGTTGAGTTTGGTTCTGCACTTAATTTGGTTAATTTCCAACTTTTGAGAATGAAAATATATATATTTTTGACTCTTATGCAGAAAACTGTACACTCTGTGGCAGGGCGGGTGAGAAAGCACTGCCCCTTACACTTTGAACCAGAGGTCATGAAAAGGGAGCCTCAGAGGTAGCTCTGCGATGTCCGCTTCCACGGACAGATGCACGAGATCCAATTGGATACTTTGTCTATTAACATGTAGCCGGCAGCACAATCGGGATAAAATTGTAGTGTCCAGAACACTACAAAAACTGCTGCTAACTACTCATCCTGGAGATGGCATATTACTTGCACGTCTTTTCACATACATGCGCACTATATTTGTTCTATTTGCACTATATTTGTTACAATTATAGTTTTTGTTCTAGATCTGTGCCTTGTTATTGCCCCCCCAGCTTAGCTTAACTTGTAAACATAAAAACATTGTTAGTATTTTGTGTTTTTTATCCTAGTATTTTTAAGCCCATGTTGTTGTGTTCTAGTCCATGTATATGCCAACACCGGGGTCTGAAAGAAACGGCATTTCGATCCTCGATACGTCCTGTACGTATGGCTGAATCGACAATAAAATTGAATTCAATTTAAAAAAATAACCCCATTGTGTACGTGCGCAGACTTCAAGAAGCTGCTTCCGAGTGTGCTGAGCCCGGACCCAACGGAGCTGCACAAGGCGGTGGAGACGCAGCTGATGCGTGCGGCCACGTCCTTCGTGGGGGCGGCGCGTCTCGACGGCGCCGAGCAAGAGGGCCACCTCGCGGCCGTCACAGAGTGAGTCCGCGGCGAAAGACTGGCAAGCATGGGTCACGCGGAAAGCCTTGGGCTTTACTCGGCGAATAATAATGATAATTAATTTTAAATGTATAACGCGCACATGTTCATTCACTGTCAAAGCGAGTCATTTGACGACAAAACGACTCGTAGGCGCGAGGAAAGCGCGGAGAGGCGGAGGAGGCAGCCAGGCGGTTTGCCGGCGCCATATTGCCACACACTGCTTCCTATATATTAGGATGTTATCGGTCAATTCATTAATGAGTATTTTTTTAAATGTAGAAAATACGAGGTTTTACCCTTTCCGGCAATTAAGTTGTGGGAGGAAAGCGGAGAGCCTGGAGGAAACCCACGCAGAACAAGGGGAGAACACCCAAACCCCACACAGAAAGGCGCCCAAGGCGGGAATCGAACCTGCTCGGGCAAGACCATTCTTTCTGTGAGGCGCAGATGTTACCACTGCGCCGCCCTGCCGCGTGTGAGCGGTAACACTGCCGTGTTTCTGCCACCACAGGCAGGTGTCGAAGTACCTCAAGCAGACGGCCAAGCTGACGGTGACGCCGCTGCGACTGTCGTTGCTGAGTCTGCGCCCCTGTTTGCCGGCGCTTCCCACCCTGCAGCTCTACTCCACCAGCAGCCTGCAGAACACCATCGTCAATCAAATGAGCACCAAGGTGTAGCACCCGCCGTGTTTCCTCTGTGGGAAAGTTCCGCAGTTGATTATACGGAGAGTGTTGAATACCTTACAGTGCGGACTTCACTCTTCACCGGCCCGTTTTACTTTGATTGCGTATGGCTGACTCAGATTTATATCGTGCTATGTGCGGTTGTTTCGCAGTCGGACGCATCTAACTCTAAGCCTATTTTACTGGTTAGTGACAACCAAAGTTGCTCAGTGTTAAATCTACAATTGGTCAGTAGTAAATTTAGGAATGGTAACTATACAAAATCTTTATCCATAACTGTAACGCTTGTGTAAATATTGCACTGTGACCTGTAACACTATGGGTGATATTTCAATGTCTGTACAGTAGGCCCTGGTTTAACTCCAGTGGTGTGTGGCCCGTGTGTGCAGGAGTGCCTGGTGCCTGTGAGTGAGCGCGTGCGCAAGTCCTGCAAGCAGCAGGACGTCCGGCCGTGGCTGCAGGCCCTGCGCTACGCTTCCTTTCAGCAGGCCCTGGCGCCCAGCCTCACAGGTCAGACGGTGCCCCATGTCCATGCTGATAATGCCTCACCGTGGCAAGATGGCACATAATCATCAGCTGCTTGCAGCTCTTAACGGAGTAACAGATTGGTGAAATGTAGAATTTGGGTAATTTTTGGATGATTTGATCGTAGCTAAACAGCCTGGACTTTGTCTGCATTAATCTGCTGCTCCAAGCCGAATACGCCTCAGACGATTAGTGGAATACGTTGCTTTATCAACTAAAACTTGTAATCAACGACTTTTTTCGGTGGTTGCCCCATATCATGACCTAGTGTGATGGGTCTGATTGTGCCACGCTCGGCCCGTAGCCTGCCATCCTGCGGCACACGTGGAAACTGAGGTGAGACTTGTATTTTACAACTAATTTCGTGTCATCCAATTACTCACGCATTTGAACCAACAATCTTTAGGCTAATTGATTACTTGCAAAAGCAGAGAGCCCAGCTGTAGTGCAATGTAGCATCGGGTGAGGAGAAGGCTGTTGGTGTAGTAATGAGAGGATGATCGTGGTTGTTTTCTTCACGCTCCGCAGGCCCCACCATCCCGGTAGACATCCACGTCACGGAGCTGCGTCTCACTGCCGCCAAGTTCGCGCGCAAGCGGGGCAACGTGGCCCTGGCGACACGGCTGCTGACCCAGGCCGCTGGAACGTCAAATAACACCGCGGGGAACGGCACCGATGCGGCAGGGGAGGCCACCGCAAGTACTCAGGACCTGGCCGATCTTCTGTCCGGACTCACCTTGAAGCAAGATCACGGGGCCATCGAGAAATGGGTCCCTGAGCTGGACATTGAGAAGGCCAAGCTCCTGTACTGCACGGGTCAGTGTTGGCAACGTCTTAAAGCGGAAAGTTGCCAAACGAGCCTCAATAGGTTTCTGTGTATCGCTAGATAGATCTAAAGATGTCGAAAATATAGGTAGACCATTTATTAAGTGTCACGCATATTAAACCGTTGCAGCAACTGTAATCTATTCCTGAGATTTGTTCTAATTCTGCATGTTCTCTTCACAAAGTCACTCGATTTGTCGCCGATCACGAAATCTTGCTGCTTGGAAACATTGAAAGGTGCTCGATATAACCTCAAAATTGGTGCGGGGTTATCCTATAATGCAGCTCCCTTGCACTTAGTATTTTGTGAATGTCCCTATGGTTCGGAGAGCTCTTTCTCTCGGTCTGCTTGCTTAGGGATGGTGCTGATTGCTGTCCGTGGATCTGTGTGCTGTGCAGGCCAGACAACTCGTGCCATGGAGTGGCTGAGCTCGTGTGCGCTGGCGCACTGCTCTGGGCTGGCGAGCCAGGCCTGCGCCCGCTCCCTGCTCACCCTCACCAAGTGGCTGTATGGCGACTGGAAAGAGGCCTCAGTCCACCTGCGTCAGGTCTTTCGGGCTCAGCTGGAGGTGCGCTCACCTAATGTATACGTGTTTGTTTTCCTTATTTAATTTGCTGCTATTGGCGTAATATTATCGTGTGATGCTTAAATTCCCATTTGGAACGGTCAGCCAAGCCGTCCACCTCCATAAGTCGGAGAATTGTCACTCGATTAAAGTCTCTTCTACAGGCCTCTCTTTATCCCCTAAGTGAACACTTTTTGTATATATGCCCTCCAGAGAGCATTCATCATCACATAGTAATAACTACGATTACTAGGTTTTTAAAAGCCCTGTACTCTTAGGTATGCAGCGAGGGATCCTGTGCCTCGGCAGGGTGACACAAACTCCCATGTGTGTGGCTGCAGGCGGCAGGCGGGGTGCTCACCCCGCTTGGCACCAACATCTCCGCGCTGGCGGAGGCGAGCCGCGCTGTACCGCCCACGGACGACCGTGCGCCATCCTGCCCTCGCCTTACGCCCGAGACATCAGGTGACGCATTCTCGATTCGCCTCCTCGACGTGTCGGTGAATCGTAACTCCTTTAATCTTACACCTGAGTGTACAGTGAGTTTCATCGGATGTTCTCTTTGCAGTGAGCGTGGGCGTGGGGGAGTCGGACGTGATCATGGGGCAACTCTACCAGCTGACGGCAATGCGCGCCCCTGAGTCGGCTAAAGCCTGGGCCTCCCTGGGCAGCTGGGCCTATCGCTGGGGACGGAAGGTCGTCGACAACTCGAGGTGATGACGTAGTGATGTAATCACTCCTCTCTCTCTCTCCCAGCCATTATGGAGGGAGAGAGAGAGATGATGTTTATTATTACAGCAGAAAAATACCCAGTGAGATTGCAAGCTCTTTACCAGACTCCTGCGACACAACGAACATGCGAGTTGCTGACAAAAAATAAAATAAATACAAGATTCATAAATAACCAAAAAAATGTAAATCGACCAAAAAAACACATTTACATTTAGCATTGGCCAGGGCTACTATGGAGGTGGCCTGGTCCATGGGGCACAAACAGTGGAGTCCTCCATATATTACTGTCATACTTGAGCTGCTGGTTTTATGTCGGTGTCGCGACTGCTGGTCCCCCCCCTGGCTGCCAGTGCTGGCCTTGGTCGTGGGTGCGGGTTGGAGGGCTTGCGTCACGAGGGCCGCGTGATTGTCTTGCAGCCAAGGAGCGAGCATCCCGCTCCTTGGTACGGAGAAGACTGAGGTGGAGAAACTGCTGCCGGCGGGCATACCGGAGGAAGAGAGGGCGATCGTCTACAGCATTCTGGGTCAGGCCGTCTGCAGGGCCACAGGCCTACAGGTGACCGTCCCACATGCACATTACTACCACCACCAGCTGCAGGGTCGCTTTGTCTCATGATAGTGCATTGCTCGTGCTCGTGAAGACAGTGGTGCAGCATTCACTTGTTTGTCCTCTCCCCTTACAGTAAGTGTGGTATTTTGGGTTAGACCGCATGCTGAGCATTTCTCACGGATATGTTTGCAGAAGTGCGAAAAACTCATGAGCTAAGCTGGACAGGGACTGTGAGGTTTCAAATTGCACTTTTGGGGTCGCCTTGTGGACAAATACAAACTGTCCAATATTGTTAACCCATGCCCATTAAGTATGCTCCCTGGTGGCCTTCAACCTCTCAACACTGGTGATGACAACGCCTTAAGTCAGATGGAACTATACGCCGAATTCGCATACGCACCTGGATAACGAGTGGCTTTACAGACTTTCGTGTTGCACTATCCTCGTGAAGGCGGTTTCTCCCTGGACCTGTCGCTTCCGGCTCTGCGGTCACTGCTCCACTCAAGAGTCCTGCCGCTGCCCCCCACCCCCCTTCCCAGGACGAGGAGCTGTCGGTGCAGACCCCCGAGAGTGACGAGGGAGGGGGCGCAGAGGCTGTGGACGGAGCGCCAGAGGGGGAGGGTGAGGCGTCTGTGCGGCGCCGTTTACTGGCCGCGTGTCCGGCACTGGCCGACGAAGACCCAGAGCCGGCGCTCGAGGGCCTCCTGTCCGTGTGGCGGGCCGTCGCCGGCCGCATCTTTGGCCTCTACAAGCTGTCCTGCCGTGCCTACTTCATCTTCCTGAGGCTCAACGCTGGGCAGGTGCGCGTGGATCTACACTCGCACCTCATAAAAATTAAAAAAAATCAGTATTTAGTTTTTTTATCCTACTAGTTTTAAACCCTTGTTATTCTAGAAAATACGAGGTTATTGTGTTTCAGTCCTTGTATATGCCAACACCGGGGTCTGAGAGAAACGGCATTACGATCCTCTATATGTCCTATACATATCGCAGAATTGAATATGGGTCGGCGTCATAGGGGTTGGCGTCGTTAAAGCGAGAAGCTGCTAATCATAGAACAGTGGCCACACAGACAATAGGTAGTCATGAAAAATGTCTCGAGACAATTTACCAAATTTACTAAAGTAATCCGATGCACGTTACTGGGTTCAATGAGTTTAACAATGGCATTTACTGCTCTGTGCTGCCCACAATGTGACCTTGCAGGTCACCCATCCGATCATCCTGTTTTCTGGGTGATTTGGTCTTAACCACGTTTATCCATGCGGCCATTGCCGGGCCCCTGCGCATTGCTCCACACCACAACATTACCGCGTGCCTGTGTGGAACACAGGTGGGGGCCGACGGAGAAGATCTTTCCAAGACGCCTGCTGCCGATCCGGACAACCGACAGCAGAGTGGCGATGATCTCATCGTCATGGCGACGCTGCGGCTGCTGCGGCTGCTGGTAAAGCACGCGGCTGAGCTCCGGGAGGAGCTGGAGCACGGCCTCGCCACCACGCCCACGTCTCCCTGGCGCGGTGAGCCTCCCTCGCTCGGGTCCGATGCCTCCTGTCCGCACCCCCCCCTTATCCCGGCCGCCGGGATGTTGCGTGGTCACGTGACTGGGTTAAGCCGCGTTTGCCGCTTGTTGGGAAGGTGTTGCGGTTCACTGTGAGCCGCCGCCCTATTTAATCCCGTGAATGGATTGATTAGAATTATCTTACCCGCTTGTTATAGAACCGCGGAGAAAACATGTATATTTACTGTATTTACATGTATATTTACCGTATTTAACACGTCGCCATTTATAATTTGGTCCATCACCCAGAATTTAGCCCCATAGCAAAGCATGGCTATGTTGTGGATATCAGAGGGCGGATCAGCAAATCACATCACTGTATTATACATCTATGTTCGTACATCTAAGCTCGAAGCCTTCATGAACCTCCGCTGGCCAGCTTGAAGAAATATGGTCGTGTAAATCCCACCCCTTGCGTGGGGTAGCAAGGTCTCATCCAGCAGCGTGGTGATCAAAGGGGGGCTGTAACATGCACACGTAATATTACCCAACATACGCATGTCCTGTAATGTGCCGATTGTTATGAGGTGCTTCCCGCCCCACTCTACCCCCTGCAGGCATCATCCCCCAGCTGTTCTCGCGGCTGAACCACCCCGAGGCGTACGTGAGGCAGAGCATCTGTAACCTGCTGTGCCGCGTGGCGCAGGACTCTCCGCACCTCGTGCTCTACCCCGCCATCGTGGGCTCCGTCTCGCTCACGGGCGACGCGCCCGGCTCGGGTGCGCCTCCCCTCTCATCGCATTCCCCGACAGATGTCCGCAGCATTAGTTTAATTATTTATGCTGTAGTATGAAGCTTTTCTACTGGTAGCCGCTTTAGTCAAAAAAGTGGCGATGAACTTGCAGAACCGCATTAAACGGATAAGCCTCTTCGGCGGTGTCATCGTGTGCCGCTTAGAAGGTAATACCTTTAAGACAAATGCATGTTGGAAAGCGTTCCAGAATCCATTCATATGCTTGTTTGAGTAATCATCGAACGAGTGTGTCGCACCTGCTGTTTGTACAGCCTGCGCTCACGAACGAGAACGTTCTCCGTGTGTCGGCAGTGGGCGGCCGCATGTCTGCGCTGCCCTCTCTCCTGGGCGGCCTGACGGAGCGCGAGGCTGGCCTCTCGGGGCCCGAGGGGACGGCGAGCTGCCCCTCAGAGGGAGACGCGGAGGGGGCCGAGGCGCTGCCCCAGCCGGCGGGAGCATCCAGCCAGGACCAGGCCATGATGCAAGACTGCTACAGCAAGATTGTGGACAAGCTGATGGCCAGCAGCCCCACCATGGTCTCACAGGTGCCGTACTGCGCCGGGTCCACACTAACGCTGGGATGTGGAGATGGTCTCATTTCAACGGAGACGCAGTCCATAATAAAATGGTTTTTTTTGTTGACTTAAAAGGCTACAAGTGCCAGTCAGAAAAAGCGGAATGCACAGCTTAGCCATGTATCTACAATAGCCGTTAATGTGTGAGGTTATCATCTTCCTTCCATTACCGTTCACCGGTAGTTTGCTCAGCGAGTGGCGCTGTTGTGGCCGTGGCGTTGACGCCGCTGTCGCGTTTGTGTCGCGTGTTCAGGTGCAACTGCTGGTGTCAGAGCTGCGCCGCATCACGGTGCTGTGGGACGAGCTATGGCTGGGGGTGCTGCTGCAGCAGCAGATGATGGCGCTGCGACGAGTGCAGCAGCTGGAGGAGGAGGGCAAGCGCGTGCAGGCCAACGTCACGCTGCGCAAGTACGGCCTTTTTCTCTTGTCAATATCGTACGGGGTCTGCATCATTCAATTCAATTCAACTTTATTGTCAATTCTGCCATATGTACAGGGCATATAGAGGATCGAAATGCCCTTTCTCTCAGACCCCGGTGTTGGCATATACATGGACTGGAACAAAATACTAACGATCATTAATGCATTCCAGCATAGGGTGAAAGAGTGTATGCGTTATCTCGGTCTGTCCGTCGGTAACAGGTGGAGGCACTAACACTTGTAAAGATGATCCATCACGAATAAAGTTGCTGCAAATAGGAACATTCCCATTTAGAAACTGATGGATATGATCAAAGGATTTGTTGCTCAACTTGGGGACACTAACCAAAACAACTTTTCCCCATATGTGAACACATTTTGCCCAGACGGCTACCCTTCAGCTTTTGTACTGTAAATGCAATACTTCCAAAGCCAAACAAACGTTGCGAAGCTTTTCACGCACGGAGACCTGATTTGCTCTTATTGTTATCTTGTGCGTGGACCCTGGTGTGTGTGCGCGGGTGAACAGGGAGGAAAAGCTGGCCATCATGCGAGAGAAGCACACGGCGCTCATGAAGCCGGTGGTCTTTGCGCTGGAGCATGCGCACAGCATCACGTCGGCTCCGCCAGAGACTCCGCACGAGCGCTGGTTCCAGGACACGTACGGAGGGCCTATCGCCGCTGCCCTGGAGCGCCTCAAGAACCCGCCAAACCCGGCCAGCCCTGGCGCCAGCTGGGCGCCGTTCCGACAGGCACGGCTGGGTTATGCGCAGCGGTGAAGGAGGGGGGGGTGGTGGCAGTCTCAAATGGCGACAAGCCTACAACAGGGATGGGGGATTTAACACTAAGGCTTCCGTGACCAATGTTATCCGTAGTGTATCTCTTTTTATGAGTTAGGTCACGTGTAAAATAATAATAAGTGTCGTGAACCTGCCTCCACCCGATAGCCAATTAGTAAGGGTTGTCATGTGAACAAAACGTGCCAATTCTTTAGTACTTCAGCACACCGGTGTTGGAGAGCGGGTTTACGACACTTATCATTTTTTACGTGACCTAACCCATAAAAAGAGATATTCTATGGTGGGGTGGGGGAGTCTTTTTGCTGACCGAGGGCCACATATCTTAAAGGGTCATTTCGAAGTGCTAGGCCTTGTGTGTCCTCACCTATCAAATTAAGGAGTGAGCTGTAGGTTACCTACTCCTGACCTACAGAAGTTACAAATGTTATGCAAATGGTTGGGAGCCTATTGAAAAGGAGTCTTGCTTAGTCCAGCTTTTTCTCAATCTCTTGCATTTGTAAGACCTAGTATTTGTGAACTGGCTGGGTAGCTCAGGGGGTAATGCTGTGAGCCTGCACTGCTGAGATTGTCACTTCATATCAGGCTCTCATCCCTGTCACATCGATTACACGGTTGTAAACTAATTGGAACAAAATAATCCTCGAATGTGTTAACATTAACCCGAAGACTGCTGATACTACAACCAAAGTCATCTGCATACAACGTACGTTTTCGCAGCTGCTTGTTGAATTCAGCTCCTGAAGATTGTCGCAGCCCAACCTCAAAACCCGCACTTAACTAACATTTGTTTCCTGTCGCGTGCTTCCCTGCAGCTGCTACAGAGCCTGCAGCAGCGTGCCCAGAAGCGCACCAGCTACCTGCTGCGTCTGGCGGAGATGAGCCCTCGGCTGAGCGCCCTGGCCGGCACGGAGATGGCGCTGCCCGGGGAGAGTCACGCGCGCGAGGCCGTGTGCATCCACTCGCTGGCACCCAGCGTCTCCATCCTGCCCACCAAAACCAAGCCCAAGAAGCTGTCCTTCCTCGCCTCTGACGGAAACACCTACACCTACCTCTTCAAAGGTGCCTGCCGCTGCTTCTAGTGCTACTGCTGCCTCTATTGCTGCCTATCCAGTACAGTGTGACGCGGCGTTTGGGTGCCAGCGGGTGTAGTGTTGAGTTGGGAATGGAGGTAGCAGGTGGAATTGTGTAGTCGCCTTCGAACAACAACAGGGATGAGCCGAGCGCCGGGCGGCTAAAACTCAGCAATTTGGCACGGTAGGGAGCAGAGGTGGTGTACCAGCCAGTCAACCCGTGGCACCTGGGTCTGTGCCATAACCTCCTGTCAGCGAGCCTTCGACACTCTGCGTGGGCTCAAGGTACACCTGGCCTGGCACAGGTGCCGAGGTGACGTCACCGCCACTTAGTGGCAAACGGCGGTCGTTGCTGTTGTGTAGTGTGGATGTTTGATATCGGTGGCAGGTGTGATTGCACAGTGTGGCTGTCGGTGGCGGCTCGGGTTTCTAGCGCTGGTTGCGTGTGTCGGCTGGTATTGCGCAGGCCTCGAGGACCTGCACCTGGACGAGCGCATCATGCAGTTTCTCTCGATCGTCAACAACATGTTCGTGAAGGGGAACGGGCGCGAGTGGCACCGCTTCCACGCACGCCACTACTCGGTCACTCCGCTGGGCTCGCGCTCGGGCCTCATCCAGTGGGTGGACGGTGCCACGCCGCTCTTCGGCCTCTACAAGCGCTGGCAGCAGCGCGAGGCGCTCAACGCCGGCCACAAGGTACGGTTGTTGCCGTGCGGCCGGTTTGGGCTCGCGGGTCTTCGGAAACCAGTCGTCTCTAACCTTTAGAAACACAAGATTCCAATTCAATTCAACTGTAGTGTCAATTCTGCCATATGTACAGGACATATAGTGGATCGAAATTCCGTTTCTCTCAGAGCACAGTGTTGGCATATACATGAAATCTATTTTAAAAGATCACTTTTAGAATAGATTCTGGATCTGTTCCATTTTGGATTGATTACAGAATCGGTCCCAGATATCACCGCCCTAATCGATTCCCCTTTAGTGTACGTCTATGCTGTTCAGTAACATGATTACACGTAGCAATGAATTGGAATTAAGTCCACACCGGCTACATTAAGATCGATTGTTCAAGACTCTGCGGTCGACTGATTGGAGGCCAGTATCGTAAGCAAAACAGACACGTCTTCAATTTGAG
>JAZEWU010000034.1:6278231-6293512 GCA_036362915.1 Geotria australis
GGACATTACAGACGCGCCAACTTACTGGTCTCGTGATTATGGGTGCCTCGTGGACAGGATTTGGCCGAACAACTGAACGTATCACTACCCACCCCCCAATAAGTCCGTCCTGTGACTAGAAACAAAACAATGAACAATTGCATTTGAAGGTAAGGCTTGATAACCCGGAATGTAGGTTCACTTCCAGCTGGACTGTATCCCTCATTGCAGGGCTACCCGTCCTCGGAGACCCACCATGGACTGCTCCACCCTCTGAGTGTTCAAGGTGCACTTGGCCTCGCACAGGCGCTGTGGTGATGTCACCGCCACCTAGTGGCGAGAGGCGGTTGTGAGTGGCGCTGCCGCCTCACGGCAAGTAGGACCCGGGTTCGAATCCAGGCTCGTGCGCTTTTCTGTGTGGAGTTTGTATTTTCTCTACGTGGGTTTACGCCGGGCACTCCGGTTTCCTCCCACAGTCCAAAAATATGCTGCTGCATTGGTTAATTCGCCTGCAGACTAAATTGCCCCCGGTGCCCTGTAATGGACTGGCGTCCCATCAGGGGTATAGCCCTGCCTTGCGCCCTGTGTCTGCCGGGATAGGCTCTGGCTCACATACATTTTGTATACATTACTATTAGTATAGGATCAAGCGGTTTCCGATAATGGATTGATTCTGATAACGGTTATTATGTTCTGCGTACAGGTTTCAGGTGGGACTGCACCACTCACTGGCGGTGGGTGTTTGTAGGACTGTACCACTCGCGTTGGTGCCGCGTCCAAGGTGGGGCTGTACAACTCACACGGTGGGGGGTACATTGTGAGCCGCGGGTGTCGAGGCGTCATCGCGTTGTGATTGGCTGCGAGCGTTCACGTGCTGCACGGGCTTTGAAGGCGCAGTCGGGGTGTGGGCGCCGCGGTCGCAGTCGGGATAGTTTGTATTATTTCTCCTCACGTTTATCTTCGCGCGGACGCCGCGATACACTTTACACGCAACAACAATGGCAACGGCAAGCGTGGACAGCAGCAAGGAGAACCAGCTGGTGAGCGAGCGCCGCGGCCGGGCTTACACGGAGGGACTCGGGCCCAAGCCGAGCGCGTTTTCCTGGTCTTTCTGCCCAGGAACACGCGGGATCGCCCGGTCGATTTCGGTTGTCAGTCCTCGCAAATTAAAAAAAGACGCCGCCCAAATAACACCCCGTTTTTTGCGGATAAAACGCGTCTGACGGCGAGTGTAATGTACCCGTCGCACACGAGCGAAGAAGCTTCGGGAGAATATATATCGAATTTTTTTTCCACCGACGTCATTGCAGTGGTTACGTCCATCGTTATGGGTGGACACCACTGCAATTTCGCCTGTGGCGCTTCTCTCTTGAGCTATTCGGCTGGTATTTTACTTCATTTTGTCTCCTCAGCGTTGTACAAACTCGTGATAAGTGAGGTTGCATTTTATCTGGTCCAGGGCCTCCGGTTGGGAGACTGCGATTCACGGCGGTGCTCGTTACATTTTTTCGCAGCGATTGAAAAATCCCCAACAGCTGTGGGTTATTTTTACTGCATTAATCATCCAATCCCCATCGCATTAAGTGTGCATTATCCGCTCCGTTCGACACTTCAACACGAGCGTAGAGGCCTCGCGGCGTGGTTAGTAATGTTTGACCGTGGTATGTGGTTGGGTGACCGTGGTCTGGATGAATATGGCTGAGGTGTGCAGCGCTTTGTGACCCTCTGGTGAAAGGCGCTCTATAAAATGCTATTATTATTATGGTTTCAGGGTTCTACACGGTTGATTATGGTGTGTGCTCATCAATGTTTGACCGTGTTGTATGATTGACTGTGATGAATAGTTGATACTGATTGACTGCTGTAAGTGGTCGATAGCGCTTGACCGTGGTGCCTGGGTGTTTGACGAGAGCGTGTGTGATTGACAGTGGTGGACCGTGGTGTCTGGGTGTCTGGCGATGGTGTGTGTGATCGACAGTGGTTGACCTCGGTGTTTGTTGGTCCCCTGTGGAGGCGGTAGAGACGGCGCGGCTGGAGGAGCATCTGCAGCGCTGGGGGGATGTGCTGGTGGCGGCGGAGCGCGCCCTGCGCTGGGAGAAACCAGTCTACCCCATAGCCATCGCCGCGGCCGTCTCTCTGTTTTTCCTGTACGACATTGAGCAACACATTCCTCGAGCTGTGTTTTTGAAATCGTCACTATCGCCCAACCACAGTAGGGCATTGCAGCAAAATCCATGTTATATTGTGCACGCTATTCTTTCACAGCTAGGCGTCCAATCTTAAGCCCTCAATGAGCAGTTTGGTGAAGTATGGTTAAGTTACCTCTGTGGCCCACACTGGTTTGTGTGGGTATGCCCTCATCAAGGAGTGAATTGATAAAAGGGCCTAATAATGTTTGTTATTTATCTCTTCAGGGAAGCCACACTTGAGTGGATGTTTTAAGATACAAAATGTTTATGCATTGCGTTGTTTGGCTAGTTTTATTGTTAATACTGTACAGTAGAACACGGCCTACTTATACATGAATGCATATCGTTAAATTATTGAAATTAAAGTTTCAAGGGCAGCAGGGTGGTCTGTAGCAAAGGTCATGCACAGCACCATGCAACTGTAATGCAGAGGTTGCTGAGTAATGCTTGATGTAATGTTCACAGGGTGGTTTACTGGCTGGATCCGTCGCTCCTCACTGGCGTCTCCACCTTTGTAATGACGCTGTGCGTTGTGGATTTCTTGCTGCCCACACTCACATCCAAGTTCCTCAGCCCCAACCACTGGTGAGCTCCCTGTTTCCCACTTTTGTCAATGGTGATGCAGCAGCCCACACAGCAGTTGGATGGGTCGTGGTCATTACGACTCATTCACCTTGTCTGGAACTCTGTCTCCCTGGCTGTCCATGCGACGATCTCCCTGTTCAAGGATTACAATCTAGCCTCAAGACCTTTGTTCACTTCTTCATGATGTTATATCCTTACTACATACACCGTTACCTGTTCATCTCTGCCCTGTAACACCTTATCCCCTTGCACTAAACACAAACTATATCCCTAGTGTGCATCTTCCACTTCTGTGCAGTATCCTGCGAAACGGCTACATTCAGACACTTCATGAATCTACCTTTAAATTGTAATTTACATTCCGTGTAGTTGTTTTTAAGGATTTTCGACCTTTGTGTGACTGCTAGTCCAGCACTGAAACATAGTCTTGTGCGTTTGTCCCTGCCCAGGACCACAGACAAGCAGCAGCACTTCCACGACGTGTGCAAGCAGCTGGCTAGCCTGCGGCGCAAGCTGTGTGGCTGGGGGCTCCGTCTGCTAGATCTGCGTGAAGAAAAGCCCCTCGTGGTAAACACAACTGTTTCCCCCGTGCAGACGTCAGGCGTGCGTCCGGAGTGTGCGTCTGCATGTTGAGTGAATGCCGAGAACGGGTCATTAGTAAATGTTTATCACGTGCCTTTAACTTTACATTGTATAGGGTAAGTGGGAAGGACCAAGCAAGTGAAGGATTAGGGGAGAAAGAATTAAGATGGGTGCGAAAGCATGGTTGAAGATAATTGTTTTGATTAGAGACTTGAATGCAGAGAGGACCAGGCATAGTTGCCTAGGGAGAGAGTTCAAGAGGTTGGGAGGGCATAGTTGTTAAAACAACAGCCCCCAATGGTGGAGCAGCTAATCTTGGGAGCAAGGGAGCAGAGCCCATTCAGCTGAGTATGGGCTAACGTATGAATGATGTGCATCTCTACAGAAGACTCGCATTACACGAATATAGGTTAATTGGCCTGCTGACTAAATTGCCCCCGGTGCCCTGTGATGGACCGGCGTCCAAACCTAGGTATAGCCCTGCCTTGTGCCCTGTGTCTGCCGGGATAGGCTGCGGCTCACCACAACCCTGTACAGGATTAAGCAGTTTCTGACAATGGATGGATGGATATCGTGAGAGAATTTAATGTTACTTATCTGATCATGCGTGTAACAACCTTGTTCTTTCGTGTGACAGTACCTGGCCACTGTGATTGTGGGCCTGCTTGTTTTGGCATGGATCGGGGAGCAGTTCCATAATCTTCTCCTGACCTACATGCTGGGTGAGTGGTTGTACAATACCTGCCTGGGGTGACGGCATTAATATTACTGTGATGAGAAGTGACTGTAATGGCAGTACACCTATGAATAATAACACGTAGAATTGCTGCTTGGTTAGAGGTCTTGTCATCCAGGAGATTACCATCATTAGCCATGCTCAAACTACTGTCGGAGGAAGGCTTCCCCAAGCCTTCATCCTCCAGTGTTGCGGAGTTTCACGTGGAAATCCAGTTGGCATACGTAAAACAAGTGACATTTCACCAAATTATTTACTGCCTGGTGACTTCGCGTGTGCTGTAGACCTGTCTCATGGATCTCTCCCTTTCTGGATTGTGTTGCAGTCATGTCTTTGCTCCTTCTGCCTGGTCTCAACCGCCACGGCGTGCTGAGCAAGTATGTGGGCATGGCCCGAGAGAGGATAAACGCGCTGCTGAAACGCAAGGATGCCAAGCGTGAGTAAAGAACACCGGCCAAGGATTCCTGCCCAGCCTCGCCCACCCAGCTTCTGCAGCTTCTCTTAATGTTAAGCCATTGTCAACATTCAGCACCCGTATATCATTATCATGCGTAACATTAAGCGATAAAAGGAGACGTCCCAGTGTCTGGTGAGGAAGCCTGGTGACCGATAGCCCAGGCCTCGCTATACACGTTTTTGAATGGTGTGTGTGCAGTTTGATCCGTGTTTACCAAAGATGTAGTAGGTGGATGGTAATTGTGAGTAGTGGAGTGTAACACGTGTAACTCTTCAGATAAGTGTTGGCTGTATTGTATTTCCTGTAGCTGGATTTGCTGTGAAGCACTGTGTATTGTCCAACATTTCAAGCCAATTGTTACACAACAGATGGAATAAAGACAAGAAGCCATCTCACAAAACTAACTGCCGTGGTTCCATACTACTCAGTGCTAATATACTGTACGTGGTGTAAATTAATTTGCTTTTGCGAGTGTCCATATTTCGCCCCGCTACTTTCTCAGTGTTGCTTCGGCGATACGAAATGCTAGAGCTTTTTTACATAGCACTAGAGTTTTGCTATTAATATACCAGAAACAAGTCAGCTTGTTCCATTATTAATCAAAAAGCATGGTCAAAGGTTTTTTTTAATTAAGCATTTATCGCATCACATTAAAGGTTTCGTGAACAGAACATTGTGTCTACATTCTTCTTTCTCTTAATGCGGTATATCCAAGTAGGTCTTGGCTTTTGCAATAAGGGTATAAAGTGCAAATGCCATTGGCACGGCTGAGTGTTACTCAGCTGCCCTGCTGGCCTAGGTCACTCGGGCTGTGTGCAAGGGGGCTCCTGGCTCGTGTTCAGCCTCTGCTGTTGCAGGATGATGTTGCCTGACACCCTCCTCGTCTGCCGGACGAGTTTTCCAGAAACCGCCTCCTCCCCTGCAGGGAAAGAGACGATGGAACGTGTGTGCGCGTGCGTGCATGCCAAACGCGGTTGCTTAGTAGTCAAACTTGTTTTTGTTACTCTTGATTTACATCAATTACTTTGCATATGACTTGCTGCCTCTGTAATATTTTTGCCAACTGTTTCTGCACTGTCTTGAGAAGCAGTTGCACGTTCATGTTATTCGAATGCTTATGTTTTATAATTATATTTCATCAACATGAGATGTAATTCTGAGGCCGTCCAGGGTTGACAAAGATCAACAGTTAAAGCGTCAGTAACTCATAAAAAGAGCTATACTATGGACAACAAAAAGCATTTAAAATCAAAAGCTTGGGAAAAAGCAGCACGGTTTTAATCCTTTCCAGCTAAAGTTGAAAGTGATAATGCATGCTTGTTGTCTTCTACAATGCGAGGTAATTATAACCGCTATAAAGATCAAATATAAATAAAATATACATTAAAAGTGAAGTTGCTATTAGGGATATAGGACACTGGCCAATCTGCTCAAGGTGATAATGGCACATTTCATACTCCACGTGATACGCAGATTGGAATGCAAAGTTACCGCTATTCGTAGGACAAAGGCATATTGGAGGACAGTTAAGAGACTTCCATGCGTATGCATGATGAGTCTTCGTAAGTTTACGGCAAAGCACAACTTGCACGGTGGAAAACCTACAGGGGAAACGTACGCGTAGCCTTGGCGTGCCGGCTATGGGGGCGCAGTGGGGGCCTCACCGGTGAGGATGTTGTGCTGGTGCCGTGGGAGGGGAAGGCCCGCGCTGGGGGTGCGGCCCGGCGCGTAGCCCTGGCCGTGGGTCACCGTGTAGGTGGTGCGGTACGGAAGTGCCCACCGCTGCGGCGAAGTCAGCTCCCACATGTCCACGCCGTTCGTGTTGTGCTGCCAGTTTTTGATGCCTGCCCGATGAAGTACCTGGTACTAGGGTCGTACGTTTTAAAAGTTAAAAACAAGGTTTAGAAAAAAAACACGCGGTTTTAGACTTGTTTTTCGGTGTCATGTCAGAGACGAACTTCAGTTCAGAGCGGTGCAAACTTTTTACGTGATAGAATGCCCCATAGAAGTGGCCAATGCAAGTCTCCACTACGTTTCCTGCAAACGACCTGGTTCCCGCAGCAAAGAGCAACACTTTCCCATCTGCCCTGATACAGGATGTTCATCAAATGACCCTCAAACGGATATTTTGATTCTGGACGAATAAACTCCAGAACCAAATTTAACACGATGGATTGTTTCTTGTCCAGGTGTTGGCAACTGGACAGACCATACCACGTGAGAACCTGATTTGATTGCGTGTCAGCGAAACCTGGCCTTTAATTCTTGATCTCAGCAGTGCCAGTTCTGGCCTCTGACCTCCCGGGACAGTCGGTGGTATAATCCCATCAATGATTCACCGCACACCAAGGTGATTTGCTTGGGCTTGAATTCCTCCCAGTTGTGGGTGCGCGGAGGGTGGTCGGGCAGCCCAGCCGACAGCTGAACACTGGAGTGGTGGTGTAGTGACGGGAACATTGCCGGCCGTGGCTGGGCCGGCACGGGGCGCTCATCCCAGCTCCTCCCCGAGTAAAACTGCACACCACACACGTTCACAGCTCGCGCACGGAATCCATGCGTGGAACCACGCGAACTTACAACGTTGGTGCTGTCAGTAGTGATCACGTTTCAAGTACGGGCTGAAGTCGGACTTCACTAGAGCCTGGCTTCGAATTCTGTGACCACTACACACAGGCTGGTGCTGTACATGAAAATGTTGAAGTTGCAAATCAACGCAAGAAATCATTGGGATCTGTGGGAACCCGTGAAGACTTTCCAGTTAACATACTATATACAGGGTAAGCCAGAGCCCATCCCGGCCGACACAGGGCGCAAGGCAGGGGCCATACCCAGGATGGTACGCCATCCCATCACAGGGCGCCGGGGGGTCAATTTAGCCCGCAGACATGACCACACCCCGGGAGCCCCCGAGACGAGCAGGGAACCCACGTGGCGGTGACTGGTGCGGAACTCCTGTCCGAGCGGCGAGACCCCGAGCGAGAGGGTGGAGGCGTGCATGGGCCGCGCTCCCCGGCGCTTCCCTCCGCCGCCCGCGAGCCCCGGAGCTGCGCGCGACCGACTCGACTCCGGGTCCCCCTCTAGCAGCAGCAGCCAGGAGCCCGAGTCTGTGAGCGCCGCGCGGGTGCTGCTGCCCAGGCCGGCGGCGCCGCGCGTCTCCACGGCCCCTCCGCGGCCTCCCTGCTGCCGCAGTGGCACAGACGGGCAATAGCAGTGCGGGGTTGAGGCGGAGGGTGAAGTTCCGATACACTGTGTCTAATTTCTTACACAATATTTGCTGGTAGACTGCGGTAGGTTGGCACGTGACGAGTAATAATAATTTGCCGGGCGCTCCGGTTTCCTCCCACAGTCCAAAGATGCGCTGCTACTTACCGTTAATTGGCCTGCTGATTAAATTGCCACCCGGTGCCCTGTGATGGACTGGCGTCCCATCCTGGGTATAGCCCTGCCTTGCGCCCTGTGTCTGCCGGGATAGACTCCGGCTCACCGCGACCATGTACAGGATTAAGCGGTTTCTGACAATGGCTGGATGGATGGGAATCTTGCCTTGGCCACCTTCACGCTAGGGTGAGGCGATCCAGAGTTCCATCCCATTTGCCGCGTGTCCATGTCTCGTCTTGCTGGTGCCCGGGTCTCCGGGCCCCCGTCTCCCGGATCTCGGCCCCTCTCCCCGGCGGTGTCCGTCTCCTCGCTGGGACCTTGTGCTCAATCCCTGGTCTCGCGTTCTCCGTGACACCCGAAACCACGCAGACGCGCCGGTGCCCGTCTCGCCTCTATCCCTTAATCCCGGCTGCCCGTCTCCTGTATCTTTCCACTCTGCTCTCTCTCTCGCCTGTCCCGTCTCCCACCCTCCTCGCCTCGCTCAATCTCAGCTTGTCACAGCTCTCCTCTGTGCCCTCCCCATCTGTCGTCGCCTTGCTCTCTTCCCTGCCACGTCCCTGATCTCCTTTCCTCTCGCTTCCTCTCTCGCTGCTGCTCTCCCCGCGCTCCCCTCTGCTGATCTCCCCTTCCTCGTCTGCTGTCTGTTGTTGCTGTTGCCGCGGCGACCGGACGCGACCCCTTCACACCCCCCCAACTAATGAATTACTCAATCAATGCCTCCCCGGTGCCCTGTGTCTGTCGGGATAGGCTCGGGAATCCAACTCCAGACAGCCATCCATTGTCAGAATCCGCTTAAACCTGTACAGTGTCGCGGTGAGCCGGAGCCTATCCCAGCAGACACAGGGCGCAAGGCAGGGCTATACCCAGGATGGAACGCCAGTCTATCACAGGGCACCGGGTGCAATTTAGTCAGCAGGGCAATTAGCTTATGCAGTAGCATGTCTTTGGACTGTAGGAGGAAACCGGAGTGCCCAGCGAAAACCCACGCGGACTCGGGGAGAACATGCAAACTCCACACAGAAAGGCACCCGAGCCGGGATTCGAATCCCGTGGATGTTCGTATCGCAGTGCGCTGCTATCCGCTGCGCCACCGCTCTTCAATTTGAATCGAGCAATACGATTCTTCCACTCACGATACTTGAACCATTCGTCGTATGGCCGTATCTATTTCGATGTCCGCCTGGCAGCTTATTTATTACGTGGCGAGGCTTCCATGGGTCAGCATGCAGGCTTCACATCTGCTTAGCTTGCGAAACGTATAATCGATTAAGGTGAGCGAATCAGCCGTGCGAGTCGCAAGAATCAATGGATCGACAGCGCTGCGAGCGGGGGTCGTGACGTCAGCGCCCCCTCCACCCCTCTCCCGTGATGCTCCGCGCTCCCCTCGGCCTCTCTTTCCGCCATCGCTGAGGCGCGGTGAGTATCTTCTCTGCCATCCGACTCGCATCGCGACCATCCCGCGGCCCGCGACGCCTTCACCGCGCCCTAGCGCTCTCTAACGCCTCGGCGCGGCGGCCGCGCGGCGAATGGGCGGCCGATGAGGGCGCGGAGTAGAAGCGATGAGCCGAGAGAGCGGCCCGAGTTGCCGGCGGCGCGGAGCCGTGGAGATGGCGGCGACTCGGGGAGGGCGACGCGTCTTGCCGCTCCTGCGTCTCCATGCCTCTCCCTGCCGCTCGTGCAATGCGCTGCTCCTGTTTCCCATGTCCTCCCCAGCATCTCGCCTCTCTGTCACGTCCTTTGCGTTGTTCCCCCCCATGTATTTCATTGCTCCTCCGAACCCCCCCCCGTCTTTGCCTGGTTCCCCCTTGCTTGCGCCGCCTCGCTCCCCCCTCGCTCCCCCTGAGCTCTCTCACGCTCACCCTGAGCTCCCTCCCGCTTCCCCTTGCTCGTCCTGTCTCCCCTAGGCTCGAGGCATGATTTTCCTCACTTAATATTTCCCAGGTCGCTTTGTAGACTGGAGTAGGCCGCATGTTAACAAGTAGCCATAGCGAGGATTATACTTGTAATGATATACTGGATGTGGTGTGCCGGGAGCCGATTTGTTTACTGGGTCGGCGACCTCGGGAAAAAGCCTACAGCTAGAGAAGTGTTGTTCCCGACTGAGCGCCGCGTCCCTCGCTCGGGGCCGCTCCTCGAGTCCCCGCGACCCCACTCTCTGCCATTCATCGCATGCCTGTTACCCACTTTGCGCGCAGGGAGCGCTGGCTCGGTGGTTAGCGCGCTGGGGTACAAATCTGGCGACCCGAGTTCGATTACCTCTCACGGCCAACCACCAGTTACGGTTTTCTGAACCTGGTCCCTGGCCTTCCCTAGTTCGACTCAACCTCAAACGGGTGCAGTGTGTAAACATCGCCCCTCAGGAGACAAAGGCGGCCGGGCGTGGTGCTGGCCACCCACCGCCTCGTGTGCCGTGTCGGCCTTCATAGTTGCTACTCGCTAACCTCACTTGAACCTACAGCGGTCAGGCTATACGGGGCATCTTTTGTCCGTGTTTGCTTATGCGCGCCAGTCATGGAGGAACTACAGTCGGCGTCTTTTAAGTTGAAACTCGTGCCCCTGTACTGTTCAGGAGGTAAATACCAACGTCCGAGGTCTGCTGCCCACGATAAGAGGGATTCAGGAGAACCCGTGTGGTTGTGCAGACTACGGTGGCTTACGTTATCGTCCGTAGTTTGGGTTGCATGGCCACCACGGTCGCACTATTGTGGCCCGTCCTTTTCCGCTTGTGAAGATGTGGTGCAGAATCTGATGCGGATAATGTTTCCACCATCAGTGTCTTCGACGAGGAATGTCAAAGCCAGGAGGTTCGATGTTTTTTGTTCTCGAATGAAGTGTTGTTTATGCGGGGACCGAATAAGCGCACCTCCACCGCGATACTGCTGCGAGCGTGCTGTGTATGTTGGGCCTGTTCTTCTTCTTTGCGATTCTTCGAAGCACGATGGTCAGCTTCTGGACATCGTTGTCTTTCAGCTCCTCGGCTTCGAAGTGTTTGGTAGAATTCGCAGGCAATACCAAGTATGACTTGACAGGGATCGCGACGTGAACGCTTCTGTCTCCTCCTCCCCACGCTGGTGTCGGTGCAGCCCCCCAAGCAGGAAACATGGTGCGCATGAACGTACTGGCAGACGCGCTCAAGAGCATCAACAATGCCGAGAAGCGTGGCAAGCGGCAGGTGCTCATCCGGCCCTGCTCCAAAGTCATCGTCAAATTCCTCACCGTCATGATGAAGCACGGTGAGATGCCCCACGCGCGTTGGCTTACCTACCCTGGGTCATACGTCCACAGCTAGATAGATGAGGGCCTCCGGGCCCCCGTGGAGCTTATTTCGAGCATACTGGGTCGAGTAGAGTGGCTCAGGACGGGTTCAGATGACAGACACGCAATGATGAGAGATAATCTGCGTTCTTCGCTGATTTCTGATGACGCCATATTTATCTGAGCGTGATGACCTATGGTTTTGGTGCAGCTGTGTCTTTACAGTTCCAGAGCCTCTTGTGTGTACGTTTGTCAATGTTTGTGGTAATCGGTTACACACTTAGGCAGATTCTACTCAATGTGAAATGCATGTGTTTCATATGCCACGCTGCTAATGTCTGATTTTAAACTTAAGTTGTGGTTATTAGCTGTGTGTGAAATAATTTGCTTTTCACGTTATTTTACTGTTGCGCAATTTAAAAAGTAATTCTGCTGTAGTGCTCGTGATGTGTACGTGACAGTGCTGTGTCCGGCCACGGCTGGATGTGGGTCACGGGTGTCATTTGACCGTCACGCTGGTCAATGGGTTAGCGAAGGCACGGGAGCATAAGTTGTGGGAACGCAGATATTCACATCACGAATTGATTTCAACGCCCTACCCAACACTGCTAGTGTCCACACAGCATATAACAGCCAGGTGTTCAATGTGGCCACCACAAGCACTAGGTAGGGTCAAACCTAGGTGTTCATGGTTGTCACCCAAGTGCTAGGTAGGATCAAACCTGCTTGGCTTCCGAGGTTGGGCATATTCGGGGTGTTTGGTTGTAGGCCATGATACGCCAGGACAACACTTTGACACCATTTACATCTACTGTCTTCTTGGTAGAGCATTAGTTTGGAAAGTCTGCGTTGTTTACAAGGCCAATGACAAGGTTTTAATGAAAATGTCATTGAACGGTAAACTGCAAGAGCTTATAACCTTGTGACCTGATTTCTTTGTCTAAATGTTTACACTAGACAACAATGTGACCATGATTGTCGGTGACGATTTCCAACAATATCTCCCAAGTGTGTCGATGCATAAAAAACCACGATGATAACTGGTGTAAACTGTAAAGATGCCTGTGGTTTTCAACGTACCAGACTGTGTATTTATATAGCGTCTAATGCGGACAGGATAACACGTTTGCTATACAAGAACCGTAGTCATTTTATGGAGGAGGTGATCGTATGCAGAGGAAAGTAGAAATAACTTGAGACTTGTCCTAAATAGGCAGGGAGTTAACAGCAGACAAATAGGCGAAGGTAGTTGCAGATTACGGAAGCGGCACTGGTGTGCGTCGTGCGTGGTTCAGGAGACAATGTTTTCAGTTTCTGCGATGGCTGCAGATGGAGGAAACTTGAGCAAAATAACTTTAATTAGTTCATGTAAAGTGATATGATCCGGAGATGTGCGCTTATTGAAATCTCTGTTCCACCAGGTTACATTGGTGAATTTGAGATCATCGATGATCACAGAGCGGGGAAAATCGTCGTCAACCTCACCGGCAGGCTCAACAAGGTAAGCGGTGGACCCGGGATGTATTGCAACCGCAGTCAGAACTTACAGTTGTCAGTACTGCTGTATGAAAGCCTCCTTGCGCCATGTTGGTCGTGGGTTGTGTTTGGTCATACTTCACGCTGTTCAGTGCCAGTTAGTGAAGTCAAGGCACATATCATCACTTGTCCACTGGTGTTAGCCATGGCTGGGAATCTTAAGCCAGATCACCTGGTTCATAGTTCAGTGTGCTAACTACTATGCCACCACTCCACAACAGCCACATTTTAGAACATGCAGTTTGTGCTTGGTTAAATTACCAAAATATATATTTTCTGCTCTTGAGTATTTGCTGATGGCAGACCGATGATCGAAATTTGGTCAAGAGTTTCCTTGCTGGCGTAAATGCTGCTGGATAATATTGATCTGAAAAGGCAGTTGGTTAATGGACTACATTTTGTTTTCATTTACTTATAGACACAACGGTATTCTGCGTATTAGTTGCTCCACAGCGCGTTACGAGTTTGTGTGCGGCTACACAGCCTGACGGTTGTAACCAATGGTGACGGTGTCTGTCCTGGTGTGCAGTGTGGAGTCATCAGCCCGAGGTTCGATGTGCAGATCAAGGACCTGGAGAAGTGGCAAAACAACCTCCTGCCCTCCAGACAGTTTGGGTGAGTTGGGGGCTGCATGGTTACGCACTTTACCAGCCTCAATAAGCATCGATGTTCGTGGTCCATTGCCCCCTGAGAGCATGTGGGATTTTTGGCCACATTGTCAGGGTAGTTTTTATGCCATCTTAGTATAGTTGTACACTAACCCAGTTATTATTTTATTTGCATGGTTTTAATGTTTTAATGAAGCAAAATATTTACGTACGGGGGCCTTTGTTTTAAAAGGGTGCATTTAAAGAAACAAAATGCTGAAGTCTTGTTGGACCTATGTGATAGTGATTACGGTGGAATATTTGTGTGGGTAGAGAGCACAGAACGTTTAGATTGAGCCGTTTAAAGAGGAAGACACGCAATGATGAGTCATAATCTGCGTTCTTCGCTGATTTCTGATGACCTCATGTTTATCTGAGCGTGATCACCTCTAGTTTGGGTGCACAGTTGTTTTTTTTTCACTTTTGCAGATCCTAGTGTTTGAGTTTGTCAAAGTTTGTGGTGAATGGTTACACATTCAGGCATATTATGCTCAACATGTGTGATATGTTTTCTCTGCTACCTTGATTGTACGAGTTCAAACTTAAGTTGGGGGATTTTATATGGAATTACTAGCTCCACGATGTTTTAATGTTGCGAAGTCTATAAAGCAATTCTGCTGCAGTGTAGATGATGTGTACATTAGCCCTTCATCAAGCCACTGCTGGATGAGAGTCTTCGCATACTCTGTGGGTCATGTTGTTTATTTGACCATATTTCATCACGCTGGTGAGATCCAGTTGGTGAAGGTGTAGACATGGGAGTAGAGAAATACAGGAGGTAGTGAATTTCCTGCTGCCAACCACAATGCCCTGCAGCCTTTAACAATCTGATGTGCATATTGGTTACCCGTCCAAGCACTATCCGCGTTCAACCATGCTTATTTTCCCAGATAAGAGCTCATTCTGTATTATTTTGTTATCGGAAAATATGTGGCGATTGTTTACATTCACGTTGTGTTTGTTTCTCAGGGTCCGTGCTACGTTCGGTTTTATTCCAGACTCTGACCTCGTGTCCCACCTTTGTCTCTCGACAGCTACATTGTGCTGACCACGTCTGCTGGCATCATGGACCACGAGGAGGCCAGGCGCAAACACACAGGAGGCAAAATCCTGGGCTTCTTCTTCTGAGCTGTCCTTGCACTGTGTGGAACGGAATAAACGTGACCATTTACATCTCGTCTCATGTCCTCTTATGTTTATAATGACTGCTCTGCGAATTCCACAGGTACAACTTCAGCAGTACAAATTACATTTGTTACTTCTCTACAAAGCTGTTCTTTAAGGATAGCGGTGTTGAGTGTTCCTACTTCGTGACGTTGCGCCTCCCACGTTCGATTATGCCACCAACGTGGGAGGTGAAACGTTGCGAAGGAGAGAAGGGACGCTTGACATGGCTATCCTGAAAGAACAGCCATGGAGAGTAATTGTCATATCGAACCGTGAAAACCTACATTAGTACATTATTTTTTCTATAAAGTATAGGGTAGAGGAATAATAATAACAGTATTTTATAGAGCGCCTTTCACCCGAGGGTCACAAAGCGCTGCACAACGACAGAAAAACTAATAAAAACCAAAGCAACAAAAAATATAAAGGCTGCTTCGAATACACTGAAAGCTCGTGAAACTGGCAATCTTAAGAGCGGCAAAAATCTGCCAGCGTCCCCTAAGATGGCCGTCACTTCCTCAAAGACAAACACGGAGAGAGGGAGGGTGAGCGACAGGGGGGAGACAGGGACACAGCAAGACAGAGATAGACATGAGGGGGAAACAACGCCAATCTGTCCCGTGACGACCTCATGCACCTAGCACAGCAGGCAGCCCATGGCACCTGTGTCTGTCCCGCGACCTGTCAGCGAGCCTTCGACACTGCGTGATAGCCTCAAGGTGCACCTGGCCTGGCACATGTGCCGTGGTGATGTCACTGCCAGGTAGTGG
>JAZEWU010000034.1:6417376-6437037 GCA_036362915.1 Geotria australis
CCGCCCATGCCCTCCCGCACAACAATCTTCCTGACCCTTTTGCTTTGAACGTTTGGGCTTCCATAGATAGACAGACAGACAGGGAGAGAGAGCGAGCGAGACGAGCCACGCCGGCAGACAGCTCCCGCGTCGCGCCTCCGCTTAGGTGCTACCTCAGCCTGCCGTCGGGCTTTACGGGTCCCAGGTCGGACTTGGGGTCGGGGTAGAGCGAGCTCCAGTTTGACAGGGCGCAGGCCTGTATGGCGGGGCACGCCGGGGTGCCCAGCGAGCACGTGTCCACGGCGGACCACAGCTCCGAGACGAGCGCGTCCGTCCACTCGCGCAGCGCGGCGCCCGTGAGGCCCGCGTGCCGCCGAGCCTCCTCCGCCAGGTCGGTCCGCTCGGGCACGCTCAGCAGCCCCGTGAGGCCCTGGAAGCTCTGCTCCAGGTACATGTTGTTGGGAGGCCCGCTGTGCGCCTGCAGCACCTCGTCTGCGCGACACCAGACAAGGCGGCACGCGGAGACGGTTCGCGAAACGGTCCTGCGACGTAACCATTTAGCCAGCACCTGCACGCGAGCCGATACAACAGCTCCGCGGTGGGCGTTCTCTAAGGGGCGTTCCATCGCTTGACAGCCACTTCTCCATTGGTCTCGACCAGAAGCCATCGTCTCTTTGAACGACCCGTCCTGCTCGTCCTGCCCGACTCTCCTTGGCAGTGACAATTACGTCGTTAGCCTAAGAACATTCTCTAATCCACTCCCCTGCATATAACCTGTGAACGAATGGCGGAGACTGTGCAGATATCTCTTAACACCACAGGTGTAGCGCGGAAGCATTTCTACAAACGTCATGCGCTGTGCACACATGTATGATCCGAGGAATGCGCTTAGCAAGTAAATCCTTGAGCAAGCATGGGAGAACGGAAATAGGCTCTATCTTGTGTAAACACTGTATGCATGGACTCGGTCTTCCACATCAGATTAGATTAGAGAGAACCATTTTTAAAAATATAAATATATATTCTCATATTCCATTTAAATGCAGCTTCTTGATTGAGTTGAATTTGCACAAACTGATGTGGGCCCGTCAAATATAAGTTAACGATTATAGAATAACAGGAGCACGTTTAAAATCTAATTTATAATATTTTGCCGATCTTCCACAGCCCCATTAATTCCGATGAATCCATGTATATAATCACACAGTAATGAGAGCCTGGGGTTAAAATAGTTTTTTCTTCCCCCCCATTTAATCATAATTTCAAAATAACACCGTGAAACATAAATGAGGCTTTACATATGCAGCCGATTAAGCAAATATTCTGACTTCCATGTCACCAATGGGTTAAACCGTATCCTGAAATTGAGGCTTTCCACTTACATTCTCAACACGGGGGCCAAGGGAGCTACACCTGGAATAAGCAACGGCTTACACGCACCGAGCACACGGCACGATCACACGCACCAGGGCACCGCAGTGCGATGGCTCTCGAAATGTTGGCTTGTAATCCAAGCTGTCATCTCGATACCCCCCAACTCCTCTATGAAATTCAACTAGTAGGCCTGCAGCACTCCGCTCTAATAAAACACTGGTTATTGTGCAATTGATAAACCATCGCTCCCATTTTGTTTATTGCACCTCCATTCATAATTTGTGTCTACGTCTTCTGTACGGAATATGAACTGTGCCGCGATAAAAAAAAAATCGATGTTCAAGCTGGAAATCAGGGCGATGGCTTCACAGGAAGAGCGTGGATACCACTCGTGCCCCCTGAGAATGCCCCGAGCAAACATGTGTTCGCGCACAAGCCCACAGACTCACCGAGACTCACACAGAGACTCACTGATTCCTACAGAGACTCGCATGCTCACAAAGTGTTCCACTGTTACGGTGTGCCGCAATCGCGCTCGGGCGAATCTAGTCTCGTCATTTTACACTGTCACGTGTCACTCCCTTCCATTACAAATACGATATTCATACACAAACACGAGTGGAATGCACAGGCAACCATCAGATGATATAGCCGGCATGCCGATGCAGCCCTCTTAAAGGTTAAGTGACGGCGGACAATCCCACAATCCTCCAAAGAGCTACGGCAACATTAGCCCCAATTAACGTAAATCAAGGCAGTAATTTCTGGGCAGCTCATCAAAAGACACGGTTGTGTCAACACGAAGCCACTGACGTACAAGGCGCAGCGCTAGGCTCGCAACTTCCCGGTGGAGTAAGCCGTATTAACATTGCGGGCTTAATTTGTCAAATAAAAATTCCATAGGCAAACGCTCTTGCCAGGAAACCCGATGGACGCAACGAAGGACAGACACGCCTGCAACGTGTTTCAGGGATACCTGGCAGAGATTACAAACACTAAGCTAAACCGACTTCTCAAATTAAGCGGCTGCCGCAGGGCAAATCTGGACATATTCCTCAGCAAGGACTCCATTTTGTGCAGAGGCAATCTTTCCGTGGCCACCATGAGGCCTAATTTGGGCTTAGCACAAAATCCCAGGGGCTCTGCTCAAACATTAGGCCTACGCGGCTCTTCGCATGCAAGCGACACATTTGCCACCCAACCCTTTTGGCAAACACAAGTGCGATCATCGCATGACCGCATAGAATTTACTTGTTTGCCTCGAACAGCTTAGAGTTTATGCACACCAAAAAGCAGTCGAGCCAAGTAAATGGATTAGGTAATGACAGAAATGACACAAACACTGTTAAAACGCATCAAGAAAGCAGAAACGAAGAACTATGGAACGATTTTCAATGCCAATGAACACATTATTTCATAGCAAAAATTTGAATTCCAAATGGGTAATGTTTTCCACTGCACAAGGTTACACAGACTAAAAATCCCTTCGAGTTAAAAAAAATCCTTTGGCAAACGTTACTCATCACTTTAGAAACCGCTAGGCTGGTGGTCTTACCACCCTCAAAAAAAACCCACAAAGATCCTCTGTGTAGCCTACACAGGCTGTCGGGGGAAAAATTCTGTTAGTGAGTACCTAAGAAAACTATAGTGGCACAAGATAGGGTGTCGTGCCCGTCACCACAGCCAGCCGCATTTGTCTCCCCTGTCTTTATGGTAGCAGGTCACACCAGTGATTCATTTAAGGCTGGGTCAACTTGGAGGAGACAAAAGGCTGGTTTTAATAACCGCCATTGTCATTAGCTGTAGCCAGGATTCGAACACAGGCCATAGCACAGTGCGCTCACCACTATCGCCTCACCCACACGCACAAGCCTCCGTATAGCCATAAATAACATTGGTGCCAGTGTTGTTAGTGAGCACCTATGAAGGCCGGAACAGCACACGAGGGAATGAGTGGCCAACAAACACCATAGTCTCCCCATACTAGGTACTCATTTGAGACCGACCTAGGGGAGGCCCAGGACCAGTTTTGATAATCATCACTGATGTTTGCTGTGAGTGGAAATGGAACATGAGTTGTCGGATTCTTAGCGCAGCATGCTAATTACTGCTACACTACCGCACAAAGAGAAAGATCCTCCATGTAGCCTTTACAGACTGTAGGGTCAAGTGCTGTTAGCGGTTAGCACCTATAAAGGCCAGTATAGCGCACGAGGGGGTGGGTGACCAACACCACGCTCGGGACGCCATTTTCGTAACGCAATACGTTTACTGCTACGCTACCGATCCCCGACCGCTAGACTACCACTTGCACACACGCGCACACAACAACAACCACCGTTCGCCGATCAGAAGCGGTGACTTTACTACCGCGCTTGTGCCAGGTCATCGGCACTTTAAGGCCACGTGAAGTGTCAAAAGCTCATTGGCATGAGGTGACGGCACAGACCCACGAGACACACACGCGCGCGCACACAGACACACCCCACAGTCGACGGGGGGGGGGGGGGGGGGGCGCGCCGGCCTACCTCTGCGAATGGGCTGCTTGTTGTTGAACAGCAGAGGAGCGACCAGAAACTTGGTCTCGGCCACTGGCGCCCACTGGTGCAGCACCTTGACGGTCCACACGCCGGGTCTCAGGGGTAGGTTGAGCGGCGGCTTATAGCTCGTGTAATCCGCGTCCGTCTCAACGAGGATGTCGTAGGTGGCGGCGATGACGTTGGTCGGGTCGACCCACACGACGGTGGCGGTCGTGTTGGCGCCGCGACTCCACTTCTGCAGGGCGATGGGCTCGTCGAACGGGCCCATCAGCCCGCCAAAGTTGCGGAAGATTCGCTCCTTGGGGTCCCAGTCTGTGCTTACCTGGCAGGTAAAAGTAGATAATGGCGGAAGAGGGATAATGAACGCTCGCTGACGTATTGCCCTTTAAAACCGAGCGTACGGGACTGTGCGAAAATGTTAAGAAAAAATATATTTCCCCCCCAGGGCCGATTTTTTTTTTTAAGCGCTCCATTTCACATGTTTGCCAATTTCATTAGGCTTTGGAGCCAGGTCTATGAAATTCAGCCACTAAGGGGTCATAGTCAGGTTAATTATTTCACAGCAAATATTAAAGTGGGCGCACAAGTGAAATGTGTGCAACTCTCAATTAGATGAGACATATGAGAGAAAATCACATGCACAACGATGGTCCATATTAATCGTGGGGATTGAGATCAAAATTGCTTTGCGGAACGCAACGAAGTCATCAACACAGCACCACGGAAGGTCAGCATCAACGAAAAGACACTTCAAATTAAATGATGACTTTGGGCTGAAGTGGCCTTACGCCGTCAAATCACTGCCATGGTGCACATAGCTCCAAATATCCGCATTATTGTTAAAAGAACCGGGTAAAGAACAGTCATTAGTATTGGTAGGTTACTGCTGTGAAAAAATAGCTCAACGAATCGCTCCACGGATGACTGCCCATTCTACAGCTGGGCTGTAAAATAATGTAAGTAATCAACTGCCACACTCACTACCATTCTCAAACCCCACTAAATCCTGCACAGGATCGTGGGGGATCGGAGCCTATCCCGGCAGACACAGGGCGTAAGACAGCATTATACTCAAGATGGGATGCCGGTTTGCCACAGGGCACCGGGGGCAATTTAGTCATCAGGCTAATTAACCCAGACAACAGCTGCTTGTCTTTCGACGGTGGGAGGAAATCAGAGTACCCGGAAAAAACCCCACGCGGACACGGGACGAACACACAAACCTGGGACCTTCGTGCTGTGAGGCGGCAGCGCTACTCACTGCGCCACCATGCCGCCCATCACAGTAATTATCACTTGCATTACTCGGCTAGTCGGATTGCACAAACCAATATAGTTGGAAAAAGTATTATCTTTATTCTCACATTTGCAGCTGTACGGGAGGTGACGGACAACGCCTGGTGACATCATCAGCTAGTGGGCGTGAATTCCAGGGGTTTCCGGCCTTTGGAAGGCAGAATGTGAGGGTGACCACCGGTTTTAGAGGAGCAGCAGTAATCGACCACAAATAAGTGGTCGATTAGAATGTTTTATTAATGTAGGTATCACGGCTCGATGTATGAAAGCCTATCTATAGAGCTGCTCTTTTGGGATAGCCGTGTCGAGTGTTCCTGCTCTCTCCTTCACGACCTTTCGCCTCCCATGTCAGAGGCATGATCAGGGTTCATACAGCATTTTAGTCGATTAATAAACTTAATCAGCGAATCGAATCGTCCCGGTTTTGGTCTACGCCCACCCACCCCTGCGCAGGGTCGCGCAGTGGTAACATCTCTGCCTCACAGAAAGAATGGTCTTGCCCGAGCATGTTCGATCCCCGCGTTGGCCGCCTTTCCGTGTGGAGTTCGTGTGTTCTCCCCCTGCTCTGCGTGGGTTTCCTCCCACAACTTAAAAAAAAACCTCATTAATTAATTGCCCAATAACATCTTAATATATAGGAAGCAGTGTGCGGCAATATGGCGCCGGCAAACCTCCTGGCTGCCTCCTCCGCCTCCCTGCGCTTTCCTCGCGCCTCCGAGTCGTTCTCTCGTCAAACGAGTACCTTCGACAGTGAATGAATATGTGCCACGCGTTATAAATGTAAAATCATTATTATTACCTCAAGGTTGAGCAGCCGCGCGGGGTCAGAGGGCGTGTCGAGCGCACTGAAGACCTTGCGTGGCATCAGCCAGGCCTCGAGCGTCTCCGTGCGCCCCGTGCCCAGGTTCTGAGCCTTCTGCTGCACCAGGTATCCCTGGAAGTGATCCGCGTGGAAGTACAAGTGCACAGAGATGGGGTGGCCCACAGGCTCGTACCTGCACGCACACGCGCGCGCACGCACACACACTCTCGTTAAGTAATGCACAGGCAGGAAACAAGCACCGCGGCGAATGATGATAACACAATGTTCATGAACATGTACACCGTATAAAATGGTGCTGCATTTACTTTAAACGCAATAACATACCCACTATTACTAGATTTCACAGACCATTATTGCGTAAAGGTATTGAATAACATCCATTATTGCGTGGCAATGCGATAATTTGTTCCTACTGGAAAATAGCATATGCTGTGCAGCATGACTTTTGATCATCTCTGTGGCTTATTTACATTGTTTCTGAAGACACAGGGTGCATAAATATAGATACAGTATTATCTCATTGGAAGGAACCGCTTGCAGACCAGGAATAAAGTTCGCTACTAATCAGGTGTTCTCAAGAACATTAAGGCATCTGATCTGTACAGGTCTCCCCTCCTCATCGATCGGAAACCTATCGTGGTGGAAGGGTTTTGCATATTCCATTGAATCCCAAAGCTATGTCAACTGAAGTCCAACACTCCTGCTAGGGTCTCCCTTGGTGAACAAGTCCGGGGGGAGGTTATAGACAAATAACGATCCGAATACCCTCCGACTAATGGAGGGTGGGGTTAGCAAGGGCAATCGACTATAACCTCACCATTGACGGGCAACCAGCCAACCAGGGTCAACCTTGATACAGGCTGTTGAAACCGGCAACATTTAAACAGGTCTCCCAGTCAATAGCAGAATCAAAACATTAGCGTACACACAGGGGGACTCGTTTGCGGTGTCCGCTAAGCACGGTCCGTTCTAACGAGGCACCGCGGTGTACAAAATAACATCGGGTGGGGTAGGCGGGGGTGAGAGTGGCGGGGCTGACCGGCAGGCGTCATCCTGGTGGTTGTGCCAGCTCATGGCCGTTCGCTGCAGACCCAGCCGCATGAACGAGTGGTACGCAGTGAGAGTCACGTCGCTGAGGCTCTCCACGCCATCCGGCTCGTCAAACACATTCTCCCAGTAAGCCTAAACACGGCACGCGCGCAAACCCACACACACGCACATACACGCACTCAGCACAAACTACTCCGGCTACAAGGATCAAGTAGCGGCTCTTGGTCGGTGTGCAAACAACACTCCACAAAGACAAAGGTTCCCCGTAAAGCCTTAACAAAGTGTAGGGGGACCAAGTGCTGTTCGCGAGCACCTGTGAAGGCCGGCACGGCACACGAGGGGGTGGGGTTGCCAACGCCACACGCACACACAAACTCCATGCAAACTACTCCCGTTATAAGGAGCATGCAGCTCTTGGTCCATGCACACACAACACTACAAAGACAAAGATACCTCGTATAGCCTTAACAGACTGTAGTGTCAAGTGCTGTTAGCGAGCACCTATGAAGGTCGACACGGCACACGAGGAGGTGGGTAACCAGCAGCACACCTGGCCGCCTTTGTCTCCCTAGTAGCAATGTTCCTAGACTACACCAGGCATTCATTTGAGGCTGAGTCGACCTAGCGGAGGCCCAGGACCAGTTCATAAAATGGTCACTGGTGTTGGCCATGAGCGGGATTAGAACTTGGGTCACCAGGCTTGCACCCCCCCCCGCGCTAACCAATCAGCCACCGCTCCGCACACACACACAACACTACACACGCGCGCGCACACACACACACTCCGCACAAACTACTCTCCGCGACAGGGGGCAAGTAGCGGCTCTCGGTCGGCGCACACACAAAAACACTCGGCGCGCCGTAACGAGCGGCTGCAAGAGAGCGCGGGTACCTTGATGGACGGCGTGCCGCTGGGGTAGCTGCCGTACAAATACGAGTCCAGCTGCTCGATCACCTCCTGGTTCACCGCAGACTCGAACTTGCGTGCGAAAAACGTCGGCCGGGCCATTTGCTACACGGCAGACCGGGGACGATGCGAGTAAACATTTAATCGGTTTAACTTTTGGGATGATTCGACCGAATAGAAAATATATCACTTGGATTGGGATTCTATTCAAACGGATAAATCGGCGCTGCTAGAATATGCCTTCGCGTAAAAAAAAAACGCAAAGAGCAGAATAATGAATATAGGTCACTCGTAGGTTTTCAGATAATAAACTAAATGTGTTCTGTACGTGGATTAGCAGGTGTGCTGGTGTTCGTGTACACATGGTACATTTCCATTTGCATTGTAGGTTTAATTTGTATAATTGTATATTTAATCTATTTTCATCGGGCTCATTTATCATTTAGTATTTTGGCAACGTGCGTGATTCTCTATAGATTTGCATAGACACTGAGCCTTGCACGCTTGCACCGATACACCTATCTGTTACAAGAGCATGCCGTCTCATTGGGTCAATGTGCATGTGCAGCCCTGTGTTAATCCACTGCTGAATGAGGACCTCCCCATGCGACTCGTTGGGGGTCACTGCCTAGTCTAATACCCATTTTAAATAACGGAGGCACACCTTCCAATCACACAAGAACATCACAGAACGGCGACAAAACGTTATCTGGTTGTGGTAACTCTCGTCAGTCTACGAGGACTTCGAGACACGCAAATATGCATAGCATAACTAATGTCATCGGGTCACGACATTTATAATCCACACATCGTGTAGTGGCATTCTTTAGGTTACGTATCTATAAATAACATCTGCCGCAAGACAGAGGAATACTCTGGTGTTCCTCCAAGACCATGTGCCAGCATATCTGCAGTCGGAGGGAAGTTGCCAGACGGCTTGGCTGGGCAACTTCTACGGGTGAGGCTTCACAACAGCCATCACATCTAGTCATGCGAGCAAGATCAAGATAGAGGAGAGAGTCCAGAACACAACAAAAATTGCTGCTAACTACTCGTCCTGTAGATGGCATATTACTTGCACATCTTTTCATCGATATCTGCACTATATTTGTTGTAATTATAGTTTTTGTTCTAGATCTGTGCCTTGTTATTGTCCCCCCCCCCAATCCCCAGCTTAGCTTAACTTGTAAATATAAAAAATTGTTAGTATTTGTTTTTTTAATCCTAGTATTTTTAAACCTTTGTTGTTGTGTGCCAACACCGGGATCTGAGAGAAACGGCATTTCGATCCTCAATATGTCCTGTACATATAGCAGAATTGACAATAAGGCTGAATTGAATTGAATTCTCGGGGGCCTCACGCCCGGGCCTCGGCGCAAGAGAGGCCGATTTCTCGGGGGCCTCATGCCCGGGCCTCGGCGCAAGAGAGGCCGATCCGAACGCCAGCATCGCTCGCGTACGTCTGCAGCTGGTAATACTCTCCGTTGACAGCGGGAAAACACCTCTCCACTTGGCACGCAACACTCACGAGCGGTGTACATCAAATATTTATCTGAGGCGCGTAATTAAAAACACATCGGCTTATTTCAGGCGCGCTGCGGGCAAGGTGCCGCGAGGCCGACTGTGCGCGAACGCGGGCACCGCGCATGTGGGCGTGCGAGTGAGCAAGGGAGCGCACCGACCTGGAAGCGGTGGAAATCCTGAGGCTTGAAGTCATTGGGTGAGCAGCCGCACCAGTCAACGATGTGCTTGTACTGGCACTTGCAGCCGAGTTTGCGGTTCCAGTTGGTGATGCGTAGATTATTGTCCACCAGACTGCCGCAGTACTCGCTGTTCTCCAGCACCGTATGGTAGAATGACTGCAGGCACAGGGTTTTTGAATGATGCATTATAAAGCTCTGGGCGATGTGGTCATTTAGTAAAACGCGCAGCTGGAGCAGCTTGAACGTTTACCATCGCTGGGGCAACGGCGTCTGCGCCACGTTATTTTGTAGACAGCGAAACAAAAGATTCGTTCATAAGCATTTCTTTTCTCCACTCTCTCTTCCAAACTCCGATTCGGTTTAACGTTTTCCCAGTAGGAGCACTTGTTTCAGTTTGACAGCGCAGTTTTTCCCACGTGCAAGGAAAAGATTACAATGGCCATGATTTTTTTCTCGCCACGGCTATTGGTAAACTTTGTATTGAAATTATCCAATTGTTAGAACGGGCAAGGGTCTGTTTCGCGCGCGAATAGGTGAGCGAGTGTGTGGCGAGCAGCACTGCCCCGTAACTCGGAGGGGGGGGGTCACGGCTCCCAATTACAGCGAGGGCGCTCTCACAAGACGGCAGCATGAACCGCGCGCACAATGCAGGGCTGTTGGGCACATGCGGCGTGCGGGGAGGAGGAGGAGGAGAAGGAGGGTCAAGTTACTGTGCAAACAGGACGCTGGGCCCGTGCCGAGCTCGCTCTTAACACAGGCCCGTCAGCGGGGCTAGAGAGCGGACCGCCTGACAAGAGCACGGCGGCGAACGAACCGACGAGCGCGGTTATTGTAACAGCCCCGGCAGTGACAGCAGCCGAGCTGGGGTTTGCTGCGGTCTCCACGGTCTCCACGGCTCACCTCGGCGGGCAGGAGGGTGTAGGCGTAGAAACGCTTCAGCTCCGACACCAGCTCGCCCTGGGAGTGCATCACGTACTCGACGAAGGGCCGGTTGAGGGCAAACCAGTCGGAGCCGCCGTCCACCACGATGCCGTCCGGTATCTTGCGGTCGCCCAGGCGCCACATGTGCGTGTCGCACTCGTAGAATATTCTATCGAGGCCCTGCTTTTTCACGAACCTGTTAGCCGCAGTTGTCCGCAAAGACACGCGGGCAGCACGGACGAGGTTCAGATACACTCAGTGTAAAAGCAAGGGAGACTAAACGGCCAAATAACTAACGTGGGCGGCAGGGTGGGGCAGTGGTAACATCCGCGCCTCACAGAAAGAATTGTCTTGCCCGAAGCGGTTCGACTCCCGCCTTGGGCGCCTTCCTGCGTGGGGTTTGTGTGGTCTCCCCTTGTTCTGCGTAGGTTTCCTCCGGGTACTCCGGTTTCCTCCCACAACTAAAAAAAAAACACGTTAGTTATTTGGCCGATAACATCATAATATATAGGAAGCAGTGTGTGGCAATATGGCGCCGGCAAACCGCCTGGCTGCTTCCTCCTCCTCTTTGCACTTTCCTCGTGCCTCTGAGTCCTTCTCTCGTCGAATGAATATCTTCGACATTGAATGAATATGTGCGCATTATAAATGAATTTTTTTTTTAAACACTGAATAACATGTAAAGATTGAAGATACAAGTGATTATACTTATAATATTTCATGCAGGTTTGGCTTTGTAAGTGCTCACCTGTTGTTGTCTCGGCCATGGGACTTGAGGAAGTTTTTGTCTCTGTATTTCGTAAGGAATGCCACCAGTTGATCATTGGTCCTGGGAAGAATTGCCAGAGCACATTCAGAGCCTCCTCTGCTTTATTACCCAGTGCCGCACGAGACGAAACACAACAACCCAGCGACAAACATTTCTCGTACTATATAGAGCCAGACTAAATCAATTTCACGTTGCGATACTACATTAACTCCACACGACTGAAAAATTACTGATTTGTAACACTCAACGATAGGTTAAAAGAATAAAAGACAAAGCAGCAATATTCAACCACTCTCTCCGCGCAATAATGCTCAATTATTATTTTTTTATCCCGTAACTCTGTTGTGATAAAGAAAATTATAAAACTCTGTTGTGATGAAGCCAGACATGACCCCTGCCAAGTTACAGATTGCATTTAATGATGGCAGCGGGCGACTTTGCAGCTCCTTGCAACGCAGCAGGCACTGGATGTCAATCAAGGGTGGGAGCCACACAGGCCCAAGGGTAGCGGAGGGTAGGGCAACCGGCATAATTAATAGGTGCACGAGAGCACAGCTGGGGGCGAGGGTTTGACAACACTAAATTCACTTTATATCCGCAACGAAGATCGGTTAATGGCTCGGGCAATCTGTTTGCGTGTTTCGCCACAAGTATGTGCGGCTATTGCATTCTTGATGCATTGTAAAACGATGTCTATTCGACGTACGAACATCTCAACACCTGGAATATTGCCAGAAAAAGGTAAAGCGTTTTCTCGTTTTGCAAGATCACTTAGGCCAAGTCTAACATCTATAAGCAGCCAATGCTTGACAAGGACAACAATTAAAGGAAAGGAACGGACGAAAACTGGGGCGAGGGGGTGAGGAAGCCTTTTACCAAAAGCGGGAAGTTACAATGACAATGCCGCCGCGTGTTGCACAATTTCTCAATTCTAGTGCCAACCGGATCGGGTAGTCGGTGGCGCTGAGGTTAATGAAGAAATCCCAGGCCCAGTCAGCCATGTCCAGGAGGTCCTTCATGGTGCGCAGATACATGGTGAGCAGGCTGGCGCCGCCCCAGATGGTGGCCATGCGCCACGGCGTCACGCGCACATTCGGGTAGCGCTCCGCTATCTGCACAACCTGGCGCTGCAGGTAGTTGGAACGCTGAGTAGTAAAAAAAAAAACAACACAAACATCTACGCGTTAATATGGCGGCAGGGTGGCGGCAAGGGTGGCACAGCGGTGACGCTTGTGCCTCGCAGCAAACGGTGTCTGGGCGTGATTCCCGACTCGGATGGATTTCTGTGTGGAGTTTGTATGTTCTACCCTCATACTGTATGGGTTTCCTTCATGTTCTCCGTTTTACTCCAAAAGCTAAAAAAATGCAGTTGAACTGGTATTTGTCAAAACATCTCGATGAAAAAAAAATGATAAGCAAATTACTCAAATTACTCCCCCTACTGTGGAAACTTTGACAGGCACCCCCTGAACAGTCTTGAGACTCGGTGAAGCAACAGCATAGTAATAATAATAAACCACACTCAACAGGCAAAAAAACCCTCGACTTATATTCCAAAGCTGTTGTGCAATGTAATGCCTCAAGTGGCATTACATTGGCCAGACAAAACAAATATTTGCAAGGATCGGGTGTTGGAATATCCGGACTCTATGAATAACGAACAGACACTAGCGATATGAGTTGACCCGCTGTGTTAGAATATGGGCAGTCCCCGATTTACGAACGTTCGACTTACAAACGCTCGTACTTAAGAACGAGCTCCCAAAAGATACTATTAATTGGCGTATGTAGAGCAATTCTCATACATCGAGCCATGAAAGCCTACATTTAAAATATCGTGTTCCGACTTACAAATGGAACTCGCTCGGAACTCGTTCGGAACCCGGGGACTGCCCCTGTACACAGACAACTCTGGCAGCGCCAGCATGACAAAGATAGATGATAGATAGATGTTTATCATTCCACCAGGACAATACCCAGTGAGCTTGCAAGGTGACGCAGTGGTAACATCCGCGCCTGACAGAAATAATGGTCTTGCCCGAGGCGGTTCGATTCCCACCATGGGCGCCTTTCTGTGTGGAGTTTGTGTGTTCTCTCCCTGTTCTGCATGGGTTTCCTCCGGGTTCTCCGGTTTCCTCCTACAACTTAAAAAAAACCCACTCATTAATTAGATGGCCGATAACATATAGGAAGCAGTGTGTGGCAATATGGCGCCGTCAAACCGCCTGGCTGCCTCCTCCGCCTCTCCGAGTCGTTCTCTCGTCGAATGAATACCTTTGACATTGACTGAATATGTGCCACGCGTTATAAATGTTAAAGTAAAATTATTATTATTAAAACGCCCGGCTGGCGTCCTTCGGTGACCCGCGGCACCCCTACTGCGGCGCACCATGTCAACGTGAATGTAGTAGTAATGGTCGCGGTGGTAGATGGCCTTGAGCATGCGCGAGAGCTGGCGGGTCGCGCGCCCGTGCACCACCAGGACGAACACGATGCGCACGGGGTTCGGAGGAACCAGCCCCAGCGCCACCTCGTCGCTCCACGCGATGTTCTGCACCGGTTTGCCTGCCGGAGAGCACACGGCGTCAGCGCTTGGGTCGCTCTGACGCACGCCAAGTTTGAAGGACAATGCAATGTTTGCCCGGTTTCTCTTGAGGGCTTGCAGCGCTCGATGTTAGACTAAGCCACGGCAAGACACGACAAAAGGAGCGGAGCAAGATTGCACAACCGCACCGTGCAGCGTATGACGCGTTGAAACAACAATATTTAATGCGTGTGCTCTGTAAGAAAAAAAAGGTCACACGAGTACCCGGAAATAAGACTGTAGTGTATTCATCATTACCTTTACAGGCTGGCTCGGAGCGTAATCAATGAAAAAAAAAGACATGTCTGCAATGTTGTATGTTCGTAGTCACTCTTGGAGTAGGCTATTATCCTAAAGAGTTACGAATCTAAATAGCATTGAAACAGGTAAATGGTGTTGAACTGGTCTTATCTTTCACAAAACCATGTCGAACATTGACAGGTTGCAGTTTAACACACCAAGATTCAAGAGAAAAAAATGCGCAGCCCAGTTTCACGACCAACGCACCGTCGTATCAGGTTAGAAAGAATAAACATGGGGCATGACGGAAATCTCTGCTCACCGAACCATAGCAAGCAGAGTTCTATTGAGAGCCAGCACGAGAATCTAACAAAGAATATAATTAACCCGACATTTAGCGGCCACATAATTTTACCAAAACTAAATACGCGTATTTCCATACATACAAATACACATCAGATTGCATGCATTATTCACGCACACACTTAGCAAAGGGGGTTTCCCTTCACCGGCAACGCGCAAACCATTCGTCAGAGCGTGCCGAAAGGGCCCGAGCTCGCGCGCGGTTTATGCGCTGGGGCGCTCACCTTCGATGGGACAGAAGCGAGGCAGCGCCTCGGGCATGAGCTTCCCCTCCTGGTGGAGGCACACCACGTCGGCGATCTCCTGCTTGCACTGCACGCTGCGCGCCCGCGACAGCGCCGACAGCGCCTCCTTGCCCACGATCTCGCACTTGGGCACGTAGCCCGCTTTGTCGTCGCGCCGCGCCGCCTCCTCCTCCGCGCGGGCGTTCCCCGCCCGGTTGCTCGTCGCCCGCACGTCGGTGGCGCTGCGGCTGCTGGCGATCTCCGAGCTCTGCCAGCTGAGCGGGAACAGCTTCAGCGACTTGCTCTCCTTGCCCGGAGACACGTCCTTGGACGTTTGGTAGAGCTTGTTGTGCACCAGGTTGCTGTTGTCTACGCTGTCAAAGTCCTTCGGGACGGAGTTCTCATTGTTGCTGTCGATTTTCTTCGGGAATTCCTTTCTGTTCTTTCCCTGGAAAGAAAAAGCGGGGGGAAAAAAAGGCAACGCGCGTTCGAGAAGATTAAACTTTGATGTCTGTGTGCAATACTTTACGCTTATTTGAGACAGTACTTCACTCGCAGCATGCGGCGTATATTCCAACAAAGCCTCGCCGAGACTGGCGATAATTTTCTTCCCGAGGCAACTGACGCACAACACACCGCCTGAAATCGCTCGACGCGCAAACACGTGGCCCGAGAGCGGCGCACACGTGGACATGAAAGGCGAGACGCGGGAGCGGAATATTAACAATCGCCTCCAAATTCTAATTGAAACCCAATTCAAAATGAAAAATCTTTCTGGCCTTGTGGCGCCAAAGCCACACGAATTATTTTTTTACACACAACGAATATTACTGCACGTCTATTTTTAAATAGCGATAAAGCGGCGTGCGACAAATCTTAAAAGACCGACATATTACCTGCACATCTTTTCATCTATATCTCCACTATAGTAGTTATATCTGCACATTTGTTAGAATTATAGTTTTTGTTCTCGATCTGTGCCTTGTTATTGTCCCCCCCCCCGAACCCCAGCTTGGCTTGACTTGTAAATATGAAAAAAAAAATTGTTAGCATTTTGTTTTTTTATCCTAGTATTTTTAAACCTTTGTTGTTGTGTTCCAGTCCATGTAAATGCCAACACCAGGTTCTGATAGAAACGGCATTTCGATCCTCTATATGTCCTGTACATATGGCAGAATTGACACTACAGTTGAATTGAATTGAAAAATGGCCATTCGCACCAAAGAAATGGCGCAATCCCGCCGCAGTCGCGACAAGTTGCTACTTTCTGCCGGGCCTTTGTGTGGTTGTGCGAAGAGCCCGCAGGTAATGTAACGCGCGTCGAGTCAGCAGCTCCGCTTGGCCGAGTGTCTGGCCGCGTCGGCGACGCGGGGCAAGACGCGGGGAGAGAGAACGTCTGCCCCCACTACCCGGCGCGCGCGCGCACAGATCGCTCAGCAAATTCACGATCCGATTCAATGAGTTTCCAATGCAATTTTAGCAAACAGCATTACGCAGGTTTTTGCACCGTGTTTTGCGGTGGGGACAAAAAAACCACCACAAGCCGCATGCAGCGCGTGTTAGCCATGAACGCTGCATCGGCCCAAACCGTGGTGGTAGTAAAACAAAATTATACCTTGGACTGCTGTGCATCTTGAAAGCATCGTTCATTTTAATACTACATCACTGAGGTGGGTTCGGTACTGCAAGGTGATTGCCATATCTCTGTATAGTCTTGAGCACTTGGTAAAAGAGGATTCCGCAGTGAACCGAGGCATTTGCTCAAAAATAGAAATTTCACTGCTCGTAAACGTTATTCTCATCCAGTTCATAACTCTCTTTGAGCAACGTCCTTTTGACACCTCACGAAACATTTATCAAGACGACTGGGTCATTTGGCTGCCTTCGATACGAGAGGCATTGCCATGACAAGACATTTAAAACCCACAGATGGCAACTGCCTGAGGATAGCAACATTTTGAAATTGCCACGATGGAACAATATAATTGTAAGTCCACGTAATAAATAATACAAAGCCGCATCCGTTGATCATTCACTGCTCCGAACTATTTCATCTGCAATAACAATTATTTAGCGAATGACCTATTTTTTCCCCCTCACATTTCAATAAACACACATGCTGTGAGCCTGTGAATTTAGCAGTCGGTTATTATGGAAACCGCACATACCAATAATAACACAACCGCAGCAGATGCTGCTTTAGGTATGCATGTGCTTGGTTGATTTAAAATGTGTTTATATATGAATCTTGTATTTATTTTAAATTATTGTCATCAATTCGCATGTTTGTTGTGTCGCAGGAATCCCGTATAGAGCTTGCAAGCTCACTGGGTATTTTTCTGCTGTAATAATAAACATCTATCTATAGATGTGCTTTGCTATGATTACTCTACCGATTACAATCAGGAGCCAAGTCTCGAAAGACGAGTTACAATAGAATCTTATCAAGAATTGTTATTTCTGTTAACTGTGTCGTGCAAAATTGACGTGGATATGCTGCTCGTACAAATGCAAGCGTTAAAAAGTAAAAAAAACTGTATTCAAATAAACCCTGTTACCGCTTCAATTCTACTCAACAATGCTCCTGCTGCCGCCTCATTTGCGTGCACCAGATCGCACCATGCACTGGGAATCTATTCACTTATAATGTGGCTGCAGAGCGTATTCATAGTTAAATGATTCAACATGATGACGTAGGTCAAGCGCCTCACTGCTGCCTATTGTATCGTCTTAGGGGCAGTACGAATGATGCTTAATGTTGCTTGCATAGCTGCTATGTGCTATCACAAAGATCCCCTATATTACCTCCAACAGGCTGTAGGATCAAGCGATGTTAGCGAACACCTATTAAGGTCGGCACAGCACACAAGGCGCTGGGTGGTCACCACCACTGACCCGGCCGTCTTTGTCACGACTAATGCTCGTGTTTACAGACGGCACCAAGTGCTCATTTAAATCTGAGCCGACATAAGGAAAGCCAAGGACCGGTTAAGATATTTGTCACCGATGTATTCTGTGAGCGGAAATCAAACTCAGGTGATCGGGTCCGTGGTACAGTGCGTTAACCACCGTGCTATCTGGTCCCCCCCAAGTATGGAAACATGCATAAATTAGAAATGCAACTCGGCTCACTGCAGAGCAACTGTGTACTCGAGCCGTGTGTGCTATATATTGGCGCAAGAAATTTTGATTACAATTTCAAGCAAGTCACCGGATTGCATGGATGGACTCGTAGCAACTTAACTTGGTGAAGCACAGGCAAAAAAGTGACAGGCGAGATTAATAACCATGCCTTGGTTAGTTTATTATGGGCACGGATCATAAATCAACCGCTGCACTTTATGTATTCCTGGAAATGGATTTTGCACTGGTAACTAGTCATGAACAAGTCTACAAATGAAACCCTTAAACAACAGTGCCCCGTGTGATCCCTCACACTGCAATGTGCTTCACGTGAAAATCTATATTGATATACAATGAAACGATAACCTGGACCCTGCATTTAAACACAAACAAGCGTGACAGACTTTTCCGCAAGACGTTTACAACCTGCTTGCTCTGGCGAACCGCTGAAAATTAAGGACAACATACTCCGGCTATAACGCAACACCGCGCGCGTATCTCTTACAATCTGAGTCTCGGTATGCTAGATAAAGAACGGAAAGAACCCCAACACACGTAGTGACACAAGTGAACACACCGTCCTGTTTTAAACCTAAGTAAAAGCCAGCACACAAAGATGTGATGTTACGATTTACACACGTCAGTCTATGAAGTCAAGCTACGAGGCTCCATCTGTTCAGCTTTATCTAATCAGATCCTCGGTGTGAAAAGAATCGCACCTGTTGTGGTAGAATATAAAAAATATATATACAAGGGACTGTGCAGAAGCAAATTTGTGAAAGCGACGCAATGCCTGTCAAGTGCCAGGTCCAAACACGTGCGCAAATCCGTATTTTTATTCTCCAGTTCAATTTACGCCGGCTCTGCAGGTCGCTGGTAAATTCCATTTGATCAGCCAAAAGCATGCTATACTTTGATTATATTTCCTCAAGCCAGCCCTTTGAATTTCACACTGAAGAGATTTTCTGTGACAACCGGAGTCACATGAAACGTTACATTTAACACATAACGTCCCACACTCGGAAAAAAACGTACTTAAAATGCAACCATCCATAGCACGTAAGGGAGATAAACATTCTACCCTCAGTCAACACGCGGAATCAATGAACACTTCTCTGGGACAGCCACCGCCAATCCTAAACAAACACGGCTGCTGCACAGCGGCACGCATTGCCAAGGACCCGAGGCTTGCCTATGCTCAAACCACACCAGTTCCACGTGGACGTACATCACCAATCTCTCCTCAACCACAGCCACATCTCCGCGGCTTGACTGCCTCGTCTGGCTGTGGGAGAATGGGGGGCTTAAAGTCCGTGTATCATTCCTCGTATCATTTAAATTCGGCGCTTGACAGCTCGCGCGCGCCTGCGTGTGCACGCGCGGACGTCTGTCAGTATTCCACGGGAGACGCCAAAGTCCCATTAAAACCCTCACAGCCAATGCCCCCCGTAATTGGTAAGCCTTAAAGGTTAAAATTATGCGCGCACACAACTGGAGCAGCTCTCACCGCATACAACCCCCACAGGGGGTGTGAAGGATTGACAACGCAAACGTTATGACAAATAACCGTCCACAAAGCTGCGCCGCACAAAAACTACGCCGCGCCCAAGCCGATGCGATTTCTGCTATGCAGATATTTCCATAACGCGACGTGGCATTTGGCGAGTAATCGCCGCCTATAAACATCCACGCCTTGCGACAGCCACGGGTCGGCCCGAGGGCAGCCTGGCCAGCGCAGAGAGGTCAATCACAGCGGCGGGGTGGA
>JAZEWU010000034.1:6452645-6467910 GCA_036362915.1 Geotria australis
TCGCGATAAATTATAGGACATTCTAGGTAGCTTATTTGCACATTGAGAGCGAACAAGTGCAACATTTCAAATACGAATCAAGACCTGCGCTCACAGCTCGGCACACGCCAGCATGCGGGAAAGAATTCTCCTCTCAGCTGCGGAATCGCTCTGCCCGCTTCGAGCCGTCATCTCGTACGCGAACAGGTGACGGCCCTCGTGCCACTAGTGCCCACGCGTGGCGCTCTGGAAGCCGCATCGCAGCGTTACCGGGAACAACAGATTGAATTGGGGTTTTTACGATGAGCGTTCGAGAGCTCGCGGCATCCGTTAGTGAGGTTTTTTGTTGTTGTTATACGAGCCTCGTTACGCCGGCTGTTCCCAGCAGGAGCCAAAAATATCGAAGCGGCGTCTCCCGTACCGAGGGGTGGATATGAATCCACTCAAAGTGGGTTACTTAATATAAAACCTTCCACAACTTACCCGCGGCCACACTCTCACAGAAAATTGTCCAAGCAGCAAAAGAATTGCGATAGCGCTAATAACGTTTCCTGCCGAATAATGAATATTTTGTTTTAAAATTGGAAATTTACAAAACTTTTGGAACCCGTTGAGGTCTCCGCCTCCACACGAACCTCAACGAGGGCTCGCCGCACGGCCACGTGACCGGAGAAGGCCCGGTGCTGATCCAGAAACATAGCGCAGCACACTTGGCATTTTGTTAACTCAAACAGATTGGTACAACTGCTGCTGCGTTGGCAGTGGTGCACGGGCACAATTAATTAAAAAAACCAACACGTTAGTAATTAACGCTGCATTAAATATCTCTATCATAATGGACGGAGGGGCGTTTGTGTGTCTGTGCCTCTATTTGTCTCCACTCTAGCTTCGCATCTGAAGGTTCAACGTTACGATTGTTTTTTGTATACATTTTGTGATTCATTATAACACATTGGCACCGCGAATACGCTAGTAAATATAATAGGCCACGGTTGCGGCAATGTCAAAGGTGCGGCCCTGCAAAGCCTAGCTGACAACCCTGCTGGCAGAAGGGCCTCCACAACAGAAAGCTCTGAAGAGCTCCTCTCGAGGGTATGTCAGTTCACTCTTCCACCTTGGCCAGCCGCCTCGGATGTGTTGGGAGTACCCACACTTTACCCCACCACACACGACACTGCAACTGACTAACCGGCGAACACGTGATCACCGCTGGGTTGACAACAAACCGTGTAAGGCCCCACTGTTTCACCTGCCGCGCCGGGGAATCGAATGAAACCGGCGACCTGTGGATCGCAGGCCGCTCCTTGTTGACCGCAACACCGCGGCAGTAATCATCACAACGCGCTGGGCGCGAAATATCGAGATGAAAGTAACCCGGTACGGTCCGGTTCGGCATACCGGTCAGAAAGCGGCCACAGCATTCCGTTACAGTACAGGTGGGAAGGGGGGTTGCGATACAACCGATATGCCGGTAAGAGGTGTAGCAAACGTTCACCCTGGGAATATCCCACGTGTTTGTTTATTTATGTTTGTCCCCGTTGGCGGCGCTGAGCCGAGCAGGGGACTGTTGGGAGGCGCGCGTAGGTATCCCCTGGTTTGAGCGGGGGTTAAGAGGGGCTCCCGCGCGCCGCCTGACCCCAATCGCCGTGTCCAGATGCTTCCGATCATTAGCAATCGGAAGATCGCGTGTACATCCCTAAACGATGTCGCGCACACGCTGCAGAATAATAACAACGATATTGTTATTATCCGTTACCATTACACCCAGCAGACAGGCAGCAAACAGGAGGAGATGGCGTTTAAGGAACTGTCTTTTTTAATACGGATGTTGTTACAAATGTTTGTATTGCTAATCGGTCTTCATAGGGCATTAGTGGGCGTGCATACTTCGGCTTAATTGGATCTGAGGTTTTCCCTTTGCGGTAATTAGTGCCGACAAACAGGGCGTCCTTCGTAATGTGACGATTCCGTGAAATGGTCAGGTGATTCGGTGCGATGGTGACCCCGCCCCGGAGAGTCGGACACAGAGGTCAGGGCCCAGGCAATCCTGCATCCCGCTCGCGAGCTCACGTCGCTCACGATGGCTTGTTTGCCCCGTCATTAAATCAGCATTTAAACAAACGCGTCGCGTAATGTTTAATATTTGTGCTGCTCGGACTCAAGTCTAATCTGTTAATGCCACCGGCCTGACCTCAAACAGAGCGGAGGGGAGGCAGCGATGGTAATTTTTACAAATGCGCGACACTTCAAATGAAAACCAATCATCGAGAGAGGAAGGGCCCCGCTGCTTAGCCCCTTCCCCAGGAACAAAACAAAAAATTGTTGCTGATTTTCCGTTCTCTGTCGTTGTTGACGTGTCGTTCTCTCCGCAGCCTTGTGCAGCGCTTTGTGACCCTCGGGTGAAAGGCGCTCTATAAATGCTATTATTATTATTATTAACACCCGAGACCGTCGGTACATCACGCGGCAGGGCATCTTCCTCTGCGTCACTTCGCCGAGTGTAGAAATGCATGAAAACATTAATTTTTCAGCAGCCACTGTTGTAGTATTTTGCAATCTGGACGCGACGATCGCGGGTCCCACAGAACTTGCGTGAGGAGAGGGAGCAGCCCGACATTAAACAAAAACGAATTATGGTCTCCCATTATAAATCAGCCTCGGCGCGAACAGAAACGGGGAGAGCTGTTCGAGACATTTAGGTGGAATTAAATCAGAAATCGCTCGATCGTTTAAATCAGAAAGGCCGTGAGAGTGAATGAGGAAGCTGGCTAAGGCCTGCCCAGGCCCTGTGAACTCAACCCAGACTATGGCGCATATGATTTATTCAAGTGTTTTGCCTGGATAATCCCTTGAGATGGAACATCTCATTTGCAGGGTGTCCAGGGTATATAAGCACCACATTCATGTGCTCCAGCCCTTCCGCCTCACAGGCCATCTCCATTCATTCATTATTCATTCATTATTCATCCATTATCAGTCACCGCTTAATCCTGACTAGGGTCGTGGAGGGCTGGAGCCTATCCCGGCAGACACAGGGCGCCACGATGGGACCCCAGTCTATTGCAGCGCACCAAGCGCAATTTATTCCGGCTGATTAACCTAGGCAGCTTGTCTTTGAACTATGGGAAGAAACCGGAGTATCCGGCAATAACCCACGCAGACATGGGAAGGACACGCAAACTCCACACAAGGACACACGAGGCGCGACTCGAACCGAGCCGTTCCCGCTGCGAGGCAGTAGCGCCACTCACTGCGACAGCGCGCAGTCTATCTTCATCTCAATAATAAATAGCGGCTCTTTCACTGCAGAAAATTAAAGAAATTCCTTTTTCAAAAATCCTATTTCCCAAAACCTGCGTATTCCCTGGAGGGGTAAGGCCATTACTGCATTGTACTCCGGTTTCCAATGTCGTTCCTCTGTGTGAAGAATAATCATTAAAACCTTCGAAGTCAATGGGAACTCTTCAGACGCAGAGGCCCCAGCGTTTCCCGCGTAACCACGGAGCCAGTCCTCGCCGCATACAGTGTACAACAGCGGCGATACATTAACAGGCATGGCGACACTGCAAGCGCAGGTCTGAGTGCTTTTAACATACCGTTATTGGAATGCATTGACCATCCTCTTTGAAACGCTCTCATTGAAATTCAGACCTTCTGAGTTCGTTTTAAACGACGCCTTCATCTCCCTGAGTATAATTTCGCACAAACAGCAGCATCAGCCGCAGCAGCAGCCACAGCCGCCGGTGGCGCATCTCTCGGCAGCAAACAGCAAACCGCCCGTACTGCAGACTGCGGCAGTGCACCCTTTGGCAGGACAAACAAAAGACGCGCGGGACAACGCGGAACGCCGCGGTAACGAGGGGGGGTGGGGACGTTTCGCCTCACGAAGCACAGAGGAGGGAAGTAGGTCACCCAGAGCCTCCCAGACAGCCGCCTCCTGTCCCGGCGCCGCTCCCATCCGCCGCCTCTCCGAGGAAGGGCACACACGTGGAGGCAACGCGGGTATCCCGTGGGGAGTGCTGGCACGGCGGGCACGGCACCGCGCGAGTTGGATTCATTCCTCTGCCATGAGGAAAATCGGAGGACTATAATAATAATGGCATTTTATAGAGCGCCTTTCACCCGAGGGTCACAAAGCGCTGCACAAGGGCCGCGGAGAGAACGGCATATCAACAACGACAAAAACACCAAGCAACACAAATGAAATTAGGGGAGACGTGAAGCCGCTCCCGGGGCTTGTGCCAGGTCGGGTCGAATCACAGTGCAATTACTGGTGCATGCTTGTTGTGTCGCAAGAATCCCGTAAAGAGCTTGCAAGCTCACTGGATATTTTTCTGCTGTAATAATAAACATCTATCTACACTACTTGGTTTAGTGTGGAAACATTGGCGCTCGGGCCAGACCACCCCCCGTAGTGTGCAGTCGTCAGTCACATGAAATAGCATCATTATCAGTGCCCGCTTCATCCTGCTGAGGATCGCGGTGAGCAGGAGCCTTTCCCGGCAGACATAAGGCAAAAGGCAGGGATGCGCCTATGATGAGACGCCAGTCCATCACAGGTCAACAGGAACAATTTAGTCAGCAGGCCAATTAGCCTAAGCGGCATGTCTTTAGAAAGTGTGAGGAAAACGGAATACCCAGCAAAAAAAACCCACGCTGCAACGGGTAGACCAAGCAAACTCCACATAGAAAGGCACCCGAGCCGGCAATCGAACCGGGGACCTTGTCGCTTGTGAGGCGGCAGCGCTACTCACCGCTACGCCACCGCGCCGCCCTAGCAGCCACCGTGCTAGGGGACGTTAGAATCTAACCAAGAGCCTCCGTCAGGGTAGGACGTCTATTTTAAGAGTCAATAGACACACACACACACACCGCGGGGTGAGGCAGACTCACCGCGAGGTGAAAATGATCGCGCTGAACCGGTGGCCGGGCGGCCCTTGGCTGTAACATTACTGACCTTGTCCCGTCCGTGTCATCTACACTGGTGCCTCGCTGTCCCGCGCACGCGCCATCAATAATTAAAGCCCATTTAATGGAAGTCATTCAACGCTGCATCCACATCTGACGGACTGTCAGGGCATCACATGTGGTTTTTTTCCACATTAAACCGCCGACCGAAGTGATCTTCAACCCAACAGGATCCACTCCCCGTGTCTTTTGCGCGGTCACGAGCAGACACTGCTAAGTGTTTGGCTGCCTGGCAGCTACCCACAATTCCCTAGCACGGTAGCGAGTGAGGGTTTGTATATAGAGTGTTAGAATTGCTCTCCGTACCAAATCTCGACAATATACACGTAATTCATGTATTATTCCAGAAACATGAGAACCCGTTCCACCGCCTCTCGCTTGGTAGAGAGAGCCATCAGGAACATTTCATTTCCTGACATGTGTAAACAAACATTGGAAGTGTGTTTGTCTAACAGGAAGAAAATGTCGAGTATATTTCCTATGTGTCCAGACTTGTGATACGCCCTGTATGTAGTCTGCTAGAATTGCTCTCCGTAGCTGTTCTCATAGATCGAGCCGTGAAAACCTACATCATTACATCGATGTCAACAGTCTTACATGAACACCCGGTGCGGTGTCTCGACATCAGTAATGCCCAGTAAAAGGCTTGGTGGCTGCCACCCACCCCCTCGTGCGCCGTGTCAGTCTACATAGGTGCTGGCTAAACAGCACTTGCCCCATCAGTCTATTAAAGGCTACAAGGGGGCTCTTTGTCTCTATAATATGTAGGCGTGTGTGTGTGTTTCCCGCTCCCAGCTGATGTGGCTTGCAGGCCCCACGTGGAGTCCGGATTCCACGCGCCGTTGTTGTGCGAGGCCTCGTGTAATTGGGAGGTGGGTGTTTAGTGATTACCCAGTTGTGGATTAAGCATTATTTTAAATTATTACTCCGTGGCATGTTCCGGTGCTGAGTGCTTTTTTTTTTGTTGCGAAAGCACAATTCATCCCAAAATTACTAGTGTTAAAATAATTTGCACGTATTTTCGGCATTGTCACTTCGGAGAAGGGAGAAAAGCCCTGATGTGTTTCAGACAGAGGCACATGGTAGTTAAACACACAACCCATAATTTGCTCAGGGCTTTCTCAAACAGTGGTTTACAGATAACACTGCCACTCAAACGTCTGGTAGGAACTGGCTCCAGCATCCACTGCGCTCACGTTTGGCTCATTTGACAGCGGTGGACACGATGTACTTCTGAAAAAATAAATACTGCTTTATATATGATGTTTTGTTTTGGTTTACGTAAGAGGTGAATGCGCGCTTGCGAGACGGGAGCTTGAGATGCGTTGACATTTTAGTCGCTGTTTCATCCACATTCTCGCTGTTGGTCAACATGAGAAATGTCACCAGTTCGCTTAGATCTTCTTCTTTGCGATTCTTCAAAGCACGATGGGCAGCTTCTGGACATCGTTGTCTTTCAGCTTGGCTTCGAAGTGTTTGGTAGAATTCGCAGGCAATACCAAGTACTACCTGACAGGGATCGCGACGTGAACGCTTCTACCTTGACCCCCTCCGTGTGGGTTGTCGCCGGGCACTCCGGTTTCCTCGCACAGTCCAAACACATGCCGCTGCATAGGTTAATTGGCCTGTGGACTAAATTGCCACCAGTGCCCTGTGATGGACTGGCGTCCAATCCTAGATATAGCCCTGCCTCGCGCCCTGTGTCTGCCGGGATAGGATCCGGCTCACCGCGACCCTGTAGACTGAGTGTACAGGATTAAGCGGGTACAGATAATATGTATGAATTCTGTTAAATCACGCGGCTGATTGTGCTGCGTTTTACAGCGCCGAAATTGAACACGTTGTACAGGCGTCTGGCACATAGATAGAAAGATAAAGATCCCCCGTATAGCTTCAACAGACTGTAGGGTCAAGTGCTATTACCGAGCACCTATGAAGGCCAGCACGGCACACGAGAGGGTGGGTGGACAGCACCACGCCCGGCCGCCTTTGTCTCCCTAGTGGCGATGTGTACACATCGCACGAGATACTCATTTGAGGTTGAACCCATGACGGGTTCAAAAAATCGTTATTGGTGTTGACCGTGAGCAGGATTTGAACTCAGGCCGCCGGCTTCGTAGCGCAACACGCTAACCACCACATGCAATCACACAGACGCGCGCGCGCGCACATCTACACTGTATCCGCTCCCCGTACAATCATTACGGTAATTGCTGCCCATCACACACACACACGCACACTGACACACACTCGGACACACGCGCGCGCTCCGACACACGGCCGTGAATCCGCTCGGAGAACGCGCGGCGCTGATTGGCGCGGCTGCGGGGGGAGCGACCCCCCCCCCATCGCTCGGGAGCCACATGGAATATTAAACAATGGGCGGCGGCTGCAACTCTGCTCCAAATCGGCCAATAGATTTACAGGAACCCGGGTTTCATGCCTGCCTAATTATTTATGAATGGCCGAATATTCACCCTTCCCCGGCGTAGAGGCCATGAATAGTTTATAGCGGTAATTTGGTTGGTTACGGGGCAGCGCGGTGGCGAAGACGGAGTAGCAGTGGGAGGTAAAAAAAAAACAACCCAGCGCGGTCCGGGGAGGAGTAGGGTGGGAAGGGGGGGTGGCACGGACCCCTCCGTGGGGCCGAGCCAGGGGGGGTCAAGCTCAAGCTCGAGTGTCAAGGCTCCCCGTGACACCCGAGCCGCGCCACTTCCACCTGTAAATACGGGGCCATTGGCCTCCGGATAGGCCCCGTTCGAATTCGATTCGATTCTTCGAAGCGTGATGGGTTATATGACAGTTTCACGTTGCAACAAGTTCTTCTTTAGTTGCAGACAGCCCATTCAACATTTAGAGATATAATAGTCAGTGCTGGCCTTAAAGGCGGCGGGCATCGGCCTCTCTTCTTGCTCCAGACTGAGGGGCTTCTGGGATCTGTTGAGCTTCCGGACATCGTTGACTTTCAGCTCGGCGTCGATAGTCCCGTGATGAGCTGGGTGACTCGCGCGAGGCCCCCGGGCCAGCGTGTGGGCCCGTTACGCGGCGCGAGACGCGATCTGCTCAGCGGCGGTGTTTACCCCGCACAGACTCGTGTTCCACTTGCTCTCTCCGCCTAAGATGATATGCAGACGCGATGGGCCCAATCAATCCATCATTTTTGCTTCGCCTCTCCGGCGAATGGTCAATGATGCCGGGGCCCCATTAATCTTCCCCGGATCACATTAAATTCCGCTCGCGACACCCGCTGCCCCGATAGTGAAGGCCGTTCCGTGGCGCGGCGTTCGGCCACATTTGCAGGACTGCCAAACGCCTGGCCCCATCAGATAAATGAACACCCACCACCCACCAACCCCCCCGGGGAGGTGGCGGTGAGGGCTGTCGTGACGCCATGTAAATTGTTGGCCTGTTTTTTTCTCGGGACGAGGAAGCGAAACAGTTACGCGCGCTGTCAGTTCCACTGACGCCTCGGGGGCAGATGATTGATACGTTTGAATAATGCATTCAGCTGGGCCCGGCGAGTTAGGGGCAGTGGCGGCTCCCTCTCGCTGCCCCTGAGTGATGTGTGCCGGGGAGCCAACAAACACAACGGCCTCCGCTTCCTAAACATGTCCCGGCCTCGTTCCCGAGCCGCGAGCCGCCATTCAGCCGCCCGGCGACGCGGAGCCGGCTCGCCCTGATTGACGCGCGTCACTCAGCCTGACAGCAATCCGTCACATCTGCGACGGGGGGGGGTTATCTACTGTTTCTAAAGCGCAGCGGCGCGCACACGGGATGGATACAGGCGGAGCACATGGCACGGGTCGAGTACAGGTGGAATACGTGGCACGGGTACGATACAAATAATAATAATAGCTCGAAGGCTTTCATGACCAATGATATTCAGAGTGAGGTTCTGTTTGTGCCCAACCCCCCCCACTTCCGCCACCACATGGGAACTACGTGGGAGGCACGCCCACACAGAATAATTCTATATATCTTGCGTTCGCGCTAATTTCTGTCTTTCTCCCTGATGATGTTGGCTGTAATGCCAGCGAAACGTCGGTACCATCTTTTGAGGCAAGTGAAGTTTGTGCTCTTTCGTTTGCTCCGGTACATCGACGGGTGCAACTTCACTCACACACATTCACGTGACCTAAACTCACAAACAGAACCTCACTATGAATAATAATAATAATAGCGTTTTATATAGCGCCTTTCACCCGAGGGTCACAAAGCGCTGCAAATGGAACACATGGCACGGGTCGTGTCCAGGTGGAGCACATAGCTCCGGTGGAGCACAGGTGGACTAGGTGGAGCACAGGTGGACTAGGTGGAGCGCACGTGACTCCAGGTCAGCAGTCCGCGCGACTCTTCCCAGCGCCTCTGGGGCCCCGCGTCGCAGCACACACTGTACATTCAGAGGTTGCGTTTCACAATCTTTTATTTTTAAATTGCACATGAATTATGCAAGGGCGGGGGATTCTTTTGCCAAATTGTTGCATCGAGGCGAGGTCCCAACATATGAATCATTGATGGGCGACATGAAATGTGGGAAAAATTCTACAAACCCGACAATATTTGATGTGTAATGCTTCACAAGTGCAGTTGAGTCACCAAAACGAGCACAATTCCCGTGGAGTACACGTGCTAATGTCATGCCTCCGTGATTGCACCGACCTCGCGCCTACAAACGGGCCGAGCTTAACCACTCATTCATGCATTATCAGTAGCCGCTTAATCCTATCCAATGTCACCGTGCGCCGGAGCGTAAACAGGCAGACACAGGGCACAAAGCAGGACTATACCCCGGATGAGACGCCAGTCTATAGCGAGGAAATTTAGTGAGCAGGGTGTGAAACCGGAATACCCTGCCAAAACGCACGCGGACACGGGGAGAACATACAAACTCCACACAGGAAGGCACCCGATCCGGCAATGGCACCTGGAAGCTTCTTGCTGTGAGGCGGCAGCGCTACTCACTGCGCCACCTTGCCACCGAGGTTAAACATATCCATATATATTTAATATTGGGCGCTTCTTCATGAAATAACATTCAGCTTCGCGGCTTCATCACTGCAATGCAGATCGGACCGCTGCCCGGCCGCTACCAGGAGGACCTCCTCTGTAGGACTGGGTTCGCGCTGGACTCTCAACGTGGAGAGATGGACTCGGGATGGACCCTGGGATGGACTCTGTTATGACTGTTACATCATGTCGCATGACTCACAATACACACACGCAGTTGCAAAGATCCCCCGTGTAGCTTCACCGGAATGTAGGGTCAAGTGCTGTTAGCACCTATGAAGGCCAGCACGGCGCACGACGCGGTGGACCAGCATCACGCCCGGCCGCCTTTGTCTCCCTACTGGTGGTATCGAGACACCGAACCAGGTAGCTATTAGAGGCAGAGTCGACCTACGTGACGCCCAGAGCCGGTTCAGAATATCTCCACCGGTGTTCGTAGCGCGGCGCGCGAACCGCTGCACTACCACTCCCCACACGAACACACACACACACGCGAGCGCGTACTGTAGCGCGCACAGCGGTGGAGAAGTTTTCTCATTTTTAATGAGAGGAGAGATGTATTTTTGTATGCAAACGCGCCCCGCAGCCCTTAAAGGGGAGCTCTCACGCCACCTCTTCCTCCTCCTCCTCTCAGAGATACTCTACAGCGACGAGATGAAAACAGTGACTTGATAGCAAGTCCAGCGTCCCCCCTCTGTACCTCCTGCCCCCCCCCTCGTGGCCCCCCATCACTCCCTTTGCCCCCCACCCCACCCCTCGCCTCCACACCACGTCCCGCTCCAAAAACATCACACGCCTTCAATCTGCTAGCGGTCTGAGAGCACAATCCAAAGGTTAATAGAAGCCATTTCCGCAAACTTGCCATGTGACAAAGGCATGTCACTAAGAAAGTGTCCCATTTACAAAAACTAATCTGGGTGTCAGTCACGAGCCCCGTGGAGCCATTCACAATCGGCAGAGCCACGGAGGGAGCGGGGGCGAGGCGCGGCGCTTCATCATCCGCCAGAGAGAGAGAGAGAGAGTGGGCGACCGAGCAGGGGGAAAATCAGCAGCACGATCATTGCTGATGCTCCTGTCCGCGTTCAAGCACCGGTTGTGTTGACAATCTCACTACAAAGAGACTTGCGCGCAGAATGCACGGGGCGTCTGGGATTGTTTTTTTAGGGCTGCCGCCGCCGCCGCCACAGCCGCCGCCGCTGGTTTCGTACGGTTTGATATTCCGAGAGTTTGAACTTGTTGTTGACAAAATAAACACAACATTTTGTCGCGGTGTAAACAAAAGACGAAGCGAGGAACGGCCGTGCGCCATGTGCGTGTAATTGACGCGGATTTCCGCGACATCAGCAGGCGCGCTGCAACAAGATAAGAATAAGAATAATAGCATTTGCTATAGAGCGCCTTTCACCCGAGGGTCACAAAGCGCTGCACAAGGGCCACAAAGAGAACGGCATGTCAACAAGGAAAGAAAAAATAACCAATAAAAACCAAAGCAACAAAAAATAAATGATTAAGGCTGCTTCGAATATACCGAAAGGATGGCCTCTGATGAGCTCGCGCGTCCGATAGGGCGGCACCACGTCTGCCCGTCTGTGTGCACGCTCGTCACTGGTCGTTACTCGTGGCTGGGGATCGAACCCAAGCCACCGGCTTCACAGCGGTGGCCTCGTGCTCTGCACGCACCACTGCTCCGGATCGCCGCCGTTTGTTAAAATAGTACCCGTCGTGCGCGGCGATCTTGTTCCAAGCGTGTAACACGTTCCTCTTGACGTGAATATAAAAGCGGAAGAGTGCTCAGAGATGTGATGATACTGGGCAAAACGTGTGAATTTAAATATAAACTAGTGTGTTCTCCATAGTAAAATTTAGTGTGTCCTCCCCCTGTTCTGAATTGGTTTCCCCCGCATTCTCCAGTTTCCTCCCGTAAAAAAACGAATTAATTGGCTGATAACATCACGATATATAGGATGCAGCGTCTGGAAAATGTTGGTGCCGGTTAACTGCATGGCTGCCTTCCCCCCCCCCCCCGCCCCTCTCTCTCTGCAGTTTCCTCGCGCCTCTGAGTCGATCTATCTCCAAACGAACATATTCGACATTGCCAAACACTGTGCAGCCACGCGTTATACATTGTAATATATATATATATTTGTAACGTGGGCGCTGGCGGTGGGGGAGTTTGACAGCCGGGCAGCTTGTGACGGTCTCGAGCAATTATCACCTCAACCGTGGGCTCGTCGAGTGTGATGTAAGCCGATACCCAGCACGGCCTGGATCTGACCGGGTCCCACCATCCCTGGTACCCATGCCCACATACCCAATCACACGCTGCTAACTGGTTTAGCTCCCGTCTCCTCCGTGCCACATGCTGATAACGGGTTCACATATTCTCTGACAAATGCTGGGAACTGATCCAGCGCTGAGAATCGCTCCCCGTAGATGTTCTTTCAGGATGGCCGTGTCGAGTGTTCCGCCTCCTTTTCTCCCCTTCGCCACGTATCGCCTCCCAGAAGATCGATGGTGCCTCCAACGTGCGAGGCGAAACGTCGCGAAGGAGAGAGGTGGAACGCGCGACACGGCTCTCCCGCAAGAACTACGGGGAGCAATTCTCACCATTGTTTACGTTGGTTAATTCGCACGTTTGTTGCATCGCAAGATTCCCGCTTCCAGAGCTTGCAAGCTCACAGGGTATTTCCGCTGTAATAATAAACGTCTGTCTATTTACACATGGAGCCGTGACAAAGCTACCCCATTACACTAATCTCGCTCTCACCCGTCCTCTGTACCGATCTGGTTGCCGCTTCACCCCCCCCCTACCTGCCCGGCGCCCGGTTCTGAGCGGCTCCTGCTTGGGGCAGCATGGCCCGGGCACACGTGGTGTGTGTGGATCGGGCTGTGATCCATCGCCCCGGCAAAAATACAGACATCAACAGAGGCGGCAGCGGCGGCAGAGGCGGTGTATTATCATATAGAGTAGATCATGGCTCGTGAATTATCAGAACTGAAAAGATAAATGAGCGCTATTCATTTTGCATTTTCTTTTCGCTCGGGTTCTCCTGCAGGGGTTTTGAGTCATCTGTCACTTGTTATTGGTAATACGCGGTTCCCGGTTTGTCTGTCTCTGCTTCGCCACAACGAAGGAATCGCCCTTCAGCGGCGCCGCACCGACGGAACCTCGGCAGTTTGTTCAAGACGACGTTACACGCAGCGTGCCAAGAGAGTAAGTGTGACCTTTGATCGGCGCCACACGCCAAGCGCCGCGCGCACGCGGTTTGAAACGGTGATGTTCGCATCATCCGCCCTTTAAAAAAAAAAAAACAATTGAAAAATGTGTGCGATGCTATGTGGAAATGTTTTTTCGTTGTTGGTTGATTTAAATTTGGTTATTTATGAATCTTGTATATTTGTTTTAATTATTGTCAGCAACTCGCATGTTTGTTGCGTCGCAGGAGTCCAGTAAAGAGCTTGCAAGCTCACTGGGTATTTTTCTGCTGTAATGATAACATCTATCTATCTTCTCGTTGTTGTTTAACTGCGGCAGACGGCGGACAGGTGTGCGTTGTCTTTTCGATGCGTTTTCAACAACTGAAATCTGAATTACAATTTAAAACACAACAAGGCTGGCTGTCGACTGTGATCCACGTGGACAAGATGAGACGCTCGGGTTCTCCTGTCTGCCTGGATCAATAATTGAGCAGGCGCGCGGCATTTGTCTTCATTGTGATTTGTAAGAAACTGTTAACATCATCCTGGACCTACTGCTGGATGGATTTCCCCTTTCGTGCCATTTCCTAATACGTATATTAGTGGCAGTTGACATTTTAACCTCCGCCTACGTACAGACAGACAAACACCAAAATATCCTGGACAAAATAAACGACCAAGACGACTGCCTACACGGATCAATAATGCAGTTCCTGAAAGAGCCCCGCGCACGTGGACGCGAAACGTCGGACATCACACTGCACGGCTGCTCGTCCTGCGCAAGTCGTGGCACAAGATCTTCCCTCTCTCCTGTGACTGACAGCGTGTGTCCATTAAGCACAATCCGCCCACTCCATCTGTGCGGCGTCGAGATGCAGTTGTGTCTAGACACGGTGGCGAATCCGCATTGTATCGCATCGTAAAACCAATCAACAACAACGACCGCAGGGCTGCACCGCTACTGCAGACGCGTCCATTTCGGCATCCAGGAGATAATGGAACGGGTATAGGACCTTGGGGGCCACGTTGGGAAGCTGCCTTCTCAACGCTGGGACAGGACAGGCAGAGCCACGTCCTCAGCGCGCTCGATCACTCTCCTCCGCGAGTCCGCTCCTCGCCGACGCCCTCGGCGAGTGAACGCGGAGCCGCCCCGAGCTTAGGAGTCCCCGCCAACTCATACACGGTGCCCACGCCTCTGACAAACAGAGCCCGGGACCCGGCATCCAGGGACGCTCTTAGTGATTGTGGTGACCCCCCCCGGGTAAAATTCGATGATGATCCCCGCCCCCACTGATACAAAAACCAACGAACACTCCCAGTGAATGATGCATAAATAGACTTCAATTCTAATAATAATAGCATGTATTTATAGAACGCCTTTCACCCGAGGGTCACAAAGCGCTGCACAAGGGCCGCGGAGAGAACGGCATGTCGACAACGACAGAAAAACACAACTAATAAAAACCTAAGCAACAAAAAAATGAATGATTAAGGCTGCTCCTAAAACATTGAAAGGTCGTGAAACTTCTAATCTTAAATGGAATAGATTTATTTTAACAGAGCACCGAGCAGCAAACAAGCATTCTTGTTATAGGAGATACGTGAATTGTGAAACTATTTGTCGAATTGTCTGAATGCTGCCAAACATCGCTCGGTCAAACGGCCGGCCATCGCCTCGCCCCCCGCCTAGTGTGGGGCCGCCTGCAATTGTCCGGTTTGCCCACTGGTTCAGACCCGCTAGAGGCCGCACCTGTGGAATAGAGGCTTCCACGGCGCGTCCCCGCAGCGTGAACCAGCTCATCCCCGCGATAGATAAACAGATGTTTATTATTACAGCAAATAAAAATACCCAGTGAGCCTGCAAGCTCACCGGCGCGGCGCACGTGGCCGCTCGGGCCCACCCGGGCCCCCCTGCCCCTCCCCGGGCCCCCCCCCACACGCCCCTATGGGCCCCCTTGCTGCTGCCGCCGCCAGTCCGCCCGCACACACGATCCCATTGTGCGCGTCCCGAGACGCTTGTTTTTGCAAGGCGCGCACTCAATATTGAAAGAAGGAAAAAAACCCTTCTCTAAATGACGCAAACGCAGCTGCCGACAACAAGATCAACGGAAAA
>JAZEWU010000034.1:6502732-6514345 GCA_036362915.1 Geotria australis
CCCCCCCGGCTATCGCTCACTCCGTCGCCCCGTCAGCACGTGCTCACAGACCCCTCTGATCATCCATCCGTCCATTGTCAGAAACCGCTTAATCCTGTACAGGGTCGCGGTGAGCCAGAGCCTATACCGGCAGAGACGGGGCCACACCCAAGATGGGACGCCGGGCAATCATAGGGCACTGGGGGCAATTTAGTCGGCAGGCCAATTAAGCTATGCGGCAGCATGTCTTCGGACGGTGGGGGGGGGTGAGGGGAAAACCGGAGTGCCCGGTGAAAGCCAACGAGGACACGGGGAGAACATGCAAACTCCACACAGAAAGGCACCCGAGCCGGGATTTGAACCGCGGACCTTCTTGCTGTGAGGGGATAGCCTCACAGCCCCCTCTGATCATCATCACCATTATTATCAGTCACTACCCGCTTAATTCTGTACAGGATCGCGGGTGCCGGGAGCTTATGCTGGCAGACACGGGGCACAAGCCAGGGCTATGCCAAAGATAGAACGCCAGTCCATCGTAGAGCACTTGGGGGAATTAAATCAGCAGGCCAATTAACTTAGGTAGTTTGTCTTTGGACTGGAGTGGGCGGAAACCGGTGTGAGTGTTGGGTTTTTTAGCTATGGAAGGAAACCGGAGTACCTGGCAAAATCCCACGTGCACACGGACAGAAAGGCACCCGAGCGGGGAGTCTAAACCGGGACATTCTTGCTGTCAGGCAGCAGCAATACCCGCTACACCACCGTCCAGTCACACCCTCTGATATGGAACCAATATAGCGGGACCACCGCGCAGTGCAGTTCCCAAAGAAATCTCTCCAAAACGAGAGACAAAACCCCGGTTCGAATCCAGCTCACCACGACCCTATACAGGATTCAGCGGTTTCTGACAATGAATGGATGGATGGACGAGGCACAAAACGTGGGATGTGGTGCTGAACACCACGCGGCACTGAACAGCACGCGGTACTGAACACCACGCGGTACGAGCCGAAACCGCATGGGAGAGTCATTAGCGAGACCCCCCGCGGGGTGAAGTTTCGGATTTGTTTCCCCGTTAAGTGGTCTTGCGTTGGCATCTCAGTGATGTGCCTGGCATGATTAATATCGCAAGGCGTAACAGGGAGTAACTCCGTGTTTGGATCAAACAACACCGTTACGCTTTCACGCATTCCCTTTGAAATATCGGCGCGCATGGCCGGCCTTAGGAGCTGCGGGGCCCAATTGGAATTATTTTTTGCGGGGCCCCTAGGTTCACGCTGTTTTATAATTAATTAACATATTATTTAATTCAAGTACAGTAAAAACAAATCTAAATATAAACAGTATAGACAAACTCCTGACTTTTTAAGAATTCAGAAGAAAATTTAAATCGTTGCTGTGCTCTATAAAGCCTGCAATGTGGTGTTAGGTGTATGTTGCCATGTGTTGTTGTGTTTATTTGACAAGACTAGAGTAGGTTACCCTAACGCAGGGCCCCTCAGGCACGGAGGCCAATTGGGAGCAATTGGTCCGATTGGCTTAAACCGGGCCCTGTCAGCGCGGATCATTTTCGGTGGCGAGAACTGGTTAACCGTGGCACACCACGCGGAGTGCAGTCAATGAGATATAACGCAGGGAAAGATAAGAAGCAACGGGAAAGAGAAGAGAGAAGAGGAAGGAAGGCTGCAACGGAAGTCCCCAAAACAGACAGAGAGCACGACTCAAGTTGAACAGCAGGAAGAGAAAAGGAGCAAAAGTGAGCTGCACGGAGCAGAGTCTGTTTTCACAGGGGGCGGGGACAGAGTGGGCGTGGCCACATACTAATCACGAGATTGACGGGAGGCCTCAGCTTCCTGAGATACCGTAAATAGATCAGCCGGGTTTTATATTTAATCGAGGGCTATTTATGCCACAGCGGAACCCGTTTCACCCTAGGTGATGTCCTCTTGCAGACAGAGTCCCAGCCATGGGATTGTCACCTCTACCGCTGGGTCTCAATGCAAGCCCTTGCTCTGGCCAAGCACAGCTCAGCTGCTCGCACCATGCCAGACACCAGGGCCATCACAAGCGCCTGATCCACGTTTCGCACCACGAGGTGGATTCAGGACTCACACCCGGGCACCCAGGCCCATTAAACAAAACCACTTAAACCTCAAATGACAAAAAGACTAATATTGTTCTCATGTAATATTCCATACATAATTAATTAGAAATACCGTGTTTAAATGTTTCCCACACAGCACGATTTAATAAACTTTCCACACGTATAAATCCCGAACGTGAGACTGATTTAACGAGGCACTCAGACCCATCCGCAATGCAGAGGGGAGCGTGACGCGTGCCAGTATCGGCATCCCTCCCCGGGACCCGTGTAAGATATGTAAATATATCTACTACCTCCAGTGATATATAGATAGATGTTTATTATTACAGTAGAAAAATGCCCAGTGCGCGTGCAAGCTCTGAAAGCAGGATTCATGCGATACGACAAACCTGCGAATTAAATGTGACTGTAAGGAACGTTGAACCACTAGACGCAATCAGAAGTGAAAGTAAGCCGGTCCGGTCCGGTTCGGCGTACCAGTAAGAAAGGGGCATAAGCATTTGGTGGCAGTGGTGCAGTGGTAACATCTGCGCCTCACAGAAAGAAGGCCCTGCCCGAGGCGGTTCGATTCCATTCTGGGCACCTTTCTGAACTGCCTCTGTGTGAAAGCCCCTTGTTCTGCGTAGGTTTCCTTCTCCGGTTTCCTCCCATAACTTAAAAAAAAATCACTGATTAATTGGCCGACAACTTTATGAAATAAATATATGACGCAGTGTCTGGTGAGTAGGCGCCAGCTGACCAAATTACTGCCTTCCCCCTCTCATAATAGTAATAATTTTGAATGTATAACTCGCACATATTCACGCCTATTACTCATTCTGCCTCTCTCTCTTCGACATTGAATGAATAGGGGCGGCGCGTTATGAATTGTACAATTATTATCTCTTATTTATTATATTAGAATTTACCAAGATTAAACAGTCAATGCAAATGAGTAAAATACACCAGTGTTTAACTGTATGAAGAACAAAAACAAATCTGATGTATTGCTGAAATTAAACATATTAACATTCTCCAGAAACGACATGCTCCTTTCAGTTCTTAGATGTTACTTCGTATCGAGTAGAAATAGACAATCACATGATACTGAACGTTAGCTTGTGAGTGTCGCCATGGTAACTGCTAGCTTTTGAGTTGCTATGGTAACAGTTAGGTTTTGAGTGCCATGGTAACTGCTCGTATCTAATTGGTCAGGTCTGTCGCAACAGGGGCGTGATTTTCAGGGCACAGGGATTGCAAAGGAGATCTCTGAAGTTTAGAGAGTCTAGGAGTGGAGGGCGGAAGGGGAGCTGTGATACGACCTTACCGGTCACTTTCACCCCTGGATACAACGGGCGTGAAGCGTGGTCTGTGGTCTGCGAGAGAAGCTTCATCAAGACCCATACGAACCGTCTCGCCTGGCGGGGGAGGTCACGCAAGCAGGGGAGAACTGCCACAGGTCAAGTGGGACAATGGCCAAAGGCCTTTTTCCCGAAGCCAACGTAGATAGATTTGCAAACGTTCAGCATAAGCTAAGTGGCAGATGGGGGCGGGAAACCCGGGGGGTGGGGAGTGGGGGGGGGAGTCAGACATAAAATGAATGCCGCCATCCGTAATGGGACAAAGTTAGCGTCCAATTAGCGAGGAACAACTGTGCTGCGACCTTCCCGGCTGTAAATTTGGGTGATGGTAAATGCATGATATAGCAGCAATTAAACGGCACCGCTGTGCCCCCACCGCAACGCCAGGCACCAGCCACACGCGGCCAAGGCTGTAAATTTAGCGCTGCGAGCTCCTTGGGCTGGCGGAGTTATAAACTGATTAATTACTGAGTGGGCTGGCACGGCTCAGCGCGCACACAACCCGCCCCATTGAAGGGCTCGCGCGTCCACGCTTCGATCCGCGTCGTTATTGAAGGAGACACGTTCGTAGCTGTGTTGGTAAAGCAACAGGACGGGGCGCGGCGAGAGCAGCTCCGCGGGAACGAGGCTCTCGCTGAATAGGTAGACAGATGTGCATTATTACAGCAGAAAAATACCCAGCGAGCTTGCAAGCTCGTTGCGGGATGCCTGCGTTGACGCAACACGCACGCGCTGGAGGATGGTGAGACTAGGAAGCTAGGAGCTGGCTCCGCCGATTGGAGCATCGCCGCGCGGGTGGCTGCGGACGCTCCGTGAGGAACCGTGAGCTACCAGCGTCACAGCTTGACAGCCACGGGCGGTCTTTAATATTCTGGGACCCCACGCACGATTCAATGATGACCTCCACCCCACACTGACTAGGAAGCACTGAATCCTCCCAATGAATGTCCCAATGACTTCAATTTTAAAACTTAGATTAATTTTAATTCTGAAACTGTTGTGGAATTGATGGCTGCTCTCCAAATCTGTTTTTCGGGATAGCCGTGTCGAGATCGGGAGATCGCTCGACACGTCTATCCCGAAAGAACAGCTCTGAAGAGCAACCATCATGAATCGAGCCATGAAAACCTACATCAGTGTATTGTGGAATTGTCCGGACACCGACCGTCGCTCTGCTAGGTGGCCAGCCATCGCCCCCGCTCACACCCCCCCCCCCCCGTGGGGAGGGGGCCCCCAGCAATTGCCTGGGTTGCCGGGAGGTTAAGACTACTCGTGTGAAGAGCCCTCGGTGCGCCGCGGGTTTCGCGGCAGCTCCCCCCATACTCCCCCGCGCGCTGTTGTGCTGCGAGTGTTTGAGTTGATCAAGAGCGGGGCTTAGACGCGGCGCGGCGGCACTTCCCGCCGGCAAGCCGCGGGCGCCGTGGCGCTCGGCTGACTGCCTGGCTGGACGCGGGGTTAACGTAACAATTCCATTGAACTTTACTTGTCAATTCTGCCATATGTACAGGACGTATAGAGGATCGAAATGCCGTTTCTCTCATACCCCGGTGTTGGCATATACACGGACTGGAACACAACAACAAAGGTTTAAAAATACTCGGATTTAAAAAATACTTATTTTTTTATATTTACAAGTTAAACTAAGCTGGGGGTCAGGGGGGACAATAACAAGGCACAGATCTAGAACAAAAACTATAATTAAAACAAATATAGTGCAAATAGAACTAACATAGTGCAGATATAGATGAAAAGATGTGCAAGTGATATGCCATCGTGTCTCGGTGTTCGCATTCGTAACGCCGCCTCGTTCCCTCGTGGCGTCAGCTGTGCGGCGGCCGCGTTGAGTGGCGAGCGTTAATCTCGCTGCGCCGACAAGAGGAGAGGCTGTAATTCCAACCGCCCCCACTCCGAATGTAATGACGATCATTTCAAATGTTCAAGTGTTTCAAGCCCGAAGATGCCTCCGACGTGGGAGGCGAAACGCTCGTCAAGAGTATCCCGAAAGAGTAAACCCTAAACCGAGATACACAAATCGCACACAGACAAAACGTACAAAATACATTCGCGCTACAACTAACATATCTGTAAGCCGCAGTGGGCGATTGAAACGATCGGAAACTTGACGTTTGATGCCGCAACTGTTGGATTTGCTTGACAATCACAGGGAGGCAGGCAGTTCATGGCCCAACAAACGGTCGTCAAGCCATGCGAGAAGCAAACGGAGACAGCACCCCCCGGAGAAGAGCGTTCAGACAAGCAGGAGACAGGGCCCCCCGTTAATTAATAATAAATCGCTAGCACTAGGACTTTACAGAAAACGCCCCGGGGTGGAGGCAAGTATATATATATTTTTTAATAACGCAGCCAGCTACACTTCGTACCCGTGGCTCGTGTGTTCACGAGTTGACATCGGGAGCCGCGTTTGACCTCCAGGAAGAAAGGCAACATTGCCTAAAATCAACAGTGGAGCCGGCGCGCGAGGAAAACCCGCACACGAGCGCGCCATCGCCGGCGTGAAGCACCGCTGTCTTTTTTGAAGAGAGAACAAAAAAAACACAATTACGATACGTTATTAGCGAGAAGAAGCCTTATCAGGTATTTCTCAATATTTAGAATTCAACTCATATAGCATTAGCCCCGCACTTAAGCGGTGCAAATGTGCAGTCGCATTAATAACGGCATGAACAAGTGCGCTCGCACCATACATTATTCGCGAGACGCGAGCATCGCGTGACCATTGCCAATGCGGCGCTCGGGATCAACATCTCGGAGGTTGGAGTCTGTTGAGACCCATAGACATCGTCCGAGGAGATTATGCCAAGGATAAAGGGAGGCGGCGCTGCAATTTCTCCCAGGATACAAAGATGTAAGACACACTCGAAACTCGGGACGCCTGAGGATGCCTCCAACGTGCGAGGCGAAACGTCGCGAAGGAGAGAGAAGGAACGCTCGACACGGCTATCGCGAAAGAGCAGCTCTTGAGCGCAATTCTCAACACATTGGTCAATGACACTGCGGAGCGGCTGAATCAGTGCTATAACATGTGTTGTATGTGAGGAGGCGCTCATCAGGCCGCCGTCGCTGGGAACAGGGACCTCTGGGCGACGCCGCTGCGGTTTAATCTGTGCTGCAGAGAAGACGCGTTTGATATTGACTCTATCGATGTAAGCGTTTCTTAAGCAGCAGCAGTTCCTATAATTTAATCAATCAAACCCATCAACCCAGCCCATGTCCTCGAGGGAAAGCAGTGGGGGCGAACACAGGAGCCCATTTACCTCCACGCTCCCACTGACCTCCACCCGCCCACCGACCTCCCTCCCTCCCTCCCCGCCCTCCCCCGCCCCTCCCGGTGATCCAGCAGGCGACAACAACCATGCGGTATTGATGTAGCTTTCCACGGATCGATGCATGAGAATGGCTCCCAAGCGTTGCTTTTTCGGGATAGCCGTGTCGAGCGTTCAGTGTGCCGCAAGCGCCACCTATTGGTCTGTGGAGACCAGACCCAAGTGGGCCTTGAGATGCGAGATGTTGAGAGCCCCTGGTCAAGAGTTTGCAAGCTCATTGGGTGTGCTCTGCTGTAATAATAACAACGATGTCCAGAAGCTGACCATCGTGCTTCGAAGAATCGCAAAGAAGAAGATAATAAAAATAAACATCAGCGAACGAAGAGGGCGGCATATCCTCTGGTTGCCACTGCTGTCATGTTCAAGCGTTCCACCAACCCCCGCAGCAGTCACCGCACAATTAATTCCGTCCTCGGGGCGCAGCTGTTCCGAGGCGAGAGCTTAATCTCGGCTCGTACGCGGCACCCAAGCTAGTCGTTGTCGGCGGCAGCCAGCCACATTGTCTTGTCAACATCGCCCGTTTGTGTTACCACGGCGCGTCGCCAGATGGAGGCGATAGCGCCGCATCAGACAGCCGAAGTGTAACACGCGTTCCATTCCAATCCCTCTCCCAGCCTCTGCGTGTGCGGGTGTGTGTGTCGGAAACACGGCGAGCTGCTGCCCGCCACGGCCCGAGTTTCATTCACGATTCCACACACGTCATCGCCGGCCGGTTTATTGCATGAGAAAGAGAGAGAGAGAGAAAAACCCACCCTTGCAGTTGCACCATTTAATGTGCACCAGCTGATAACAACAATACCCGGCCTTGTGTAATGCCCCTCTCTCTGCTTCTCGGGCCTCAGCACCGCTTTCCCGTGTTTTGTTCCCCGGCGTCGGGTCACGCAATCAGTCGCTGCCTTTCAGCCGATAATGGGCGGCTTTCTACGCGTGGAGGACGCGTGACCCCGCGTGCATGCTAAGCGCTCCCCGAGCACGGCCCAAACAAAGCGCCGCATTTGCCGCTATTAGGATATCAACGATTTGAGAATCGCTCTCCGTAGCTGCTCTCTCGCAATGGTCGTGTCGAGTGCTCCCGCTCTCGCTCGCTCTCTCTCTGTCCTTCGCGAGGTTTCGCCTCCCGCGTCGGAGGCATCGTCACGCGTCTCCATGTTGGCGGCATCATCGGTCACCAGAGCAGGATTTAGATTTTGTAGGCCCCTGGGCTACCAGGTAACGTGAGCCGCCCCCAGTAATATTTTCACGATTAAAACAAAGTTTAAGAATAAATAAAATTGCTTTTACAAGGCTAACAACAGTTAAAATTAAAGCATTTGCTTTTAACCCTTTTTAAAATAGATAATTTAGAGAACGTATACTTTGATTCAGCATTCACAAATGAAATAACTTTTCACTTAATCTCTGGAGGCCCTCCAGCTGGCAGAGGCCCCTGGATGGCAGCCCCTAAAGCCCATGCCTTAATCCGGCACTCTCGGTCACGCCATTTTCCCCGGAGCTCGTTTTATTTTGGCGGCAGGGTGGAGCACTTGTAACATCTGTGCCGAAAACAGAAAGAAGGTCCTGCCCGAAGCGGTTCGATTCCCGATTCGGGCGCCTTTCTGCGCGGAGCTTGTGTGTTCTCCCCCTGTTCCGCGTAGTTTCCTCCGGGTTCTCCGGTTTCCTCAAACTACTATAATAAAACACTAATTAAATTCATGAAAATGTAATTATTAAAACACGTTCTTGGCCGATAACGTCACAAATAGGATGCAGTGTCTGGCGGGTTGGCGTCGGTTAACCGCGTGGTTGACTTCCTCCCCTGCCCCACACCCTTGCTGCGCCTATTAATTGTTCTCCCTTCAAACGAATACCTTGGACATTGACCGAATATGCGCGGCGCGTTATAAATTGAACATGTGTTTATTTATTATTTATCGACGGCCAGGTGAGCCTCAACCGCGTCGAGTCTTCACACCGCGAATCATCAATCGCTCTCCCGCCGCTCACCCCCCCCCCACGGCTTTGAAGTCGGTAATGAAATCTATATTTATCGGAGGCACTCGTTTCATGCCGCACTGCTGACGATTATCGTAACATTATCTCGAGTCATTAACAAGACGCAAGAGCGTGATTAAAAGCGAATCAGCGTCGGGCGGTGGCAGCGGGATTTTTTTTTCGCCGAGCGGCGGTGGGATGATTAATCTCACCCGGAATCTGCCACGTTCGCATCCCCGCAGGTTATCAGCGACATTACATTCATTGTGAGCCGAATAGCAAAAAAAAACCTACGGGAAATTGTAGCGCGCCCGCACGGATAACCGGCGGAGCACGGTGCACCCAACAGCTTGCCCAACAAACAGCAGCCTTATCTTCAGAGAGGACACGCGTGCCGGTTGCCTCTGGGCTTCCCCCCCCCACTCCCCGTTAACACTGTGCGGCCCTGCTGCCTACTATCACTCTCAGCCAAATTGTTCAGTGTTGTGTTTCCGTGCGCGCCGTGTACGCGGGTGAGCGAGTTAAACACAGCACGCCCCGGGGCTCGCAAGGAGAGCTCGTCGTTTCGAACCGGCCCCAGTCACTTCCTGGTGAGTCGCCGTGCTCGGAACACATCACGGAAAAATGTAATGAAACACAGGAGACCAAATTTATATATATATATGCATTTGGAATTAAATTAAATAACACACACACGCACACACACACGGAACCCCGTGCTGCTCATGTTATAGAAACGCGCGGCAGTCACCACCGCGCATGGGCTCGTAAAATGTCGCTAAACAGATTGTGAAAATGTTGTCGCGGCTGCTGCCAAAGGCTGCCCTTTGGAGCGCACTACCCGCTGCCCCGTCATTGATTAAGCGTTCCCGCGAGCTGCCCTTTCCCTGTAAATTACGTTCCTCCTTCTGCCGGCGAGTAATGAGGTCATAACACAAATTGGGTGGGATTGTTCCCGTAGAGCAGTCACACCAAGCTTATGACATTTTGCTAAATGATCACCTAATTGGCTGAGCTATGGTCAATTAAACACATTCATTGGCAAGAAAGATCAGATAATGGGAGGGCAAAAATAGTTGTGCCGATGATGTGAGTCAGGACTCGGTGCCACGTGCCAGTGCCAGCGGCGACCTGAATTTTAAAATCATCGACAGTCGGTTGCGACGTTAATATCCCACATCGTTAAGGCGAGGGGGAAAAAGTTAGTTTTTGTCAATTCTTCAACATGTACAACAGACCGTGCTCAAATCAGGATTACGAGATCGTTTTTTTTAAATGCAAATTGATGTACAGGGTGTTCCCAAAATAACGCTCCAGTTTACAGCATGTCTAATGTAAACTGGGGCGTCTTTTTTTGCTCGAATACCCTTTATATTTTACAAATATAATAATACATGTTACACGCGACTATCCCAAAAGAGCAGCCCTTGAGATTAACTCTCCGACGTTTGGATTAAATAAATTAGCACAGCGCAAGCAATCTCAGCAAAACTCGGTCGGGTTCATATTCTAAGTGTTTACATCTCTACAGCTTGTCAGTGTTACGGTCCAATATAGGGCTCATCAAGGGTCAATGAGCAAATCTCGCGCAATGCAGCTGACCTCATCAGCTGTCGGCCGCTAATAGGCAGCTCTGAGCCGAGTTACTCAGCGCAGCGAACACCTTGTACGGTAATTGGCCCATGTGTACTGCCGGGCTGCATAGCGGCGCAGTGAGTAGCGCTGCCAGCTCACAGCAAGAAGCCCATTGGTTCGACTCCCAGCTTGGATGGGGTGAGGAGGGTGAGCTGGGTGAGGGTGATGATGGTGGTGAGGAAGGTAAGGCGTGCCGGGTGAGTGGGGTGAGGAGAGTGAGTAGGGTGAGGAAGGTGGGCATGGTGAGTGGGGTGAGTGGGGTGAGTGGGGTGAGCAGGGTGGTGGTGGTGGTGATGCGCGCGGGGTGAGTGGCGGCGGCCCCTGGGGGCGCGCGTGCGCGGACTCCGACGAGGCGACGCTTCCCTCTGCCACGTAAATAATTCACGGGTCGCCGGTTATCAATATAGACATCTTTTATTCATCAAGATCAAACAGGCACGAATTTTTTACTCTACGAATTACGGACCGACTGTTTACCTGTACACAGACTTGATTAAGCCTAATTTAAACGAATGGCTTCATAAATGCGTTGCTGTTGTTCACGTTTTTTGTATGTTCGGGTGGTGATTGCGCCGCAGACGAGCCACACGGCACAACGGCTCCATTGCCCGCAACGCCGCGTATTACATTCGTTCATTAATTGTCAGAAACCGCTTAATCCTGTACAGGGTCGTGGTGAGCCGGAGCCTATCCCGACAGACACAGGGCGCAAGGCAGGGCTATACCAAGGATGCGACGCCAGTCCATCACAAGGCACCGGGGGCAATTTAATCCGCAGGCCTATTCACCTATGAAGCAGCATGTGTTTGGACTGTGGGAGGAACCCGGAGTGCCCGGCGAAAATCCACGCGGACACGGGGAGAACATGCAAACTCCACACAGAAAGGCACCCCAGCCTGGATTCGAACGCGGGCCCTGCTTACCGTGAGACGGCAGCGCTACTCACCGCTACGCCACCGTGCATGTTACACGTTTCCGTTGAAGGCCGCGGTGTTAGCGACGCGTGTGTTGACTTGGGTCAACATTTCCCGAGAGTGTTTTGACCGAATGTTTGCCCGCCGTAGCCGACCCGGCTGGGAGAGCGACTCCAGTGAAGACCGGGGAACACGACTCAAATTCCACAGGTTGTGGTTCACCAGACCGCGACAACGACTCCAAACACTAATGGAAACAGGCCGCCGTCCGCCCCGCTGCCCCCTTCTAGGCCCCCCGCTGCCCCCCTTCTAGGCCCCCGCTGCCCCCC
>JAZEWU010000034.1:6516096-6558364 GCA_036362915.1 Geotria australis
CACTGACCACACCAACCTGGCAGAAACATCCATCAGGCGTCTTACACGCAAACGTAATTTATTGTTGGTGGGGGCTTTTTTTTTTCCTGACGATTCTACGTATTACCGTTACGAAATCTAATTTAAGGGCAAAGGAAATATTGAACTGCGAATCATTAAATGGTATTATTGTCTTACAATCCTAATTAAGCGGCATTATCCTCCAAATCCTAACTAATGCACGGGAGATGCATTTGTAATTGTTACTGTCAGTGCTGGGATACACGGCGCATTAATAAACACGACGCTGCTCAAGAGAGGTGCTGTAAACCACACAGGACCCGCACGGCGGGTTCACGAGCAGCGCCGCGAGCATTGGCGCACAATACTAATCATCATTTTACATTTATAACGCGTGGCACATATTCATTCAATGTCGAAGATATTCGTTCGACGAGAGAAGGGCTCCGAGGCGCGAGGTAAGCGCAGAGAGGCCGAGGAGGCAGCCAGGCGGTTTGCCGGCGCCATATTGCCACACACTGATTTCTATATATTATGATGTTATCGGCCAACTAGCAAGCTCACTGGGTATTTTTTCTGCTGTAATAATAAACATCTGTCTATCTCATGACGATGGGGTAGTGGGCCCCCGTGAGCGAGTCGTGAGTGAATGTTTGGAGTCCGTTCCATCACGAATATGCCACCGCACTTACGGCACATAGCGCGCTCTTTAGAATAACAACATCGCCGCATCAAGTCTGTCGCAAAACTGGCTGAGACTGGAGGATAGATCCCAAACATGGGCCGGAAAGTGGTTGGCGACTAGCTGCGACGGTCACGTCCACATACTGCTGTAGGTTTTCACGGCTCGATTACTCTTAAGAGCCGCTCTTTCGGAATAGCCGTGGCGAGCGTTCATCCTCTGCCTCGCGACGTTTCTCCTGCCACGTTGGCTACATTACCGGGCTTCTGATTGCCTCCAACGTGGGAGGTAAACGTCGCGACGACGGAGAGAACAGACAGGAGGCTCGCTCGATACGGCTATCCCGAGAGAGGCGGCCACGTGAACATCGCAGCACGGCGGGCAGGCTCTTGTAGCACGACTCTGCTGCGGCGAGCAGACACGGGGCCGTGCCTAGCCGGCTCGGCCTGGGTTCCCCCGCGCCGCGTTACCAGACCCGGCGCCGCTGTGAAGGCCGGTCACATTGACCTGGAACTCTGGGGTGAAATTGAAACAAAATCACTCTGGGGGAACGCGTCTCTTAAGAGCGGGGGTCGAGGGGTCCTCGCCATCTCAGAAGACAAAGAAAGGCGTTGTCAGAAACGCATTTCTGTGACTCCCCGTGTCTCACCCCGCGTCTTGCGTCTACCTCGTACCCACGTGTCACCCCGTGTCACGTGATCAAAACAAGAGGGTCACAAAGCGTTGCACAAGGGCCGCGAAGAGGACGGCATGTCAACAACGAAAGAAAAAAACAACCAATAAAAACAACACCGCACGTATTGTTAAATCATCCCATAGACTCCAATGTTACGTGTGTCTATGTATATGTTCTTGGCGTAGTTCCCCCTCACGTCTGTCTCTCTGTCTTCCTGTCTCTGTGTCCCTATGTCTCCCCTTGTTGCTCACCTTCCCTCCATGTCTCCCTCCGTGTTTGTCTTTAAGGAAGTGACGGTCATCTTAGGGAACGCTGGCAGATTTTTGCCGCTCTTAAGATTGCCAGTTTCACGACCTTTCAGTGTATGCGAAGCAGCCTTAATCATTTAATTTTCGTTGCTTTGGTTTGTATTAGCTGTTTTATTTTTCCTGTCGTTGTTGACATGCTGTTCTCTCCGACGCCCTTGTGCAGCGCTTTGTGACCCTCGGGTGAAAGGCGCTCTATAACATGCTGTTATTATTATTATCATCATGAAAATAACCATCCAAATGTAAGAGCACGTTCCCTCCGGGGATGTTCACTCTGCGAGCGGCGTTCCCGAGCGTCCCCGCCGCCCGCTTCCACCCATGCCGGCGTGACACGCTCTGACGAGGCACGCACGCCACCGCGGCAGCGTGCTCGAGTTAAATCATCGCGCTGTTTAGCCGTCAAATTAGCAGTCAAATTAGGAGAGGTTATTTGCCCAGGCATCTACTGTATGGGGCCAAACTGAAAGGCGGATAGAAAAAAAAAGGCGGCAGATCAATATCTCATTAAATCCCAACCGGTGCCGTCCCCTCCCATTGGATCTGACTGTACTTTTTCGTGCACAATATTGGGCTGTTAATTTTGCAAATCCAATTTCACGCTGCACTGAACGTCCTTCTATCAAAGGAAATTGGATATTAATTTTGAGCAGCGAGAGCTCTTTTCGGTCTCGGGCTGGGGAGTGGTTGATGCCTCCCACCTGGCCGACGCGAGGTGCGCCTCGCGCTCCCACTCACGCGCGGTGAGGGCGAGTGAGCGCGGCCCCGGCCTGGCTGCGTCCTTCTCCGCCCGCTCCCAGTCTCCATCTGGCTCAACCTCCGCCCGGCTCTCACAGGCTCCACCTAGCTGAGGCTCCGCCTGGCTCTCACAGCCCTCTGCCCGGCTCTCACACAGCCTCCGTTTGGCTCAACCTTCGCCTGGCTCTCACAGTTTCCATCTGGCTCAACTTCCGCCCAGCTCTCTCACAGCATCTGCCTATCTCAGCCCCCGCTCAGCTCTGACGGCCCCCGTCGAGCTTAGGCTCGGCCTCCATCCGGCTCGGCCTCCATCCGGCTCGGCCCGACTCTCTGACAGCCTCTTGCCTAGCTTAGACGTTGTCCGGCTCTCTCACAACCCCCGCCCGGCTCTCACTGCCCTCACGGAACATCAGCAGCCACGACAAGCCGAACCCTCGCCACCCGAGAGCGGTGGTCTCCAACCAGTCGGTCGCGACTGACAGGTCCATCCCAGAGTCGCGGGAGAGAGAAGGAACACTCGACACGGCTGTTACGACAGAACGGCTGTGAAGAGCGATTCTCATACATCGGGCCGGGACAAACCTACACCAGTAACAGTCTATCTTTACATTTAAAAACATATATAGAGAGAGGGAAAGCCGATATTCTGTACGGTGGCTGAATTTAAAACTGTGGCGGCCGTGGGTCCCAGACGCAAGCTGCTGGAGAGTTAAAAAAAAAAAGCCTTAGAATAGATGAGTGTTTTTACATAGCGTGCATTTTGTTGCGTTTAATTAAAGTGGGAATTTTAAGGGTAGATCTCGTGTTTCATATAGGTCCTAAAAGTGATGTTGTGTTTCTTAAGGTTGGAGGCGACTGCTCGAGGAGGCCGAATTGAGTGACCCCCCCCCCCGGCCAGGCACACGTGCTATCCTTTGGCAATAAAACCCGGTGGCCCTGCGCCTGTTATTGAGAGGGTTGAGATGGATGGCTGCTGATAATGATTTGTTAAAAACGGATTTTCCCCAATCAAAGGCAATCATCAGAGGGTGTGAACTCGCAATGTCAATCTGCAGTTTGCCCCCAACGCCGGCGGCCAATGGCCCATGAGGGACCGCAAACACCCCGGGCTCCAATTCATCTTTACGAGACGAAAAAAATGATGTTACTCGGAATCACTGGACCCTCGTGAGCATCAATAAAACGTCAGTTTACGCAAACAATTACAGGGCGGTATTTTTAGAGGCCTCCTTACAGCAGTGTGTGTGTTGTGTCAGCCGTTTGACGGACGACGGGAAGCGTCGGCACAGTCCGCTGTGCCCGTGATTAATATGTGCTCCCATCGAGGTGCGCTCGCCTATTGTTGTTCGTGGTAACAAGGCCGGTGCCGTCACTGGAAAGAAATACAATTCCCCTGATCCCAATCCGCCGGCGCTCACGGCACAGGACCACTAATTAGCAAAAGCCCAATTGCCAGCATTAGCCTCAATGTGTTTAACCCGCAACAATCTAAGGCACCGCTAATGGCATTGCCACTGCATTGGCGCTGCATTGGCACCGCACCAGCGGCTCGTGATGTAACAACGAGCGCACGGACGCATCCCACTCGCGGTTCGCGGCTGACCTCTAGCGGCCTGCTTCCTGCAACCTGGTAGCGGCGGCTGCCACGGCTCAGCTGTCACACGCAGCAGCAGCAGAGAGCACTTTAACCAAAGTGTGCTCATGCGTGGGTCCATAAACAGCGACGCGTTGACAGCAAAACGCATCAAATGTGAATAGCGCATCCTTTGGTTATGCACACGTTGTTAGCCGGAGTTCTGTCAGAGATGAGACATAACAGGCGCAGAAGCGACGCGACACGTGTACGGATGCCCACGAACACGCCGCACGCACGCGTGGCAGCATGCAGGCTTGCCGAGGCTTATGCATGTACGCGCCAGGCTGTGGAGTTGATGTTCGTTGCACCGCGTACAATCTCTCATGGCTTGCTAGTTGGCCTGGCGACGTGTCTGCTGCACTAAAGGTGTGTGCCGGGCACTCCGGTTTCCTCCCACAGTCCAAATACATTCTGGTGCACAGGTTAACTGGCCTGCGGACTAAATTGCCCCCCGGTGCCCTGTGATGGACTGGCGTCCCAGCCTGGGTAAAGCCCTGCCTTGCGCCCTGTGTCTTCCGGGACAGGCTCCGGCTCACCGCGACCCTGTACAGGATTAAGCGGTTTCTGACAATGGATGGATGGATGGTTGGACAGATTCCGCCGAAACACGGGGCTCTGTCGGGGAGAGAGGCGGTCACGATCCAGCCACAAGGTGGAGCGGTGGCGCAGCGGCCGCGATCTCACCGCGCTGTGAAACCAAGACCACCTGAGTTCAATGCCCGGCCACGGCTAACGTCAGTGGCGGGAGAGAAATGTGAACGGCTCCTATGCGCTTTGTGACCCTCGGGTGAAAGGCGCTATATAAATAGAAATTATTATTATTATTATGCCCCTGGCCAACACCTGCCGCACTGACCAGCGTGGCGAAGTATGATTAAAACAAACCGCGCAGCCAACGAGGCGTGGGATGGGACCCCACCACCCCCCCCCAACAGTGGATTAACAAAGGCATGTATTCATTCATTCATTGTTAGAAACAGCTTAATCCTGTACAGGGTTGCGGTGGGCCGAAGCCTATCCCGGTGGACACAGGGCGCAAGAACAAAATGGCTTTAAATTATTATTATGATTACTATTCTACTATTGGAGGTTGTCATGGTTCGATTCATGATGGTGGCTTTTGAAAGCTGTTCTTTCGGGGATCGCCGTGTCACTGAGCGTTCTCCCTCTCTCCCTCGACACGTTTCGCCTCCCACGTTGGAGGCATCATCAGGCGTTGAGTGTGAGGTCGAATGCGTTCTGCCTCTATATAGCCTGTGTTCCCGTGATCTTACGCTCAAGACTGAGCTACACGAAGGACGCTGCGAATTGATTTTGACACAACACAGCTACATCACACGGCATACACGCAAGAATACGTATGTATTCTTCATTGCTTAGTTTTACTGAGATGTAAGGGGACTTCATGAAATACAAAACACTCATTATGGCTAAACGTACTCTACGAACAATACTCCATCTGGTTTTAGAAGGATTCGTTGAAGACCTCTTTCTGTCTGGATGGTATAAAGTGTACGCTAGCTCACACATAGACATTAATTGACCAAAACATCTTAATATATCGTGGACCATAAAGCTTGGGCAACTGTTGGCGCCGGCTCACCATCTGGATTTTGCCTTCCTGCTGGTCTGTGGTTCGTCGCGCCTCTGAGTCGCTCTCGTTGGGAATGAGCGAACGCCGCGCGGTGCCTTACAAGTTGTAATTGTTATCGTTATTTATTACTAGCAAAGTACCCGTTCTACGGGTGATCTTTTTCTGAGGGTGTAACGCGTTCTTCTGACGTTCATTGTTGATGACGTTTCCTGATGACATGACTGCTTTGACCTCGATTTCTTCCCGATGTCCTTTTGAGAACATCGCTGCCGGCTCTCGGATATTTCAGACGAGTGATCAATACGTGGGAAGTGAATCTGAAATAAGACATTCGAACATCGCTCTTGCGTAGATACGATTTGCGCTTAAGGATGATTTGAATCCAGTACCTTCAGTGCAGACATACACACACACAAACACTTGCTCCATTACACACAGACTATTGTATTATTATTACTCTCCGGCCCGATTAAAAACGTGAGCCGCCGGTTGTGTGTTATCTTTGGCGAGAACAACAGGAGGCCTATTACCGCGCGCAGCGTCGACGTACCTATCAGCACAGGCGCTCCCGCATTCATCAGCCCACAGAGCAATCTTACACAGACAGACGTCGCCTACACTAACAGGGAACAAACACCAATATAAAAGAGACTCATTATCCCTCGTAAGAATAAGTACGGGGCAAATTATCTGAGAATTGCAGCAATTTTTTTCCCGTGGCCCTAATTGCGTTGCCGTGTTGTTGTTGTTGTTGTTATAGCAATACGCCTCGCACTGTCTTAGCTACTGGGGTGAACACGCCGAGTCACCGCTAGTAAGGGCGCGGGTCCTTCCACTGCCCGCTCACGTTCAACCGCCGCCACTCTGATACACACCGCACGCAATGATATTCCATCCATTGTCAGAAACCGGTGAGCCGGAGAGCATCCTGGCAGACACCGGGCCCAAGGTAGGGATATGCTCTGGATGGGACGCCAGTCCATCACAGGGAACCGGGGGCAATTTAGCCAAAAAGCCAATTCACATATGCGGCAGCATGTCTTTGGACTGTGGGAGGGAACTAGAGTGCCCGGCGAAAACCCACGTGTACACTGGTATTATCGAAGCAAATAAATCGTTTTTGGGGCGCTACGGTGCCGCCTTTCTGTGTGCCGTTTGCGTGTTCTCACCGTATCCGCGTGGGTGTTTGCCGCGTTCTCCGGTTTCTTCCCACAGTCCAAAGCCACGCTGCTGCTGCTGTTTAGGTTAATTGCCCTGCTGACTACATTGCCCTAGGCGCCCTGTGTGAACTAGCGTCCAATCATGGGTGTAGCCCTGCCGTGCGCCCTGTGTCTGTCTGGATAGGCTCCGGCTCACTGCGACTCTGTACATGATGAAGCGGGTACTGATATTTGGATGATTAAGTGTGATGTTGGAACTTAGGGAAACTTGTATTGTTTTTGTGAACGTTAAAGCTGATTCGCAAATAGGTGGTTCCTAGTTGAGATGTTATCGGTTAACACTCGTCGCTAATGAAACTCGTACCTATACTCAGAATCGGAGCGGTTATTTGGGTGATACTGTATCTGCGTTGGCAGTGGCGCACCACCACAAATCCCAACTCGTTACCGGTGTAAGTTGTCGTGGCTCAATTCACGATGGTTGCGCTTCAGAGCTGTTCTTTCGGGATAGCCGTATCGAGCGATCTCCCACTCTCCCTCAGGGGCCTGACGATGCTTCCAACGTGGGAGGCGAAACGTCGCGAGGGAGAAAGGAAGCTCACTCGACACTGTTATCCCAAAAGAACAGATCTGAAGAGCAACCATCAAAAACTCGTTAGTCAATAACACGCCACCTTAAGGCAACGGTTTTTACGGAAACGTTTCGAGCAATGACCCTTATTCACAATGGCTGTTCTTCTTCTCTGGCCTTTGTGCTATGACGAATGGCCGTAACTTGAAACATCACCTATTGTATATATTATTTTATTTGCAAGGTCACAGCGTTAAATGAAGCACGTGTTGAGGATTTTATTTCTTCAGAATTTTCCAGGATTGCCGCAGTAAACTGATCGGGTAACCGCACTGCGGTGGCTGCACCATTACAATTCCCACCGCCCGTGATGACTACGTGTCGAGAGACCTTCCTGGCCCCCACCCGCGGTCAAAACATCCCACCTGGCCAGGTTCCCAACACCTGGATGACGTAGTGAGCGGCAGCGCGGGAAGCCGGCACACACACACACACACCCTCCACAATGAGCTAATAGCCAACACAACAGCGTAATGACCCTCCTGCTTAAACCGTGATTGCAGCAGAGAATCTGTTCGTAAATTATAACTCGTAAAATGATAATAATAATAATAATAGCATTCATAGAGCGCCTTTCACCCGAGGATCACAAAGCGCTGTTATCTCCCGATGAAGGAATTAGTCATGTAATACAGGGGTTCGATCCCCGGCTTGGGTTGCCGCCTTTCTGTGTGGAGTTTGCGTGTTCTTCCCGTGTCCGTGTGGGTTTTTTCCGCGTACTCTTGTTTCCTCCCACAGTCCAAATGCATGCTGCTGCTGTTACCTATGTTAATTGCTCCCGGTACCCTGCGATGGTCTGGTGTCCTTTCCTGGGTGTAGCCCCACCTTGCGCTCCATGACTAATTAATTGTGATTACTATTGTGGAATTGTACTGATAGAGGTTTTCACGGCTCGACGTAGGAGATAAATGGAGGCATCATCAGCCATTTCTGATTATGCCTCCAACGAAATGTCGCGAAGGAGAGAGAATGAACACTCGACACGGCTATCCCGAAAGAACAGCTATGGAGAGCAATAATTATTGTGTAATTTTCTGCATGACATTTCCACGTACGAAAACCAAAAGCAAAACATGACTCAATGTTGGTTATTATGAAGCTGAATTGTTTATATTATATGGCTCTAAGAGGGATTCTTGTCGTCCTCGTGAAGCTGTCATAACCGTACTGTCCACTACCAGGAGAGAGAAGTCACACTCGATACGGCTATCCCGACAGAACAACAAAAGAGAGCAATTATCATTGTGGTATTGTCTATATATCGAACATCGTTCGCCAAACTTCAGGGCATCCCAGCCGCCCACCCCCCTCCGCCGTGTTAGGGGAGGGTGGGTAGCACTTGCCTGGGTCGCCCCACCATTGAGACCGCTACTGGCCTGCGGCGGGGACAGAGAGAGAGAGACGCGGGTGTGAGTGACGTTGGCCTGGGATGGCCTCTGCCGAGCGCCGCGGCTGCTGCTACGCAGCCAGGGCCTCCACGGCGCGTGAGCACGTGGCGGCACGTGTCCCGGCTTGCCTGGAGAAACACCCCCCCACTCACCACCACCACACACAGCCCCCGTTCCACCACCGTGCCCCCCTCCCTCGATAGCCGCGGCTCAAACAAAAAACCCCGCTGAGTTTGCTAAAAAGAAACACGTTCATGCAATAGAGTCGTGCCTCGGCCCACGCGAAAAACACACACAGATCACCCGTGTAGCTTTGAACGAACTGTTGGGGCAAGTGCTGCTATAAGCGCGCGTCCGTGAAGGCTGGCACGGCCCACGAGGGGGTGGGTTGCCAACACCGCGCACCACACATACTCACGCGTCGTGTGTGCGTGGGGAGCAGCAGTGTAGCGGTTCGCGCGCTTGCGCTACAAACCCGGCGTCCCGAGTTCGATTCCCGCAACACGTCCAACACCAGCGACAATTTTCGAAACCGGACATGGGCATCCCCTAAGTCGACTCAGCATCAAATGGGGACCTGGTGCGGTGTCAAAACATCGCCATTAGGGAGACGCAAAGACGGCCGGGTGTGGTTTTAAGGCCACCCACCCTCTCGTGTGCCGTGCTGGCATTCACAGGTGCTGCTCGGTAACGGCACTTGACCCTGGGGTTTGCCAAGGCTATATGGGGGATCTTTGTCTGTGTGTGTGTACAATACGATGTATTCTGCAGCGGCCCAAACAGCTCCCGCTCCCTTCGCGGTTGTCTCACCTGCTTGTAGAGCAAACCTCTCGAGCGGAGGACGAGTGTGTGTTGATTTGCTTTGGGCATTACCAATGACGGCTCGGCGTATCTGTTGCGCCGAAAGGCAAGCTTGTATTCAAACGGAGTTGCGTCGCCACTGAGCGACGGGGGGAACTTACCCGTTTCTATTTGCTCATCCAGTGTAACTTCCCAGCCGCCTTCATAACCGCACGTCGTCACAATCCGTCAACCGGCGCGTTTTATCAGCGAGTGCCACCCGGTTTGTTTGTTTGGCTCACGTCGTAATTGCCCCGTGTGCGTCGCCCTGATTCCGAGGGAGCCCCGAGGATTATTAAACAACAACAACACAGTTAAGTTGTGTCCGTCCCCCGCACACGCTGTGTTCACTTCATTAGCGCCCGAGTACGGGGCTAGAGCAGGGGTTCTCAACCTATTGCACCTCGAGGCCCACTTGGGGTGTCTCCACGGACTACCAGGTGGCGTTCGCGACCCACTGACGGCTCCCGACCCACCGGTTGAGAGTGGCCTTTAACCGTCAACAATATAATGAGAATTGCTCTCAACAGCTGCTCTGTCGGGATATTCCTGCCAAGCATTACTCATCAGGCTTCTCCAACGCGATTGCCTCAAACGCGGGAGGCGAAACGTCGCGAAGGAGAGAGGTGGAGCATCGAGCAGTGAAAACCTACATCAGTGTTTCGTTAAACTTGTTTTTCTTATATCAAACTTGTCTCGCCGTTGTAATCTTTTAAAAACATGTGGACCAACTTTTCGAGCGAAATGTACAGCATGGTCAAGATGTCTTGTGACCCCTATTTAATTGGCCCCTAACATTTTGATGCACGGGAATGCGTTCCCGTGCATTCCGGCCCAATCCCAGCTGTGGCGTGACGGAGACCACCACCACCACCGCCTGCCGCCACTGCTGCCGTGGCGAGGCAGCGACCCACACGCGCCCTTACGTTCCGCCAGACAGATCCCACCTAGACAAGGGTTCGGTCGCAAGGGCTCCGGGCTCAGCAGGGGGTCTCTCACCCCGCGTCCTGACAACCTGCCCCGATTCGCTCCGTGAGCAAACGCCGCTTCACTCGGCCGGGCAACACACGAGGGGGCGGGTGTTGCCCACGGGCACGAACGCAGTTTATACAACTCTTCGAGCTGTCAGTATTGAACACGGGGGGAGTCGTAAAATAAGATACGGGCACGTCTTTGTTGGGCTGGCAATTCGAGTATTTACAAAGTGTCGCAACGCGCCTACATCTCTGTGTGTCGCTGAGAGGGCTCTCGTGACCTCACACGCTCCTGTAATCTAACTCCGCGTGGGAAGTGGGCGGCTTGTAACACAGCAGCGGAGACTCCCCCCGCGACGAGTGGAGAACTCCTCCCGCGCTGGGGGATAATAATAATAATGATGAATGATGCCCCTTGCACGGAGTTCCACGCGCCCGTCTAAGCCGCTCTGACGTTTGGGTCGCACAAGTTGTGGGCTAAGGTTACAACATTAATGATCCCTCTGTAGGGCGGCACGGTGGCGCGGTGAGTAGCGCTGCCGCCCCACAGCAAGAAGGTCCCGGGGTCAAATCCCGGCTCGGGTGCCTTTCTGTGTGGAGCTTGCATGTTCTCCACATGTCCGCATGGGTTTTCGCCGGGCACTCCGGTTTCCTCCCACAGTCCAAAAACATGCTGCCCTGCGATGGACTGGCGTCCCATCCCGGGTATAGCCCTGCCTTGCGCCCTGTGCCTGCCGGGATAGGCTCCGGCTCACCGCGACCCTGTACAGGCTTAAGCGGTTTCTAAAAATGGATGGATTGAATGGATGGATAGATTGCACCGCATCGCTAGTCCCGTCCCCGTGGACCAAGCCAGCCCTGGGTATCGCTGTGCGGATTATGACTGAACACAGCACACAACTGCCAAGTAAGTTCACCTTCACAAGCACGAGGGTAAGAAATTGGACATTTTAATATAGGATTACATTTTGCTGAGTCTGTTGCTGAGGAAAGGGATGTCTGGTCCACTCTCCTTGGACTGCTGTCACCGCGACCCTCACCAGGACAAGCGGTTTAGAAAATGGATGGATGGATGGATTTTGCAAAATAATGTTTTGCACAATCAGCCAAGGTGCCTAAGCGATAGAGCGAGCGGCCCACAAACAGAACAGTCTAAGTTCAAATCCTGGCAGGGGGTTGGGGGTTTAATCAACACATCATCCCTCCAGGGGCGATAAAATAAGTACTATTCTGAAAGGAAGTAAACAGTGGTTGTTCTGTAGATGTACTCACCCCTGCCATAGGAATGTGGAATTACCACCACTGTCTCAGGGCTCTAAAAAGAGATGAACACCACCTCATTGCTAATTTCATCGAAAGCTCACTTTGATTTCAAACCAATAATGAACATTCCACGTTACTTTCCCAACAAGCTAAATTGTGTTTTCATTCATTCATTGTCAGAAACCGCTTAATCCTGTACAGGGTTGTGGTGATCCGGAGCCTATCCCAGCAGACACAGGGCGCAAGGCAGAACTATACTCAGGATGGGACGCCAGTCCATCACAGGGCACCGGGATCAATTTAGTCAGCAGGCCAATTAACCTATGCAGTAGCATGCCTTTGTACTGTGGGAGGAAACCGGAGTGCCTGGCCAAACCCCACGCGGACAAGGAGAGAACATGCAAACGCCACACAGAAAGGCCCCCGAGCCGAGATTCGAGCCCGGGTTCTTCTTGCTACGAGGCGGCAGCGCTACTCAGCGCGCCACCGTGCCGCCCAGCTGACTTGTGTGACATTGTCAAATATTGAAGCCACGTTCCGTCTCATTCAAACGCACTGCCACTCAAATTACGCGGCCGGCCCTTAAAGCGCTGAATAACGCATGTGAATTCCTATCAATAAATGAGCAGAGCCCGGCCAGACTTGGGTTGCTCTCAGCGTGTCACATTAACGAATCCGCCACGCTCTCATTTCCCACGTCCGTCGTCGCCAGACGCCGGCTCCTCGGTTGCGTTGCCAAGGCGCAGTGTTCCGTTCCCTCTATCTCGATTACACAGAGTGGCAACAACACCGGCTGGCCACAAAACAACTGGTTGATGCGCGGCCGCAGAGTTCGCGGATGTTTCGAGGCATTTGAGCGCAGCGAGATGGAACTGACGCCGAAATCGATACACCCCCTTCCGCTCTCGGGCAGCGAGCTCAGAAGACGCGACCTCGCAACGTGAAACCCCTTACAGGGGCTCTTAACGTCGGCCTCGGTTAGCGCGTCCGCTCGGCGAGACGGGGGGCGGCGATGGCCCTTAGGCTCGAGGTGTGAGCGGCTCGTGTTCGCGGCCTCCCGGGGCGCCGCTCGCACACTGGCCGACTGGGATCACACACGGTACATCTCCCGCAAGGGGGGCACGGTGGCGTTGCGGTGGGTAGCGCTGCCGCCTCACGGCAAGAAGGACCCCGGGTTCGAATCCTGGCTCGGGTGCCTTTCCGTGTGGAGTTTGCATGTTCTCCCCGTGTACGCGTGGGTTTTCGACGGGCACTCCGGTCTCCTCCCACGGGTCCAAAGACATGCTGCTGCATAGGTTAATTGGCCTGCAAACTAAATTGGCCCCCGGTGCCCTGTGATGGACTGGCGTACAACCCTGGGTATAGCCCTGCCTTGCGCCCTGTGTCTGCCGGAATTAGGCTCCGGTCACCACGACCCTGCACAGGATTAAGCGGTTTCTGACAATGAAAACATGAATGAACATCTCCCGCATGGAACACCTTCCCCTCGAGATGTGGATGGTGATCCAGATGTCTTGTGACCCCGCGGCCCCGCTCACACACAGGCCGACCAGGATGACACTCGCACGCCGCGCAGAGCACGGTACATCTCCCCCATGGAACCTCTTGCCATCGAGATTTACAGGATGGTCCAAATGTGTTGTGACCCCCCATTTAATTGTCTAAAAACTAATTCTCGTCCAAAATTTATGCCGTGGACGCAAGGAAGGGCTATACCCAGGATGTGACGCCAGTCCATCACAGTGCACGAGGGGAAATTTAGTCCTCAGGCCAATTAACCTATGCAGCAGCAGCATGTCTTTGGACTGTGGGAGGAAACCAGAGTGCCCGGCAAATACGCACGCGGACACGGAGAGAACACGCAAACTCCACACAGAAAGGCACCCGAGCTTTGAACCCGGGTAGTCTGGCTGTGAGGCGGCACCGCTACGCCAACGTGCCGCCCATCTGTACATGATTTCATTTTCAATACTGTATATTTCCAAAGACCGACTGATTGCGACGAGACGAGCTTAACGAGTGAAGGTGCAGCTAATTTCGTAACGTTACCCATAGCCTGAGAGCCCCCACTAAGGTCTCCAATGGTGATGACTACACATGTACTGGGTTACAGATTGGCTCCCACGCACGTGTAAGTACAAACAACGAAGTACATCTTTGACTACTGTAAGTGGTCGACTGGACCCAGAGAAGTGAGCGAATGACACAGACGTGAGAATATTCGGCGAGAATTACACAGAGACTTCGAGTAAAATAAACACACTGCTGACTACAGTAGCGCTGCACGTAACCGCGCCACTCACACGCCGCGCTTCATTATTTGCATTGTTAATTGGCCTTAGGATTAAATTACCCCCGGTGCCCTGTGATGGACTGGCGTCCTATCCTGGGTATGCCTGCCTTTCGTCCTGTGTCTGCCGGGATACGCTCTGGCTCAGCGCGATCCTGTAGAGGATTAAGCGGTTTCTGACCATTAATGAATGAATCATATCACTGGTACGAAATTTGAACAATATCCATCCATCAATTGAGCCGGAGCCTATTCCGGCAGACACAAGGCATAAGGCAGGGCTATACCCATTGTTGAACGCCAGTCCATTGCAGGACACCAAGAGTATTTTAGTCAACAGGCTAATTAACCAAGGCAGCATGTCGTTGGACTGTGGGAGGAAACCGGAGTACCTGCCGAAAACCCACACGGACACGGGGAGAACGCGCAAACTCCACACAAAAAAGCACCTGAGCCGGGAACGGAACCCTGGAAGATTGTGGTGAAGCGGCACTCCAATACCTTACTCGACCTGCGCACACATTAACGGGGCAAGTTTGATTCGAACGACATTTTTCTCATTCTCGATGGAATCCCAGAAGGTGCCATGTTTACGACTTCGATAACCGTTATTGCGACCGTGACAGCTTAACGGTGACGTTTAGCGTCGGGATTCAGAACGGCGTTGAAATAACGCCATGACAATAACCCCCGCAATAAACTGACATGTTTTATTCATAGGACTCATTTAATTCGTATGAATAATTAACGCGTTTTTCGTCGTGTTGTGACTGGAGCGGCGCGCCGCGAAACTACGCACACACACAGACGCTTCCCCAGCAAAGCCATTCCATTCACGCATCCAGACAACCTTCCGGATATTTGAAGACCGCTCCATTTGTCACTGCACATTGTTATACCTGGGGGGGGGGGGTTGGGGGGGGGCACCATCTCACAACGCGCCATCAGAGCCGTGGCAGTGGATGCAGTGGATGAAGGGCTCCTTTCTTGGCGCATATCATTACACAGAGCGCGAGCCAGGAGCGGGTTGAATGCGAACCGTGACGCGCCAACTCGCACCCCCCGTGAGGCGTTCGGAGCCGGCGGCTCATAGCAACAGGGACCTGCCTTCTCCAAACAGCGCTGAGGTCGACACAAAAGTGCCGGGTCCCGGCCACTCGGAGCGGCTTCGGAGTGACACCTCTACGTGTCTCGTACCGGCGTCGGGAACTCGCCTGGTGAGTACGACAAAGTGTGTAGGGAATGTGCCCCAGCCTGCCTCTCTCTCTCTCTCTCGCTCTCTGGGCTCCACTTCTTTACGATTACAACGTCTCAATGCATTCGCCACTAACACGCTGTCTAGCAATGGGGAGAGGAATGAATATGTATAGTTTTGGGGAATTATCTTTCTTCATTAGCAGAATGCCATGAAGAAGGACCATTACCCAAAACGTAGACTACTGTATATGCTTTAGATCAGTGGTATTGACGGATGTATGAATTGTATGTTGTTCGTGCAGAACTGCCAACGCGCCCTCGCGATGTTGTGTTTGTTAACCCATTCATGTTTAGCGACTAAGACTGGGAGGTGAGTAGTGCTGCCGCCTTTACAGAAAGAAGTTCCCGGGTTCGAATCCTGGCTCGGGTGCTTTTCTGTGTGGAGTTTGCATGTTCTACCCGTTTCCACGGGCACTCCGGTTTCCTCCCACAGTCCAAAGACACGCTGCTGCGTAGGTTAATTGGCCTGCTGACTAAATTGCCACCGGTGCCCGGTGATAGACTTGCGTCCCATCATGGGTATAGCCCTGCCTTGTGCCCTGTGTCTGCCGGGATAGGCTCACCGCGACCCTGTACACGTACAGGATTAAGCGGTTTCTGACAACGGATGGATGGATAGACTGGGAGGTTTGTAACAGTGGGGGGGGGATTGTATAAACATCCATCCATCCATTGTGACAGGTGGGGGCGCATCACCTTCAACGCTGTCTGAATGTGAGCGTGTGCGTCGCGCCCCTCACCACCTTGACCCCTCGCGTGACCCCGGCGGTCGCGCGCAGATTCGAGGCTCAATGGAGCTGCTCGGCGCAACCAACACGGCCACGTACGTGCGCTCGCGAGGCGCCCCGGGCTCCTTGCTGCCTTCCATCAGCACCATGCGTGCCAGCTACCGGCACCCGGCAGGGTCGGTCACCGCCACCCCGCGCGCGCACCACCGCACCATCAACACCTGCACTCGCTTGCGCGCCTGCTCGCTGGTCACACCTGCACTCAGCTACGACACCTGCTCACTGGTCGCGCCTGCGCTCAGCTACAAACACTGCGCTCCTGATCGCCCATCGCACCTGCACTCGATTGCAATACTGCACACTCGCTCACCCGTCGGACCTGCAACTGAACTATAGCACTGTCCACACTTGCGAACTCATCACAACTCCACTAACCTACACTACTAACCTACAATACTACACACCTACACGACTGCATACGACCTATGCTACTACACAAGCATACACGTTCGCTCACACCTGCTCTACTACAAGCAAATACTCAAAGATCCCCCGTGTAGCCTTAACAAACTGTAAGGGCAAGTGCCGTTAGCGAGCACCTATGAAGGCACACGAGGGGGCTGGTGGCCAGCACCACGCCCGGCCGCCTTTGTATCCCTAGCGGCGATATTTACACACCGCACTAGGTACTCATTTTAGGCTGAATAGACGTCGCGAAGGAGAGAGGGAGATCGCTCGACACGGCTATCCCGAGAGAACAGCTCCGAAGAGCAACCATTAAACATACACATGATAGGCTAAATATGCAATCGTAATACGGAGGAGAGATACGTATTGTGGAGATGTAGGGGTCACGTCAGAGAGATGCGTGCGGACGTGATGTGAGATACGGGGTAGATATTGTTGTCAGAGGAACCAGAAGCGACCTGTCAAGGACGCGTGTTCACAAGAGCCAGCAGCGAGGCGCAGTCACGAGATTAGCGAGGCGGCATGTTGGTAACATCTGCACTCTATCAGAGACAGTTCACGTGCAGCGGCTCATTTCCATCCGAGTATTTGTGTGACGGGGCGGGTGGGGAGCAGTGGTGCAGTGGTTAGCGCACTGCCCTTTGCACCCAGTCACCTGAGTTCGATTTCCATTTATCGGCAAACATCGGTGGCGAGTGATGTCTGATAGTGATCTCTGAATCACTGCCCCGCCCGCCCCCCGGTTCACCCCACCGCACTGACACACGTGGGTAAGGTATAGTCCCCGGCGTAGCGTGCAGAGCGAGGCCTTCATCCAGCAGTGGATTTACAACGCTTCTCGAGTCAGCCCGACGCAGTCGTCGGTTGTGTCATTCTATTCTACTAGCAGAATGCCCGCACTACGGGCAATCTTGTTCCAAGCGCGTAACACGTTCTTCCGACGTCGAGTGTTTAAGAGGATTATGGTACTAGTGCGAGAGTGGAAAGTTTAAGCTAAAAGTGTTATCGTTTCGGAGGACTAATCATCAATAAGTGCGAAGTGAAGCCGAAACAATACATAACAGCCTGTGTGTCGTGCAAATAACATTCGCGCTTACCTTGGGCTTATAAAGGATGCAAACCGGATACCCTCCGTGCATACACACTCGCTCCACTACATAGAGCTTCTTGCGCAGGGCAATGCACCGCGGAGCTTGATGCGAAGTGCGGCGCTGTGCCGGGCACACCCCGGGCATGGCGGCGTGTCCCACCCCGGCAGTACCGGATTTAGACTTGATGAGGCCCTAAGCTATATAAAGCTTTGAGGCCCCTTGATGAAAAATTATACCAGATGATCTCACAAAACGTGGAAACATATATGCCTTTCAGTTATTTAATAGCAAGGTGAAAAATACAAACTGTTTTCAAATGAATGCATTTACTGATTACATATTTTACCATTTGGTTGGCTTGATTTCTATCATAGATTAAATTTGGGCTTCAACTCTCCGTTGATTTGTAATTCAACCAATTCTTCTTGTTATTGGATTTCTGTTTCCATCCATCCATCCATTTTCAGAAACCGCTTAATCCTATACAGGGTCGCGGTGAGCCGGCACCTATCCCGGCAGACACAGGGCGCAAGGCAGGGGAACACAAGGATGGGACGCCAGTCCATCGCAGGGCGCCTGGGGAAATTTAGTCGGTACGCCAATTAACCTGGCAGCATGTCTTTGGACGGTGGGAGGAAACCGGAGTGCCCGGCGAAATCCCACGAGGACACGGGGAGAACATGCAAACTCCACACAGAATGGCACCCCGAGCCGAGATTCGAACCCGGGACCTTCTTGCTGTGAGGCGGAAGCGCTACTACCCACTACGCCACCGTGCCGCCCTGGATTTCTGTTTCTTCAACACTTAAACATGGGTATCAAACCCAATCTGGAATCTTCTTGAGGCCTCCTGCGGATTGTGAGGCCTCAAGCTGTAGCTCGTTTTAGCTTATGCCTAAATCCGACACTGCACCGCGGCCTCCTGCAGGTACAACCCGTGCGTTCACTGGCGCTCCGCCAACCCTCGCCGGATGTCGCTCTCCGGCGCCTCCGCGACGGGCAACGGCGTGCGGATCATGACGGCCCCGACACACCACCACCACAATCAGCAGCAGCAGCCTCGCATGCCGCCGCTCGCCTCGGCTGGAGGCTCGTCCGGCAGCCGCACGGCTCTTCTGCTGTCGGCGCGCTTCACGCCGCTGGAGTGGCAGCGCGCCAACCAGGGCCACTACTCGCGATCCGAGCTGTCGCGCCACGACGCCGAGCGGCTGCGCCACGACACGGTGCGGATGCTGCGCGACGCCGAGCAGGCCACCCGCCGCGTGCAGGCGGAGAGCAGCCGCGGCCTCGGGGAGCGAGTCGGCGACATATCGTTCTGGCGCGGGGAGCTCGGCCACGAGATGCAGCGCACCGTGGCCGAGATGAACGCTCTGGGCGACATGAAGAAGCGCGTGGAGCGAGCGCTCGCCGAGACCGAGGGGCCCATGCAGGTGCTGCCCCGCTCGCACCCACGGGGGGAAGGCGCGCTGTGTGGGGGGAGCGAAGTGCGCCCCTCTGTCCCCGCGTCTCCCCCTGTCGCTCACCCTCCCTCCCTGTCTCCCTCCGTGTTTGTCTTCAAGGAAGTGACGGCCATCTTAGGGGACGCTGGCAGATTTTTGCCGCTCTTAAGATTGCCAGTTTCACGACCTTTCGGTATATTCGAAGTTGCATTAATCATTTAATTAATTTCTGTTGCTTTGGTTTCTCTATTGGTTGTTTTTTTTTCGCGGCCCTTGTGCAGCGCTCTGTGACCCTCGGGTGAAAGGCGCTATATAAATTGATATTATTATCACCACCACCTACACACACGTGCTCGCTCGTGACCACCGGCTCACGCCCACGCTACGAAATACCTGGATGGCAGAAGCTTCTGTGCACACCTGCATGCCAGCGGATTTTTTTGTCATTCAATGTCAGAAACCGCTTAATCCTGTACAGGGTTGCGGTGAGCCGGAGCCTATCCCGGAAGACACAGAGCGCAAGGCAGGGCTATACCCAGGATCGAACGCCAGTCCAGCACTTGGCATGCCAGCGGATAATTTCAGTAATTTTCGAAGGGGGAGTTTTTGCGTTTGGAATCGATTGGGAATTGACGGAATTGATTCGAACACTGTAGAATTGAACTCTCTGGATGCTCGCCCGTAACAGCTGCTCACACCTACACTACCACCCCTGCTCACGACAGCACTACTACAAAGACAAAGATCCCCCGTATAGCCTCAACCACCTGTAGGGTCAAGTGCTGTTAACGATCACCTGTAAAGGCTGGCAAGGCAGTGCGCTAACCACTGCGCCACCACTCGCCAACACACACACATACCGACCAGTAACACAGGCATGCACCAGTACACACTCCGTGGCACACACCTCTGTGCGTGCCCGTCTCGCCGGGCGGGTCTGACGCGTGGCTCCCCCCCCGCAGGTGTGCAAGGAGTGTCTCTACCACCGCGAGAAGCGCATGGGCATGGACCTGGTGCACGACGACGTGGAGAAACAGCTGCTGCAGGTCACCCCCAACTCCACCATCGACCGCACCTCACTCACGGGTTTCACTCACTCACCCACTCGCTCCTTCACTCGCTCACAGGATGATCCACACCTCACTCATTCACTGACAGGTCTCGTAAATTACCTATGTGTTTCAACCTGCATTCACCCACTCATGGGTCCCATAACTCACTCACAGGAGACACACCTCACTCACCCACCCAATCACTCACTGATAGATCTCGTAAATCACTCATGGGTGTCACACCTTACTCAGTCACTCAGTCACTCTTCAATGTGTCCCATACTTCACTCACTCAATAATGGGTCCCCATTCATTCACTCCCCTGACCCACAACTTACTCATTCTCTAACCGATGAGTCTCATACTGCATTCACCCACTCGTGGATCCGGGCTACGCAGCTCATCCTTCGGGGATCACTGTTTATAACAGACAAAGACAAAGATCCCCCTCATAGACTTAACATACTGGAGGGTCAGGTGCTGTTAGCAAGCACCTATGAAGATCTACATGGCACATGAAGTGTTGGGTGACCAGCACCACGTCCGGCCGCCTTTGTCTCCCTAGTGGCAATATTTTCACATCGCATTAGGTACTCATTTGAGGCTGAGTCGACCGAGGGGAGGCCCAGGACCAGTTCAGAAAATCGTCACTGGTGTTGGCCGTGAGCGAGATTCGAACTCAGGTCATAGCCAGGTTTGTAGCCCAGCGCGCTAACCACTGAGCCACCGCTCATCCACTCTCCTTAGCCCACCGCTGGACTGACACCCTGCAGCGTCCAGGCTGCTCTTGCTCGAGCCGAGCGTCGTGTTGATGCGCGCGTCGGGCCCGCGTGCGTGACAGGAGGTGGACGTGGTGCGGAGGTCACAGGATCAGATGAGGCACAAGCTGAACAAGATCAACGCTCAGCTCGTGTAAGTCTCCATCTCACGGTATCGCTCGCAGTGCCGGATTAAGGCATGCGCTTTAGGGGCTGCAGCCCAGGCGCCTCCGCCAGTTGGAGGGCCTCAAAATTATATCATTAGTGAATGCCGAATCAAAGTATAAGTCCTCTAAATTATCTATTTAAAAACAACTACGCAAAGCAAATGTTTGAATTTTAATTGTTTTTAGCCTTGTAAAAACTAATTATTTTTTTCTTTAACTTTCTTTTCCTTTTGAAAATATTACTGGGAGCCTCCTCACGGGACCTGTAGCCCAGGGGTGGAATTGGAAAAAAAATACATTACTCTTGGAACGTACCCGAGTCCGTGTCCCCTCTCGAGCAGGGTCTAAGGGTCCTCTCCCAAAAGTTTTGGATTCCTAACAACGCATTTCCTATATTTCTCTGAATTCTGAGATGTCAAATAACCGTCCAAATGCAAGCCCATGAAAGCCCGATACATTCCCTCTGGGATTTTCACTGTGGGAACGGCGTTCCAGTGCGTTCCCACACGATAAGACCCCTTTCACACGTCGAGCCGTGGAAACGTACATGAGTAGGCTCATCAGAATCCCGGCTGCGTACCGCGCTGACCAGCGCCTCCCGCTGCGTCTCCACGGGCGGCATGGTGGCGCATCGAGTAGCGCTACCGCCTCACAGCAAGAAGGTTCCCGTGTCCGATTCCCGGCTCGGGGGCCTTTCTGTATGGAGTTTGCATGTTGTCCCCGTGTGCGCGTTGGTTTTCGCCGGGCACTCTGGTTTCCTCCCACAGTCCAAAGACATGCTGCTGCCTAGGTTTAATTGGCCTGCGGACTAAATTTCCCAGCGGGGCCCTGTGATGGACTGGCGTCCCATCCTGGGTATAGCCCTGCCTTGCACCCTCTGTCTACCGGGACAGGCTGCGGCTCAGCCACGACCCTGTACAGGATTAAGCGCTTTCTGACAATGGCTGGATGGATGGACTAAATTGCCCCAGGTGCCCTGAGATGTTGCAACGTGCTGACCTCTCCCCCCGGCGGGCGTTGCGAGGTCAGCGCGAGCAGGGCGGCCTACCACGAGCTGGAGCGCGACGCCAGCGACAAACACAACGCGCTGCGCATCGACGAGAAGTGCCAGCACCTGGGAAATGCCTCCGAGGGGATCAGCTTCTTCCGCGGCGTCGAGCAGCTGGACCCCGCGTAAGCGACCGCCCCAGACTCCCGAGCAGAGCCGCAAACAGGCCTCCGTTTGTGTGTTCTCTCTCCCCCTGTTCTGCGTGGGTTTCCCGCCGGCTTCTCCGGTTTCCTCCCACAACAACAACAAAAAAAACCAACAATTATGGTACTAATTAATTGGCCGATAACATCATAATATATCGGAAAGCAGTTGTCTGGCGCGTTGGCGCCGGCTGACCGACTGACCGACCCTCCCCCTCTCTGCGCTTTCCTCGCTTCGCCTCCGTATCTGTGTCCCGTCCATGACCAGGCGTGGAATTTGCGGCGCGTCATAAACTGTATTATTAATTTTCCTACCACGGGCCGCGCGCGGTACCCGGACACGGTCGCGGCGCCCGGCGATTCCGCAGCGGGCGAGCGCGGCGATGCGGTGCGGCGAGTTTCCGCTTGCGCGCTCTCCCCAGGGTTTCGGTGCCCGAGTCTTGGGCCAAGTTCACGGAGGACAACATCGTGCGGTCGCAGTGCGAGCGCGCCGCCTCGTCCAAGCTGCGCGAGGACGTGGAGGCGACCCTGGAGGCGGCCTCCACCAACATGTGGCAGCAGTTCAACGCCGTCAACGTGGCGTTCACCAACCGCGTGTCCGAGACGGCCGAGACCAAGAACAAGCTGCAGACGCACCTGGCGAAGGTGCAGGCCCCGCGGGAGGGTTCCCGAAATCCAGTGATACTCAACTACGGCGAACCCTTTTGCCAGCGTACAGATGATGAAAACAGAGAAAAGGCTCTATACCATCCATCTATCTATTTTATTAACCACTTGTCCTGGTGAGGGTCGCGGCGGCAGCTCTTTAATGAGGGTGGACCAGACTTCCCTTTCCCCAGCAACATATTCCTGGGGGATTTCCAGGCGTTCCCAGGCCAGCAGAAGGATATAATCCGTCCAGCGTGTCCAGGCTCTGTAACCTTCCTGGCAATAATACAGCAGGCGTAAAGATGTTCCAACTCCAAATAGACACCTTTTACAAGGCATCAAGTTTCCAAAAACTACACACGCTTGTGGTACAACATGCAAACAAAATGCTTTTTTCAAAGTGATAGGAGTTGTGTAACCGGAACGCTGATGATGGCGTAACGGTGCTACGTCTGAAAGGAAGCCGATGTCTTTCGTGTTTTCCCTCCTCGGTGCTGGACAAGGCGCATGAGTGTGAGAATTGCTCGTAAGAGTTGCTCTGTCCGGATAGACATCGCCTGAGGATGCCTCCAACGCAGGGGACGAAACGTTGTGAAGGATAGGAAGGACGCTGGACACGTCTATCCCAAAAGAGCAGCTGTTAAGAGCAATTAATAGAGGATTTGCACAGACAGCTAGACTACTCTGTCACCTGGACGAGCCTATTCCCCTTTCTGCTTGAAACCATTTAAAGACATTAGTTACAAATAATACTTCTCCAATACGCAGTGTCCCAAAGCTCAACAGGTAGACTTGTGCTTCTGTTAAACACTACCGACAGCGCTACGTGTCTGTCCTCAACAGACCATGCAGGAGATCTTCCAGACAGAGGTGCTCGTGCAGAACATCCAGAGAGCCATCCAGGAGAAGCAGGCGCCGCTGAAGGTGGCACAGACGCGTCTCGAGGAGCGCATCCGCCGGCCCAACGTGGAGCTGTGTCGCGACAGCCCTCAAGTCAAGTGAGGGCCCCCACTCACCCCGCCTGAACGTCACACTCACCCCACAGGAGAGTCACACTCACCCACAGCAGAGACACACTCACCCCACTCCCGCCGGCAGTAGCCACCAGGAAGCAACTACACCTTATACCAGCGGTGAAAGTAACTCGAATCTGTTACCGGCACAGTCATAACGCAGCCCCCTTCCCACCTGTACTCTACTGCGGGGGTTCCCAACCATTTGCATCTCAAGGCCTCCGTTGGCCCAATTGGGTCTGGCCTCCACGGAGCAGTAGGCGGCGCTCGCAGCCCACTGATGGCTCGCGACCCACCGGTTGAGAACGTCGGCTCTACTAAACGCTTCAGCTACTTTTCCCAGGCCGTAGCAGAGCGCGCCGTACTTACTTTCAGCTCTGCCTGACCGCACGCGGAGTGCTGCGGCAGCGTTGGAGTACGCGTCGGCGTCGCTAACTGCCTCTGCCCCCGTTGCCCGCAGGCTGACGGGCGAGGTTCACGAGCTGCAGGAGACCATCGCCGCGCTCAAGCGACGCAAGGCGGAGGCCGAGACGGCGCTGCAGGTGCTCGCGTCCACGCGCGCCGCGCTGGAGCACGACCTCGGGGTCAAGGCCAACTCGCTTTTCATCGACCGCGACAAGTGCATGGGCATGCGGCGCAACTTCCCCAGCACTCCGCGCCTCATCGGCTACGTATGACGCGGGCGGCGGTGGTTCGTGGCGACGGCTCTTCCCCCCCACGCCCCGTTCGGTGCACCGGCGAGGACACGATGATCGCCGAGCCGATTGTCGAGGCCGGGTCGACCAGCATCGAGCACACTGGAAACGTACGGTGCTCTCCGTGCAGACCGCTTGAGACGGCCGGGTTTTGCCGATGCTTTAACGCTTTCACCGCGCACGGGTTTGCAAAGCGGGCCGTGCCGTTTCTGTGAAATTTTGCAGGAAAAACAGATATTGATCGCGATTTTTTTAGTGCCCTCGATGATCGTCGGTGCGCGGTTGATGGGTTTAAAAATCAGCAGGCGAACCGCGCGAAAATTGGTAGGGTTGGATAAAAGTGTGCATCACAGAGATTCGCCACACCAGAGGGTCAGGGCAGAGCACCACACTATGGATCAGTAGCCACAACATATTCTCAGAGCACAACAGCACACCATGATCATAAGCCGCACCACAGGGCTAGACCACCACTGAGCTCCCACCGAGCGACGCGCCTTAAAGCCACGCACCACTGGCGCTGCGCGCTTTCTCGTCCCTTAAGTGAACCGAGGTCTTTTAATTATTAACTGTTATTGCTTGAACACTGTCCCATCACAGGGACGCTAACTCATCACGTGAACACTGACCCATCACAGGAACGGTGACCCATTGTGCACGCTGACTCACAGGCACTGACTGATTGCCTGAGTGCATAAACATTGATCATACTTGCCAGGCAACACTATGAATACAAGCGGTCGGGCTGCCAATTTCTCAACCCTTAAAACCGCATTACCGTTTTTCCAACCTATTTTCTCAAAGAATAATGAATAAACCTTACGTGGGTTTTTGGTTAAAAGGGTTTACAAGTCTGCAGCCTCCTGATAATGCTTGGCCATAAGAACCCATGTGAACGCACCCATTTCAAGTTACCTTGAAACGGCAGCATCGCGCAGTCGGTGAGAATCTATTATGGGAAATGATCGTAGCTGATTCATCATAAGCATTGCCGCACGGCCAGATTATCCCCCTCCCTGTGATTCCTACACGAGTTCAAGGAATTGATGTTGACAGCGTAGCTGTTGTCACTGAGCCCAACCGCGCGCGCTGACCCTGAGAACTTGGCTGCTGAGCGATGACTGTGGAAGCCCCCACGTGGCATCAACAGGCAGAATCCACAGATTGTATTTCCACGCAAGCGCTCACACCAGCACGGCGGAATGTATTTTAAAGAGAACATGTTGTCGGATGTTCAACCAGTACCGCATACCGATTGTTTGTGCACTGCAGGGTTTTGAGAACGATGTGTTAACGAGCTGTTTAATAAAGGCAGTGGCGTGTCGACGTGTGTGTTCCGAGTCGTGTGTTCAGCAACCGTCGCTGTCAGTGCGTGGATGGACGGCAAGTGTGTGCGTTTCTCGGTTTCCTAGTATGTCCCGTGAGTATTCTAATACACTGCGCTCTGTTTTCATGATTTCATTTCATTTCAACTTTATTAACAATTCTGCCATATGTACAGGACATATGCCATATGTACAGGACATATGAAACATGCCGTTTCTCTCAGACCCCGGTGTTGGCATATACAAGGACTGAAACACAACACCAAGGCTTTAAAAATACTAGGGTAAAAAATATGCTAAAAAAATACTAACAATTTTAATATTTACAAGTAGTGTACTGTAAAGCTAAGCTGGGGGTCGGGGGGGACAAAGAAGGCACAGATCTAGAACAAAAACTATAACTGAAACAAATATCGTGCAAATAGAACTAATATAGTGCAAATATAGATGAAAAGATGTGCAAGTAATATGCCATCTACAAGACGAGCAGTTCGCAGCAGCCTTTTGTAGTGTTCTGTACAAAGTGGTTAGTACTGAGTGTAGGTGTGTGTGTGCCCATATGCTTGTATGAAAAAGTTGTTATGGCTGATGCTGTTGGACGTGTAGTGGGTGGGATGGTTAAGTTGCAGTCCAGACTTTTTGGAGGCAGAGGGGACAGAGTTCAGCATCATGACAGCACTCGGTGTTACAGCGGCAAGAAAAACACACACAAGCCAGCGTGGTTTAGCCAACGCAGCAGCAAGAGGGCAGCAACAGGAGGAGTAATGCAGTCATTACACCGAGAGCAGATTACCCGATCAACGACACCCATTACTGTGTTGTTCGTCCGGACGTAATTTAAAGGCGTGCTTCAATAAAGCATTGTTAAAGCAATTACGGTGGTCGTATGAAATGTGACAATTACGTTGATTTTCATACAAAACAAACACACGTGTTGTGCCCTTGCCGAGCAAACGCACTCCAAACACCCAGCGCACGAAGCAAATTTCCCGTACAGGGGCCTTTGCGTGCAGCAGTGTCACGACACACACTTCTCTCTATCTCTCTCTCTCGCAAAATTCGAAAACTCTCCACGACGGGAGAGGTGTACGTGAGGTGGGGTTGACCCAGCGATTAACCCGGCCGAGTCAACGCGCGGGCGGCCGGGCGCGCGGTCCCAGGGCACACCCCGTGACGTCCCGGTGGCCACATAATTGGTGTCCTCCTCCACAAAACCCCCGCGCCGCAGCTCGGAGCCCAACACAGCCGCCACCGCCGCATCCCGTCTCCCGTCGCCGTGCCCGATTCCTCCCGCATAGGTGAGTCGCCGCGTAGATTTGAGTTGCCGGCGCCACTATTAGCGTGAATTGGTGATAAAGCAAAGAGGGCTCCTCGGATTGGTTTTGCATTTGCTGTAACCGTTGTTTTTGTACGTTTGTGAAAAATTGTTGCCTAGGGTGGAATTGGAACGTGTGGGAACGCCGTTCCCAGAGTGAAAATCCCAGACAGATCGCATGAGGCTTTCAATGGTCTTACATTTGGATGGTCATTTTACTATTCAGAAGTCACAGAATTGCAGGAAATGTCTTCTCATGAACTCAAATGTTCTGGAGCAGGACCCCTAGTCTCCCCGCTTTAAAGGAGACGCGGACCTGGCTGCGATCCCAGAATGATGGTTTTCTAATTCCATCCATGCTTGTTGGTATTATACTGATGTAGGTTCTCGCGGCTCGATGTGTGAGAATTTCTCTCCATAGCTGCTCTCTCTCTGTAGCTGTTCTCCAGAGCTATCCAGAAAGAACAGCTATGGAGAGCAGTTGTTGGTGTTGCTGAATGAAAATTGCTTTCAAGAGCTGCTCTTCCAAAGCTTGCAAGCTCACAGGATATTTCTGCTGTAATAATGAGCATCTGGCTATCCCTTGATAACCTACATCAATACGTTGCTGAATGAGTCAATTCGAACGTTGGTTACGGTTGTTAATGTCATTGGAATGCTTGTGGCTCACAGAGAATTTGCTTTTTATAATAGATACATCTGAGCAATGTGTTGATAGCCAACGTGCCCCCGGGATGCCATTGCCTGCTCTAAGGTGGCTTTTGCCCATCGATATAAGTCACCCTTGCAAAATGCTCCACGTGTCTCAATGGGTTTATTTCATATGCTCTTGAGCAATCACGGCAATTGCGACAGTAAAGGTACTACGATGTTGAACAAAGGCACCGGGGTTGCCCGTGACTGTGATGTAAGTTCAGGTAGGGTGCTTGCTTTGTTGCTGTTTTCCGCAGAGCACAGGAAAACTCGCTGCAGCCACAATGAAGAAGCTGTTAATGTTGGTGGCGCTCATCCATCTGCTGGCGTTGGCGCTGCTCCTGGCCAGCACGTTTGACAACGTAGGTTTGCGAGGCTTTGATTGACGACCTGTCACTGGTGAGAGGAGGACATGGCATGCTCTGTGTGGCCCACCTCACCGGTCATAACGCTCTACGTTAGGAATTATCCATTGTCAGATGCCGCTTAATCCTGTACAGGGTCGCGGTGAGCCGGAGCCTATCCCCGCAGACACAGGACACAAGGCAGGGTTATACCCAGGGTGAAACGCCAGTCAATTACAGGGCACCGGGGGAAATTTAGTCAGCAAGCCAATTAACCTATACAGCAGCATGTGTTTGGACTGTGGGAGGAAACCGGAATGCCCGACGAAAACCCATGCGGGCACGGGGAGAACATGCAAACTCCACACATAAAGGCACCCGAGCCGGGATTCGAACCCGGGTTCTTGTTGCTGTGAGGCGGCAGCGCTACTCACCGCTCCGCCACCGTGCCGTGTCTAGGCGAAACGTCGCGAAGGAGAGGAGAGAAATACTCGGCACGGCTATCCAGAAATAATAATAATCCATCCATTTTCTGAACCGCTTGTCCTGGTGAGGGTCGCGGAGGCAGCAATCCAAGGAGAGTGGACCATATAATAATAATAACATTTTGAAATTTAAAACACGCACATATTCATTCACTGTCGATGGTATTCATTCGACGAGAGATCGACTCAGAGGCGCGAGGAAAGCACAGAGAGGCGGAGGAGGCAGCCAGGCGGTTTGCCGGCGCCAACATATTGCCACACACTGCTTTCTATATATTATAATGTTAGCTCTTAAAAACAATTATATAACTATACTCTTTAGGTAGACTCTATTCATGCGCAGGTGCTTTAGGACTGTGCATCCCAACATCGCATACGGTTGGTATCGACTTGGGGATGCTTTCATCCAGCAATGTATTAATTATGGCTGCTACTGATAAAGATGATGATGCTGCGCTCATTTTTCAGAACTGGTATCAATACTACGGGCCCAATAACACGAAAGTGATGGGATTCCTTTGGCAACAATGCATCTACAGCCGCCGGGGCGTCTGCTGCGTCGGGACCCAAGGCTGCTCCAACGGTAGGAGGCCGGAGGAGGCCGCCAGGCGGCGCCACTCACACATCACTCACGGCCCTGCGCCGCGTGCGTGTGCCGTGTTACAGGGAGCTCCACATATTTTGTGACCCCCCCCCATTTCATTTGTTTTCCCCTTTGTAATATTTCGTGGTACCATACGCTCCACTACAAGGCGTGTTATCAATAGGATGTGAACTCGTATCAGCCAATCTGAAATAAATACATCAGGGTTGTTTAAAATTGAAATTAGTGAGGACAGAAAATATTTTAGGGGTAAATTAAAAGGGGGGCATAAATACATCTGGACCACCCTGTACAGTTGTGTGTGGGGAGCGCTGCTCACGGTCAACACAAGTGACAATTATCTGCGCCAGTCCCGGGCCTCCCCTAGGTCGACTCAAACTCAAATGAGTACCGTACCTAGTGCGGTGGGTAAATAATAATAATAATAATTTTACATTTATAACGCGCACATATTCATTCAATGTTGAAGGTATTCATTCAACGAGAGAACGACTCAGAGGTGCGAGGAAAATGCAGAGCGGCGGAGGAGGCAGCCAGGCGGTTTTGCCGGCGAAATAGGAAATCGGACGTGGTGGTGCTGGCCACCCACCCCATCTTCATAGGTGCACTTGCCACGAAAGTATTTTAAGGGATGTTGTGTTTTGGCAAAAAGGGCTCTTCACCTAGGCCTACACCACTGCCCACGTAACAGCAGGTCACACTTTAATCCCTGCTTTCAGCACTGCATGATGAACACGCGGGTGATCTGCGCCGCCAACAGCTATGTTGTCCTTGTGACATTTGGCACTAATGGATTTTAAAGCTGCCACAAGCTGCACTTACAGCGTGACCAGGGTTCCTGCGGCGTTTCCTGACTGAGGTCATCATCCATGATCATCATCATGTGTTGATAAATCTCTAATCCACCCCTTCATGGCTCTACGGAAGTCCAGGACTTAACCAGAAGATAACAAGCTTCCGGTTCTTCTTCTTTCTTCTTCTTCTTCTTTGCGATTCTTCGAAGCACGATGGCTAGCTTCTGGACATCGTCGTCTTTCAGCTTGGCTTCGAAGTGTTTGGTAGAATTCGCAGGCAATACCAAGTACTACCTGACAGGGATCGCGACGTGAACGCTTCTACCTTGACCCCCAGCTTCCGGTTGAGAACTCGTAATGTCAAGCCAAGTGTGTGCAGATTTTATCATTATCAGTCCCCGCTTAATTCCGTACAGGGTTGGGGGGGTGCAGATTGTATCCCGCAGACACGAGGAACAAGGCAGGGATATAACCAGCAAGGGACGCCGGTCCATCGCAGGGCACTGGGTGCAATTTACTCAGCAGGCCAATTAACATAGATAGATATTTATTATTATAGCAGAGAAATACCCAGGATGCCTGCGACACAACAAACACGCACATTTAAATAAATAACTAACATGTACAAAAAATAACAAATTAACCAAACAAAACAAAAAATAACCAAATAGCATGTATTTCGACTGTGGGAGGGAACCGGAATACCCTGGGAGAATATGCGAACTCCATACAGAAAGGCACATATTACAAATCTGCTGATGCCCTCACGTAAATCTGATGTTGGTCGCCCTTGGCTGTTCTCGAGTCTAACCACCAGGTGTCACTGCAAGTCCAGAACCATCATCGTTGTCAAAAACCACTTGGTCCTGTTCAGGGTTGTGGTGAGCCGAAGCCTAACCTGGCAGACAGAGGGCGTAAGGCAGAGCCATATCTAGGTTGGGGCGCCAGTCCATCATGTCTTCGGACTGTGGGAGGAAGCCAAAGTGCCGGGCGAAAACCCACGCGGACACGGGGAGAACAAGCAGACTCCACACAGAAAGGCACCCTAGCCGGGATTCGAACCCGGGCCCTTCTTGCTGTGAGGCGGCAGCGCTACTCACCGCGCCAGTTCCATCAGCAGGGCATGGATTCTAAACACATGCTGCTAGGCTGACTGGTAAAATGGGGCTTTCCAACTGTCGTCGACACTGACATTTGCTGAAAATAGCTGACTGAAAAAATATCTATTTACTTAATAGGACCAACTTAATGTAGTTAGGGTCGCAATCCTGGTCAGAAAGACGCACAGCGCCAGTTGGCTTAGAGGTAAAATTAATTCGGTTTGTCCAACCATAACCAATGAAGTATCATCGTGGCTGAGCAGCTTCGAATTGGTCACCATGTCTTTGCTGTGATGACACCCTGGACATTCCTGGAAATGAGATGCTCCATTTCATTGAATTTTACGGGTGAAATATTTTAATCACTGCGGTTTTTTCAACAGCGACGGTTGTGACTTGTCGTTTCAAAGTGGACGCTATGGTCCGCTATGTGCCGTGTGTGTGGTGCAGCATGGGTGCAGGCAGTGCAGGCGTTCATGATCCTGTCCATCCTGGCCTCTCTGGCCTCGCTCGCCATGTTCCTGGTGGAGATCTTTAAGAAGAAATGCGGGAAGAAGTTCTACATCCCCGGTCTCCTGCAGTGCTCGGCTGGTAATGCCCACATGAACTGTAACACGGTGACGTAGATGCCATCCATGCACCATTATTAATAACACGAATCTTCTGGCGTATGGCCAGATTATGTGTCGGGTTGAACTTTATTATCGAGGTTAGTGAGCCACGTAACGCTCCGGGTGGTGGTTTTGTTGCCGCACTCGGGGTTTAACTTTGATCTTCCCACTTGTGAAGTGGGGAGGCGCAGCGTCCGGTTGCGTTACGGAAACGGTTCGTTGAGGCCCACGAAAACATTTTTTCCGATTATTAATGGCACAAAACACATTTTTATCAAACCTACATAAATACACCTTTTTCAAATTACATTTGCAGCCATTTAGAACTGTATAAAACCATAACAACATATACTGTCTCTGATGGACTGGTGTCTACCGGGATAGGCTCCGGTTCACTGCGACCCTGTACAGGATTAAGCGGTGTCTGACAATGGATAGATGAATATATACTGTAATTTGTTTTTCGTAATGCAATATGTTTTATATAGCTAAGATATAACTGCTGTATTAAAAGAAGGTAATTGCTCTCAAGAGCCACTCTTTCAGCATAGCCGTATAGAGTGTTCCTCCTCTCCTTTTCTCGACACGGCTATCCCGTGCGAGCAGCTCTAGAGAGCAATCCTCATACATGGAGCCGTGAAAACCTACATCATCACGACGTAAGGTGTTCATCATGTGGGCTCCTTCATGTCGGATTAACGCTGCTCCTGTGCCCGTCTCTCCCGGACGCCCCCCCCCGGCCCCTACCCAGGCCTGTGCGCGCTCATCGCCGCGTCCATCTACACGGGTCGCTCCAATGCCAACCACTGGGCCGGCGCCTGCCAGAACAACTTCACCCTCGTGAACAGTGGCCAGCCGTGCTTCAACGTGACTCTCTACCACCAGGGCCACAACGGCACGCCATTCTTCCTGGCGTGGTCGACCGTTCCGCTCTTGATTATCAGTGGGCTGCTCTATACATTCATCGAAAAGCAAGAAAGTTTTCCCGCCATGGCCACCAAGTAGAAGGGTGCAGGGTACAGCAGCACCCACAATAGCTGTGCGTGCCAGCCAAAAACAGGGCATTTATAACCCACTGTTTAATGTGCCAGAGCTCGTGCCAAACCATAGGGTTGGACAAACATGATGCAAATTTTTTATTATTTTGTGTACTATTAAAACCTAGCAGCTCAAACACGTTAATCTCATATTGGAACTACGGCATAAAAGCTTGGCACTGTTTGCTAAAATTGGTTATCAGCAGGGGTGGAATTGGAAACAAATCAGTGGGAACGCACCCGAGTCCGCGTCCCCTTTAGAGCGGGGTCTAGGGTTTATCCCCCCAAAAATGTGAGTTTATGAGTACACATTTCCTGCATTTCTGTGAGTTTTGAGATGTAAAATAACCATCCACATTTAAGACCACAAGAGCCTAATAGTTCCCTCTGGCATTTCCACTCTCGCGTTCCCGGCCAAATCCATCCCTGGTTACAAACTACAATCATCAACTGACTAGATTTATGGTTTCCTAAGCTTATTACGTTTCAGCTATTGCGTTTGTAAACCCTACACGCTGCAATTATAGATTAACCCTGCCTGCAATCAGGGCTGCGAATGCCAAAATTTGCCAAATATGACAAAACAGCAGTGTGGTCTATTGACCATGATCAGCGTCGTTTCAAACAGAGCGATGGTGGTTATGGATGTGGTCCGAGATCCAGCTCTGTTGGGAGTGAGGGTTGGTGGATCGGACAAATAACAAAATATTGCCACTCTCTTCCCGTGGGCTTCGACGTGCAATACCATGGCTCACCAGCAAAATACAGTACAGAACAGCATGAACCGATATTACGTGTCCATTCTGTACGGGATCGAGTGTTGCCCCTTCGTATGCGTGGGATTTCTCTGGGTGCTTTGGTTGCCTCCCACATACTTATCCACACTACAGCTTTTCACTGGTTCGCCGCCTTCCAGCCTGTCTGCTTTCTCCGCGATTGTGAGATGCGATTTGCATGATTGACGCGATATAACATTAATTATATATTTTTCTGCCACGTGTGGCAATAGCAGTCCAAGGAGGACTGCTGTCACCGCGACCCTCACCAGGACAAGCGGTTTAGAAAATGGATGGATGGATGGACGTGTGGCAATACAGCAGCCAATCTGAACAGTAACGAGTAAATTATACGAATGCACACTAACCATGCGATTCTTGTTAAAACAGTTTATATCCACTTTTTAAAAAACATTAATTTACAGAAAGGCGCAAATACAAGTTGATTTATATGCATTTTTCTACATCGAGCAGTGGAGTCAGTACATGCACCTTCAAACTTCTGCTGCTCAAATGCAGAAACTCTTCATGGGAGGTTGTGCTCACCAGCACCAGTTCTCTACACTCATCACAACAACCACGCACCTTCAAACACTTCACACCAAGACGTGTTGCCAGGAAAGCAACATTTTCTGCACGGGCATCTATCTGCTCATTTGACCCAACTTAAAACATTCTCCCAGCTGGAGGTACATTTTTAACCAAAAATAACTTTAAACAACAAACGTAACTGTTACAATGTACTGAAACACAATGTTATGTCGCCTCCATTCTCAACCGGTGGTTCGCGACCCATCAGTGGGCTGCAAGCGCTACCTCGTGGTCCCTTTAGAATGTAGACCGTACACAAGTGGGCCACGTGTGCCCTGACGTGCAAAAGGTTGAGAACCCCTGTAATCTGTTCCCATCTGTTGAGATAAATACAGCAATACCAAAAACAGTATTTCATAATTTCGAAAAGGCTGTACGTAGTGATAAAGTAGGACTGAAAGAAATGGGAGGATCAAATGTTTTAACCGATGTTTTCAACTCAAGCGAAACCTAGACCTGCTTATTATCACCAACAGTGCTATCGTGGACTTCTTCTTCTTTGCGATTCTTCGAAGCGCGATGTTAAATTACAGTTTCCCATTTTCTTACACAGCCCCTTGCATTTTCATTGAACTCCGCAAGGTCTTTTGAGCTGCAGAGGTTGGGTAGTAGAGCACAGACAAGGCAGTGTTCCATAGTATGGTCTGCTTCTCCACATTCACAGGTGGTTGGGCCGGTCTTGTAGCCCCATCTGACCAAAGCATCTTTTGATCGTCCCGTTCTAGTTCTCAGGCGGTTGAGTGTCTTCCACTGAATCCATGGTGCATCTGAGCCAGGAGGGAAGTCTTCAGCAGGTGGGATTCCCATGCCAGTTGCAGGAGGGTCACTCTCAAGCTTTTCCGTCCAGAGCTGGAGTCTGGTTTCCCCTCGAGATGTTGTTAGGGGCTGCACATGGCTGAGGAAGCTTCTTCTTGACTTCAGTCGTTGGGCCGGGGGTTGACGTCCATGAAGGAGGTGGCGTTCATCGCCAGTAGCCTTTGTCATCGTGGACTGATGCCCATCATCAAATTTGAACAAAAAAAACGCCAAAATGAAAATTATTGTTGAAATATCTCGACGTGTCAAAAAATGCACGTGTCAAACTAGATTTGGGCACACGACCGCTCCTCAAGAACACAAGCACTGCATGCCGCCCGTTTATTTGCAGGCGCGGAGCCTGGCTGAGTCGAAGGAAAGAAAAGTAACACTCCACATCGCTAACCCGAAAGAACAGCTATGGAGAGAAATTCTCAGACAACAAGCCATTTAAACCTACATCAGTACAATTCCAGAATGCTCAACGGTAGCAGTGACACCACCCCAGGCATGACCTAGAGGAGACAAACGGTACTGGACAACCAACTAAACTTGGACCATTTCGTGAACTTTTTTGGTCATGCTGGAAGTTAATCAAAAATATAACCACGGAAGACACTACAAGTACAGTACGTAGTTGTTACCCTATGTCACCGAGAATATTTACCACACAAAAGTTGCTAAGGAAGCTTTTATCTTCAAGTATTCGCCCTAAATTAAGAGTTGCCTATATTGTTTAATACGTCATTTGAGTTTACACATAACAGTTTTAAGCAACAAAAACACAATTTTGGTGCCGACGCTTCTTGATTGACTCGGTCAGGTTTGGCACTTGATAGCTCAAGACACTGGGAACTAAGGAAATGAACAGCTTATCGTTTGCAGCACACACACGCACGCACCACTTGTTTATACTCTGCCATTTCCACGTATTTTCTACATCCACTCTACATAAAATGGGGTTACTAAATTATACTTTAAAAATTCACATTACTGTTAAGGTGACGGTTTACCTGAAATTCAACTACACCTATGTAATCAAACTTAAGTTACCTTCGGCATGTATGTACATCTTGTATTCTCTCGTTGTAATGTCTATCGCATATTAAAAATTCAACTCAACTTACAATGACCTCAAAAAGATGGCCTCCGCTCGCTATGTCTCACGGCGGTTTGCAGCATTTTAGTCTTGATCAACGCTGACAAATCACAGCTAATTGGGTGGCACTTGTGGCCAATGCTAGTACTGTACCACCTTAACAAGCTCCGTTACAATGTAACCCTAAATATCTGACTGAGTAACATAAACTCTAAGCAGGTACTCAAGTCCCAAAATTGTAGAGCAAAAAGATGAGAACTATTGATGTGAAAAAACAAAAGCGACACGTGACCTACTGTGTGAACACACACGACACGTTTTATAACCTCAACATAAAAATAACCACAAATCTTTTCAAATCATCCTTCACTGTTAACAGACTGGAACAAATCGAATTAGACAATGTTTTCAATACAAAACATTTATTACCATGAAGTCTATGTAATCTTCTACTGTACTTTGTTTTAACTTAAAGCAGATTAAATAATGGCCTTTGTCATAAAAATGCAGTGTTATGTCATATATATATATAAAAAAACAAATACCGATAGAAGTTAATTACTTTAGAAAATTAAATGTACAAACACTAGTATGCTACACTTAACCATTCACGGCATTCTACGAGTGATATCGGTGCCGAGCAAATAAAAAAGCTTTAAGCAATGTTGCTGCTTGTGATTTTTCTGCAACTCAAAGTACAAAATAGTCGCATTACAAACTGGCAGTTAAAAATGTCATATTTACACAAACATCGGCTTTTTATTTCTGTCACGGGGAGCTTTATTTCCGAGACCGCAAAGAATAGCTTCAGGAGTATCCACTTGCTTGGATGTACGTAACACTTGAAAGTTCGGCTTCACACAACATTTTGTCCACAGGTGCCACACACTTCAGATAATGATTAAGGAGTCTTGAAGTCCGTGCACTGTGGTTCACAGAATGGTCCGTATCTGCCATAGACGTCTTTGGCTCTGACGGCAAAGTAGTATTTGCTGCGGCAAACGAACTGCGTGAGGGTGCACGCCATAGGCAGCGGCAGGGCCTTCACTTCCCCAATTTTCTTCCACTGCGAGGGCATGGGGCTGTTGGGGTCCTCGTGGTATGCGAACAGGTGGTAGCTGTCAACAGGTGCGCACTTTGGGTTCTCCTCTGCCACGTTCCACTGCAGCACGATGGCGTTCTGGTTGTCGGAACGGCCCAGTTTCAGCACAGGCCTCTGAGGAGGCAGTTTGGAGGAGGCATCGGCAGGCAGGCCCGGAGTAGGAGGAGGGGTCCCAGGCAATGGTGCTGGATAGCTCTGACGCACCGGGGCCTGCAGAGAGACGCAGCGGTGAAGAGACGACTCTGTAATTGCCTTTATTGTCAATGCACTAACGTTGCGTGTAAGAACTTCAATACCACTGCTCTTGCAAAACAGGAGTCTATGCAATATTTAGATGGGCTTATTTACAAAAGCGGTCCTAGATAATTTCCTTTAAGTGCTCATGTAAAATGTCTTGGTACTAGCGAGAGTGATATCACCGGACGCCTGATGATGCTTCCACACGGAAGAGATGGAGATCGCTCGACACCGTTATCCCGAAAGAACAGCTCTGAAGAGCAACCACCTTTGATTATTGTTTGAAACTAAGTGCTGGGTGTCGTTCCTTGTTATCAAAGCAAATGTTAATACATCTCGTGCGAATAGCTATTAAAATGAAGACAGCATGACAGTCTATAACAACATGCATCTGTGCAAGACGTTGTCTACAGAAAGGAGAAATTAACATTCGTTTCAAATACGGTGAGAGCATGTGGCGGAGGTGTGGCGGTATTACCGATATGTAGCTGTTTTGATACTGAGGTTGAGTGTGGGTAGACGGGGGAGCAGATACTCGCACCATGTTCTGAGGCACTCGGCCGTTCAATCCGTTGACCATTTGCGGTGGAAGACCCTGAAAAGAGATCATTGTCAACATTTAATTTACCGTCATATCACTGCATCGTAGAAGCCCAGTGAGACGAACGGCAATTAACAATGGCACCCGTATATGCTTCCATGCTGTAATCTGTACCCGGGAACTATTTTACCACCCGTGAATAGTCGAGTGCATGGGCCACAATTGGTGAAAAAGCCCTAAAAATACTAACCCCGATTTGGCGGATCAGAGACCCTCAGTGAGGGTCTCCGGGGTTAGTGTAATAATAAACAACAAAACTACCATGTTTAAGTTACAATAAAAATGTATGCCGTGACACATGGAGTATTTTTTTTAGCAAACGCCGTCTTACCGAAGGCACCACCACCCGCTGCTGCTGCGTGTAGTGAGGTTGGCCGTTGACTGGCATCACTGCCACCGAGGAGTAAACGGGTATGGAGCTCATGCCCATTTGACCGGGAAAGTTCACTGCTGGGGACACACGACAAAATCACAAGCATTATACTCACTCTCATAACGTGCACCTTGTGGTTCTCGTGAGCTCATCCCAGCAGTGCAGCCTCTAATATTAGCAATATAACATCCTGTTAAAGATGATGTGACAAAATGTGCTAACCCAGCTGGCTATCCATATGTTCATGTATAGCATTTCGTAGTCAATCCACTGCTGGATGAGGGTCATGGGGGGTTATTTGACCACGTTTCACCCACAAGCGTCAATGAGGGCTGCTTTAGGTCGGATGCACAGACATTGGGAACATAGTACACTCAACAATGGACTGGTGCTGAACACCACCCTCTACCGGCAAAGGTGGCTCAGCAGCGGCCTGAAAAACCTGTTTTATCCACGGTGGTTGCCAATCAGAAGCACTACCCAGGCTCGATTAAACTTAAGCTTTCAAGATATAATAAAATCAGCTGTGATGTGCACGATTTGCTGACACGTGGGATTTTCTATTAATCTTAAAACTCATTGAAACACCCAACTCACCTGCAAGAGCTACATTCGGAGGAATCTGCTGCATAGGGATGTGGATGATCTGCTGCTGCTGCTGTTGGGGGGGCGGCCCCTGGTGAATCATCTGGCCAGACATGGGCCCCATGTGTGTCCCTGCTTGCCCAACAGTCACGTGCGCATTGCTCCCTTGCTGGAGATAAGGTGGTGGAGGACACATGGACCCGTAGGTGTCCGCCATACTGTTGACCGTCTGCAGAGGTGGCGGTGGTCGCAGATGCTGCTGCTGCTGCTGCTGTTGCTGCTGCTGCTGCTGTTGGCGATGAGCCAGCGGCTGTCGGCTGTGCACTGCCATGTTGCCTGAAAACGATTCACAACAGCTGCTTCAAGGACTGTGTTTAAACATTGGGGTGGCATGCACAAGTCATTGTTTTCACAATATGTAGCAGCTATTGAATAATGTCGAGACACAACACATTAATGACCTGGCTGCATTAAGCCTCTAACCCTTTCACAGCCAGTCCCCGTCTATTCTCAGGCCCCCTGATGCCCTCATGTGGCGGGTCCCAATATATCAGATGCCGAATGTAGGTTTTGTTTGGGGGCCACATACATGACATACCTGCTGCCAGGTTATAAATGTAAAATTATTATTATTTATTTAGCGCTAGAATTTAGAACAAATATTGCTCAATGTAATTGGACATGTCCCATTTATTCTTTTTTTTTTTTTTAACAAAAAAGTCAAACTGGGCCACACCACTCTCACCCTTATACTGGACACCAGAACAATGGCTGTCTGCAGGATGACATAAAGTTGAAAAACACACCGGCTACGAAAGGGTTAAATGAGTGGGACATAACTCACCATCAACAACCTGCTGACTCATGGACACTGGCACACAAATGGATGTGTGCGAAACGGTCTTTCCAGCGCCACCACCGTGCTGCTGGTGAGCTGCCGCTGACTGCGAGTGCACCTGCGCCACCACCACTCTGTCGTGGTTCGCCTGGCTCAAGGCCGGCCGCGACAGGGAAATGCCGTGCTGTGTGGCTGGAGAGATCCGCGATGGCACGTGCTGAGACTGATGTTGCGCAGGATGCTGCTGCTGCTGCTGATGTTGCTGCTGTTGAGCTTGCTGGTGCTGTGCCAGCTGCTGCTGATGTTGCGGTGGCTGGTGTTGACGGTGTTGCTGTGACTGCACTTGTGAAGTTCGAATTTGTTGTTGTTGCTGCTGTTGAGTCTGTACATTTTGTTGACCTTGCGCAACCCTTCCTTGGCTCTGTTGGCCTTGTGTAACTCTGAGCTGCTGTGGTGAAATATGCTGCAGCTGTTGTTGCTGTTGCTGCTGCTGCAGCATCTGCTGTTGCTGCTGCATCTGCTGTTGCTGGGCCTGGGTGTTGGGCCTAGAAGACGGTAGTGCCATGTTTTTGGACTGGGCCGTGCCACTCGAGGGTCCTCCCGCGGCCGGGCTGCGTTGTTGGCCGGCGGTGCCGGATAAACCGGGTTGGTTCCTGTTCACAGTCCTCGTTCCTCTCTCTATGCCAGTAACTAGACGACAACACAGAAAACAAGGGTTACTGCTTGAGTGCACAAATAACAAATCAATGTAATCACTTTAGAATAATCACATATCGCCAAAATTAGATTTCATGTTTAAATAGACCACTGATTATAACTTTATTGTGGTGGAGGGGTTTGCATGTTCCAATGAAAGTTCCAATGAACCCCAGAGCTGTGTCGCTGGGAGTTTAGTGCTCCTACCCGGGTGTTTCTTGCATCTTCTTTGATTGTCATATTTATTTTCAGTGTTGCCATCACACAACTCTGCAACTCTATGTTTGTATATTACCCTCCTGAGACAACACACGCTAACATGCGAGCAGACTCCACTCTTGCTGCGTTCTCAGAGGTCGTATTTCTTTGTTCACACTTCGCAAGCGTCAGAGTGGTGGGCGTGGGCGTCAAACACGCGTGACGCTCTTCAAGAAAGCTCCAGAGGGCAGTTTCGCAATCAAAGTGTCTTTCTGTGCTCGCTCGTTTTCTCCAACATATCGACGGGTGCACAACACTTACACACTTTTGCACATGACCTAAACTCATAAACAGAGCTTCATTAAAGTGTCTTTCTGCTTTTCCCAGATTCGGCGATCTCAGCCCATTAACAGGTCACCGCTTCTAATCCATTCTTCAAATAGCAAAAACTATTTAAAAACCATTTCTCAAATCAAATGGATTACATATGATGATACAGCAAGGATATCTCCATACTTTCAATCTGAGACCATCAGATATGCGGTGGAGAGCTGCAGTATCAGGTCCGTTATCAGTGTGTTATAATAATAATAGCATTTTATAGACCGCCTTTCACCCGAGGGTCACAAAGCGCTGCACAAGGGCCGCGGAGAGAACGGCAAGTCATGACTGGGCAATTGACACCCAACAGTAGAGTAGCTCGGCGTTGTTATTTTGTTTCAATAACTATACGCAGCCCCCGTATATTTATGACCCTGTAAAAGACAGTGGGACGCCTAGTGGTTGCGATTCAGTTTAAGGAATGCTACGCTACAGAAAACCACCGTTAACTGATATTACATTCAGGGAACACTTATTTACCCCAACCTGTTATTCATTGTGGACTCAATGATATGGTGACCAATTAATGGGACAGTATCCAATTAAATGCTGTCTCCCTTAAATTATTTTCTAACACAAACTACCAGCATACAAGAGCGTTATGGTTAATTTCTACTGTACTGTCTTGGGTGAGGGTCAGCACCGGACTGCTGACCAACTTACTCATAATATCATCGTCCTCTTCTGTGAGATCAATGACAGCATCTGATGTTGCAGAGTTTCTCCGTAAAGCCTAAAAAAACACAAATATACGTCAACATGAAGACCGTAATTATGAACAACTGTACACTGCAAAACAAAAATAGTAACCTGATCAAGTTTTCTTTAACTCAAAAAAAGTGTTATTTTTCTTACTCCGACTTACGCTGTCTACAGAAACCACAAATGGATAGAGTTAACCAGCCTGGTGGCTCGGCGGTAGCACAACTCCTGACGTAACGAGGGACGCTTGCCGTGTTTTCACGCGCAGCTCTCATATTCGCCGATTTATTCTAATTTTCCTC
>JAZEWU010000034.1:6606211-6616471 GCA_036362915.1 Geotria australis
TGTGCACACCCTAGGTTCTGGCGGCAGATGGGTGGCCACATGCGGCTGGTTGAAAGCAATGGCAGTGGTGTGGTGTGGGGGCTCGGCTACGACCAGACGGCTTGGGTGTACACGGGCGGGTACGGCGGAGGCTTTCTCCAAGGTAACTCGCTCACGCGCCGCAAAACACACACGGCGCGGGCGTTCACAGGATTCCGCCAAACAAAACCGTGCATGCGTGTCGTACCCAATAGTCCGCATGTTGGAGATCAAAGTGCATAAAAAAATAAATTAAATCATCAGTTTATAATCCGCACAATATTAATTCAATGTTGAAGGTATTTGTTTGAAGAAAACATTACTAGGAGGTGCGAGGAAACCGCAGAGAGGTGGGAGGAAGGCGGCCACGCGGTTAACAGACGCCAACAAATTCCAGACACTGGGTGCTACATGTTATGATGTTATTTGCCAATTAATGAGTATTTTTAAGTTATGGGAAACCGGAGAACCCAGAGGAAAGCCATGCAGATTAGGAGAACAAACAAACTCCAGCCAGAAATGGTGCCAGAGGTGGGATACGAATCGCCTCGCCTCTTTCTGTGAGGCGTGGATGTTACCACTGTGCCACCCTGCCACCCAATATAGCTTTAAAATGTTGACAAAGCTTAAAAATGTATGTGTATACACCATTACGTGTTTGTGTCAACTGACACCCCGGACACTTGCAAATGAGAAGTTCCATCTCAAGCAATTATTCTAGTAAAATCTAGTAATCAAACCAAACGACAAGGATGAAATGTTTTGAAATTCGATGCATCTTTCTGTTAGTTTTGCCACCAGATGTTTACATGTTTTTTTTATTAAATTAAGAGGTGGCATGAGACCCATGCATAGAGCTGTAGATCACTTCAACATATTTTTGGACAGTCCAAATGTAGACCATTTTTTAAATAAAAATATAGATAATAACAGAATTCCAATTAACACTGACAGCAAGGCAGAGTAACGAGCCACTGCAAGACAATTGAGCTATTATTTCTATATCGTGAAAATAATTTTAAACTATATCCATATTTTTTTATTCCTCTGGTTTTCTTACATTTCTGTTAACAATAGTGCAATTGTTATTGAAGCCCCTATTTTTGTAAGAAACTCTATCAGGGTCATTTGTGGATTAGCTGTCTTAAGTCAAATTCTTGGGCAGGTACAGCCTCAACCAAAACCTCAGTGAAAGTAACATTTGCAAATGTGATTGGCATTGACTAGAACAAGCTAGCTCCAGCACTTTCAAACACTGCCATGGTGACAAGAGTCCTTGAAAATACAGTCAAAGGCTCAGGGGGCGCGGGGGTGGCGTGGGGGGGTTGGAAAGCACAACATAACTGAAGTACGCAGCTGCCAAACGTCCTCCACTGCGTTGCGGGCACCTATAGCTGCGTGTGTATGTCTGTGCTGTGTGCGTTGGACTTCAGGCAGCACGGATGGGATGCATCCCCAGACGGACGTGATACAGGTGTACATCTATGAGAATCAGCGCTGGAACCCGCTGTCTGGCTATACTGCCCGGTGCGTGTGTGTGCTCTCTCGCACTTAGTGATGCTCTTGTTTGATTGTAACATTTATTCTGAAGAGCCTCTCTAATCTTAGTGAAGTGGTAACTTGTCCCGAGAATGCATTGCAAAATAGATTACGCTGATGTTGGGTTTGTGAACTACACTCCAACAAGGTCATATCCATGATGCAATGTGCCACGAACATTGAAAGGTTTTATGTCTGTATTCAATAACTATTCATTAATAAGTAAGTGTTCATATGCCAATTTCACAATGATCTACAGAAAACAAGTTACAACGTGACTCCTATCAGGCCCCATGGTGTAAAGTGTCATCTTCAACTATTATCATCCACTCTATCTCTCTGGCTTCTCTACCTGCTATAGAAGGAGAGATCGGTATTATTACAGCAGAAATTATGTAATGAGCTTGCAAGTTCTTGATGCGGGATTCCTGTGATGCAACAAACGTTCGAACTAACAACGCAAACAATTTATAAAATAACAAGGTCATACAATGATTTACAGCATTGAATTGTGCAAGGATGAAACGCTAACCATAATCAAAGTAAACAGTAACACGTAGTATTCAACAGGGGGTCAAGGTAGAAGCGTTCACGTCACGATCCCTGTCAGGTAATACTTGGTATTGCCTGCGAATTCTACCAAACACTTCGAGGCCGAGCTGAAAGACCACGATGTCCAGAGGCTGACCATCTTGCTTCGAAGAATCGCAAAGAAGAAGAAGTATTGAACAGGATAATAAAACCAATAATTCCAATAAGTTAATAAGACAGAAGTGCAACAGTGTGATGGGAATAAATTGAAGACGCTTATTGCATAATAAACGAGCATATGCAGCCCTTGAAACCACCTATCAATTTCTGCAATTGTAGCTAGGCTGAGGTTTTCTAATAGGGAGCTAAGGAGGTTCATTGAAGGTAGTGACTGTTGCCTCAGCTCATGGTAATATTGTTCAGAAAACCAGATGCAGCTGCCACAAATGCTTTTTCCCCAAATCCTGATGTGCACCTAGGAACATTTAACAGCCATTGGGTTGAGGTTATAAGGTTAAATATGTTTATCTGTAAGGTAAACAAATCCATCAAATTTTTGCCGACTTGTTAAGTAGGACGTTAAGTATGAATAGAGCCCTGTGAATATTTGTACGATTATTTAGAGACGTTAATTTTGAGCCTATATAAAATTCACAATAGTTGGTTTTGTAGGGGACGTCCGAAGCAAATCTCAGAGCATAATGATATAGTGGGTTAAGTTTATTTAATACAGTGCTGGATGCTGATTGATACATAATGTCGCAATAATCGAACAATGGCAGTACTTTACAACTTCTGTGGACCCTCCATATTTTTTCACAAATCAACATGCATCAATAATGTGATTTTCTAAATTAAAACGAAGCTAAATGCTTCTATCTGCTGCAAGGCCTTGGGAAGTGATCCCTGGCTTGTGGAGCCCTGCAGTAGGGGATACTGCATAGCTCATGGACTTGTGTGAGCATGTGTTGCTGCGTGTATGTGCTTCAGTGGCTTGCCAACCGATCGCTACATGTGGAGTGACATCACGGGGCTGCAGGAGCGTACAAAGACTCACACAAAACCGCCTTCACCACAGTGGACCTGGGTATATATATACCTGCACCACCAAATGTACCAAATCCTCAAGTCCTAAGCCTTGCTTTAGTCCACTGGTTCACAATCTTTCTAGACCCATGCACGACTATAAGCCCCCAGTTAAAACCTGCGGTTCACCATACACCCATAACCTTTTTCAAATGTAAAAATTACCCTAACCAATACCAGCAATTGCTAGATTCAGTCCAATAGCCAGCTGTGTTGACGGGTCATGAATAAAATCTACGGAGTAGTAAAATAGGCAGTTCCATGGACCACTTCCCATAGCCTTGTCAACCACCAGTGTCGTCTGCACACCACAGTTTGTGAGCCACTGCTTCAGCCATTATTTTGAAAGTCAGGCACAACCAAATATCTTATTGTAAACACAGTAATTCTATGCAGTATGTATAGAACTCAATGTACTAAATATTCTATGCCAATAGCGAATCGCAAACTGCGTGGAGGTAAATAACTACTATCAGGGATTTGCTGCAGGGCTTGTGCAACAACACATGCACATTTATGTGTGCCCACCTGCTTGTGTATGCGTGTGCACTTTGTTTTTGCTATGCAGGTGTCAGACTGGGCAGTGGATTTCGCGATACCTGGGGGCACGGACCGCGAGGGGTGGCAGTACGCTGCCGACTTCCCAGCGTAAGAACCAACTGCTCGCTTCACCAATTCAGTCGAGTCTAGGTGGTCTCCTGCTTGAATGAGCATCGAGGCATTAGTGCTCATCCTCTTTTTACAGCTCTGAGGCCATGGTTGACATTCCACATTTCTATGGTGGAATGTGAGTCCATCCATAGGACAGCCACTGTTGACTTCACCACAAAGCGGTAGGATTTTGGGATGAGTCAATCCGCAACCAGGATTTCAACTCGCAACCTTCCGTTTGCGAGCTGCTTAGGCTACTGCTGAGCCACCTGGCCGGATATTGAAGCTTTACAATTCTTGACACGTGTTATCCCTCTTATAAACACAACTAATGAGCTTAGAGATGATGTGACTGGTGTTCGACATAAATGGCAAAGGCATAGCGTACACATAGTGGACATTTAAACATTCAAATGGCTTTACACAGAAAATGCAAATGCGTTGTTTATAAAGTTGGTTATGAATCGGTGCCTAGTGGCATAACAAGACGCTGGATGGTGTCGTACAAACAGGGAACTGCTCATCACCACACTCTTGTCCTGGCGGTATAACGGATTGGCGTGTTGGTTTTTTTTGTGCGCAGGCGGTACCACGGATACAAGACTCTGAAGGATTTTGTGCGCAGGCGACGCTGGTCAAGGTAATTGCTTTGGATCTCAAGCGAACTGCAATAATTCACTGTAGGTATTACCAGTATCCAATGATAACCGTCGTGTGTTTTTTTGCACACGCAAATGCGTGGGCAAGTACTAGTTGGAATTCACAGTGTTTACAATGGGTTGCACTGAACATGATGAGGCGGTGTGCAGGCGATGCAGGTTGATCACAAGTGGGCCTTGGCTGGAAGTCCCTCCCCTATCTCTGCGCCACCTCTCCCTCAACGCCACCTCACCACAAGCGCCCGCGGATTCCCCCGTCACCCTCTGGGCCGTGAGCCGCAAGGGGGATGTTCTGTGCCGCCTGGGCGTGTCGCGCGCCAGTCCCTCCGTGAGTTGCGCTCCCGATACACACATCTGTCATCTGCGGTGGCAGTTCAGCCCACTTTTACACAAGTAGCAAACCCGCAATGACACATGCATGTACAGGCATTTGAAATCTATAACGTCCACAGTATGTATTTAGACAATCAGATGCATCTAGCCCATAAATACGGAAAGTATGAAGTGGTGCACAATGCCAATTCACATAAAATACACTGTAGCTGTAACGGTTACTGATGTGCGAATTAGTTTTTATTAGAGATTTAAATAAGTTGAGATTAGCTGCACAGTTTCATTCATGTGGTCCTTGTTGAAGCAGATCTGTAGGTGCCTGTTTGTGCCGGTTGTTAAAAATGTAAATGTAACATAACACTTCATAACACAATGTGACTAGAATTAAGTAACCAAGTACACCAATACCCATACGTCTGTGGAGTTGCTTCATTTTGGCACGGCACTTTTTAGCAGACAAATCTTAATATTGTATCAGCAACAGGTGGATGACCTCTCACTGTGGGCCGCGGGCTGAGAGCCACTACACTCTGGTGTGTGAAAAACACTGTGAAACTGTTTCACAAACCATGATAAATGTCCACCAAATGAACACTTAAAAATTGAGTGAATGTCCCCACTGGCAATAGATTGTAGGTAAACACCTAACTTTTAATTAAATTGTGTGCACTCCTGCGGCTCGGCCTGCCGAGACTGTTGCTGCTGCCTAAGTATAATATTTACCCCTCGAACAACAAGACTATCTACTTAATGAACTTGGCTCTATAATCACTGTGGTGGCCCCAACTGTATGGTAATTTGAATAATATAAAAAAATTATTGATGTAGGTGTTCCACGGCTCAAAGTATGAGAATTGCTCTCAAGAGCTGCTGTTTTGCTTCCCACAATGATGCCTCCAACCTGGGAGGCGAAACGTCGCGAAGGAAAGAGGAGAAATGGTAAACACGGTTATCCCGAAAGGGCAGCTGTTGAGAGAGTATTAAAAAGCAAACCACTCTCTTGTCGCTGATGCAGGGAAGCAGCTGGCTGCACGTGAGCACAGACCAGCCGTTTGTCACGGTGTCGGTGGGGAGCAGGGGGGTCTGGGCCGTCGCACGGGATGGCTCGGCCTTTCTACGTACCGGAGTGTCGGAAAGCAATCCAGCCGGTACTTTTGCAGCTTGCACCCCTTCTCTCTCACTTCTAGAGAAGACTGCCATAGATTGAACCGTGCACACATCTCTGTGCTCGGTTCAATCTATGGCCGCCTTGTCGGCCTTATCCAGAACACCAGCTCAAAAGAAGTGAATGCATGTGTTGTGCTTTTGAAATGTGTCTGTGTGCTAAGGGCAAACTTGGATCCATCTTGCTGCACCTGCTAAACAGAAGCTCAAGCACATTTCTGCTGGGGCATCCACAGTGTTTGCAGTCGATGAGCAAAGTAAGTCAAGCAGTCGGAGTTATTGTGACTTGAAAATAATTAGCTTGATGTGCACGATCCACTGACAAGGCTCTATGCTTGAGCCACTGCTCAAGCTTGGATTGTTTTTGTTCAATATTTTTTATTAGCACCATAATGAGCATTATTTCTATGCCTTCAGTTTTCCATGATATGTGATAAAAAAATGTATGCGGCATTATTTAGTTTACTGATGTAGGTTTTCATGGCTCGATTCATGATGGTTGCTCTTCAAAGCTGCTCTTTCGGGATAGCCGTGTCGAGCGATCGCCCTCTCTCTCGCTCGCTAGGGAGAGAGGGAGATCGCTCGACACGGCTATCCCGAAAGAGCAACTCTGACGCGCAACCGTCATTCTTAAGTGTGAATTTCTTCCATAGTAACGCATCTTCAATTTAATAATGAAAGTCACTGGAAAAATTGAGTTTGATTAACGGAATTTAGCTTTACGGACGTATATTCTTTATATTGAGGATTAATGGTTGCTTGTATTGAGATTCAGACTCAAGCAGCACTTATGTCAACAGAACAAACATGGCTTTAAACGTCAGCTGATGAGCAAACAGGAGAGATCAATGGTGGCACTTCCATGACACACACTGCGTTTCACTTCGTGTGTACTTCATATGCGTGCAAGGTCACATTTCAATGATGAATTACAGTAATTATTTAACATGTTTGGTCTTAGGTATATCCCATTTCAGAGCGTTAAAAATAAAGCACTCAGACTCCCATAATATTTGTCCATTTTCATTAAAAGTATTTCTCCCCATTTTTCATTACAAGTGGAGAGCACGTGAAGGGGGAATAAGTGGCGGGCTGCGTGTTTGCATTTCACAGATCAGCTGTGGTTCCGAAGTGGCATTGACGCGCAGGCTCCGTGTGGAAAAGACTGGGAGATGGTGTCTTCCAACGTGCGACTCGTGTCGGTGGGGCCGCAGAACGAGGTGCAGGCACGCACGCATGCCCTCGATCAAGAAAATCATACTTGTTCGGAGACGATGCCTGTCTTTATACCACTCATTTGGGATCCAGGTGTGACAGCATTGGTGTGTCGTGTGTGCTGTGTGTGCTGTGTGCAGGTGTGGGGGATAGCGGACTCTGTGCAGGGCAGCCAGAGCATTAGCCGGGGAGTCGTTTGCTGTCGTATTGGAGTGGGCCCTGCCTCGCCGACAGGGCTGTCCTGGGACTACGGCATTGGGGTGAGAGGGGTGCGAGGGCTGTGCGAGGTGGGAGGGGTGGCAGAGTGAAGCTGCATTGCCTATGTTGCACACCTGTAATCCAGCACACTGGAGGCAAGGGTTGGTGGATCACACAGATTTGTGAAACTCTCTTGTCTACCCATGTCGAGGTCGCCGTCTCCTGGCTTGCCCGGGTATTGCAGTAGAGAAAGTGGATTAATCTCTGTCTGTATGTCGATGTAGGTTTTCACGGCTCAATGTATAAGTATTGTTCTCAAGAGCTGCCGCTTCAGCTTAGCTGTGTCAAGCATTCCGCCTCCTTCACTATGTTTAACCGCCCACGTTTGAGGTATTATCATCAGCCTGTATGGTGGTTGAGCGTTAGCCCTCTCACACACGTGTGTACTCTGGTTTCCACCCACGTGCATACAAACTCCTTGAGTTGACGTGATAAACACTTGTCCAATAAACATTAATGTAAATAAATGAGCATATTATTGACTACGCCACAAAAAACACCTTTGGCCTTAGCTATCTTTTAACTTGATCTTGTTCTGTCGACAAATTGTTACAAATGTGAAAGTTTCTGTACAAATGTCAAGTAAAATATGTACGAGTCTGTCAAATTATATAGCCAATAATCTACAACAAAAAAAGACCATGACAATTACATGTTTTACCCCACTAAATGAGAATGGAAAAATGTGTGCTTTTACATTTCTACTGGCTTCAGGTTCAGGTTGCAGGCAGAACGTAAGCTGTGCAAACTGATGGATCATAATGTTTATTATTTATGCCTTTTTATGTTTGAGCTCAGAATTATCGGTTAAGAATTAACATTTGCCAACGGCCCCCTGTATTTAAATACCTGCATCTCTGAGTGTGTGTCTGTACGCATGTGTCGGTTGTGTTAATTTTTCAGGGAGGATGGGACCACATCACGGTGGGTGGGAACTGGACCCAACCACAGTCACAAGGTGTGGAGGGAAGCCCTGCTGTTGGGAGCAAGATGCCTCAACCTTAACGCAATATTCCCTGCTGCCCTACTGCCTATTAATGCTCCCCTTCATGCTGACAGCCAGTGGCGCACCCAGCCAAACATTTCGGAGGAAGCTAAATAATTGCCAGAATCAAAATTGAATGAGGTACCTTTTCATTATAATATTTAAAGTATTTGAAATGAAATATACACCAAGACGCATTACATATCTCTTTCAAATGTTACATTGGTGAAAAGTTGTCGAGTGTGACACTTGATTCTACAATAACACGACCTGTACGCTAAATCCTAGTCCCTGGAACAGTTCCACATGGAGGAGCTGTGTAGGCTGTGCTCGTGCGCCGCTCTCGAAGCAGCAGTAGATAGTCAAAAAGAGGCGTCGCTGTCGTGCAGCTTTGAATTTCCACAATTGTTTCCCGTTTCTTCCTTGCATTCATCCACATCCTGCCCGCTTCTTGCGTCTCTGGTGGTTCCTCATCCTTTCCTCCCTCCTCCCCGGCCTGGCCCTCTCTTGTGAAAAATATTCCCTCAACCAGAAGCACAAGGCAGCACGCTGACTGGTTGCTTTCTTCAGAGCAGAGCCCTATTTCTCTACTTTAAACATTGAACGTTGCCTAGAGCCTGACCTTTGATGTAGAGTGCAGCTTATACTTGCACCCAAAGTAAGAGGCATTATACACCCAAACCAAGATAATGTATTTAGAGCACATTGGCGTGTGCAATGCCAGGTCCCACAGAACATTGCAAAGTACAAATGCTCCATTGTGCACTTAGTTTAACAGCCTTCGCTGGCCTGTAAGCAACAGCGTCTCCACATGCACGGGTCATTTACCATGGTTAATCTCAAAGACTGTAACCAACAGTTCAATCGAAACCTTTGTTTTTGTAGTCATACACTGAACTGTGATAACCACATCAACGGTTGTAACGTGTAGATTTTTGTGCTGTTAAGTACGGTACTGCACTTGTGTCAATGCACTTTTTAAATGCGAGGCAAGCCTTGCATCCTATTTTTTCAGAAGGGGAATCTCTCGAAACATTGGCTTCTCATGTGCTTCATCTGCAGCGCTAAACACTTCTCTGTCAACGTAGGTTCATATAATCGACATTGGTCAATAATAAAGTGATGTCACAAAGGGATTGCGCAGTAATAATTAATTGGAAGTGTTAATATAAACATTAGATTCTTTCAAACTGAGCGTGTGAATGATGCAAAGGAAACGTTAGTGAACGGTGTCACGTGCTCAGTCTGCCTTATTCTGATTCACTTTGCCCACGCTGGCCGGTAACAACCACGTAGGATGCACGCCCTAATCGATACGGACCATGTGATAATCTATTTATCAGCACTATTCCCAGTGCACCGTCAAATTCAGTCTCTACCAATGCTGTATCTCCCGTAGTTACAGCGAGAATCAGACTCCGTCCCATGTGAATAGTTTTTTCACTCTCCAGTGAATCTACTACTGCTCCAATAGTCTACTACTGCTAGTTTGCAATGAAGAGAATGGTTGTCGTTTTGCATCCGGGCCTGCCAGATGTAAATTTTCTTAAACTTTAAGCTTTTTAAAACAAACCCAATGCAGACATACGCTACCTCCGCATAGTAGGTGATGTTATTATATCTGGCTGGTTCAATGTGGTGTAAAGGATGGTTCTGGTGAACTAAATGTACCCCTATATTATGCCATTATTTCTTGTGAACACTTTTTGTATCTTCAGTAACTGAATAAAATGTGTTGTGCTACATTTGATGCCACGTGGGCATGTAATAATAATAATAATTTCAATTTATATAGCGCCTTTCACCCAAGGGTCACAAAGT
>JAZEWU010000034.1:6653601-6714875 GCA_036362915.1 Geotria australis
TAAAGAAGAACTTGTTGCAGTGGGAAACTGTCATATAACCATAACGCTTCGAAGAATCGAATCGAATTCCGATCTTTGTTGAACAACTAAGCCTTCCTTGCAAAATATAAATTTTAGCTTCGTGGGTTAACGTCTGGTTTACACATGGCATCCCCCATGCCTCTTTAAATTATGTAACTGGGAAAAAATATATTTTCATTACAGCTGTGCATCTTGTCAAGAAAAATGTTCTGAGTAATGGACAACTGAAAGAGTATGAGAAGGTATTTGAACACTGAATTAACTGTTATGTAATTAGATTAATTTTATGCACATTGGTGGAACTGGACCAGGATATAACATTATCCCATACTGGCAATTCTCAGAACACCAATAACATAAGCCAGCACTTTTCAGAACCGTTTCCATTCCAAGCTGTGGTACAGAGGGGAAACACAAGTTAACATGGGCTGCAGGAATAATGGGTTTCATAACGCTTTTTCTTAATTTCCGTTTCGACAATTGAATATGCAAATGTAATGTTTGTTCACAATATAACAGAAGTATGTGGTTTATTGTACAGATGCGGTACCACCAACTTTTCAGAAGTGAACATCACAAGTGGGACTTTGTGATAAATCAGGCTCAAGAGCAAATTTGGTTAGTGTTCGTGAGTTGCACAACATTGCACTATCAAATGGTATACATCCGCAAAATACTGGAGTGTGTTGAAATATAATTCTTACTGCACAGTCGTTTTTATTCCATATGTAACAATACACAGCTTTGGGAATATTAAGTCAAAGTAAATGCTTGGTCAAATGAGCAGAGGCAATATTTAGCTGCTGTTTACAACCCTGAGCTATTGGTGGAAATTCCCCATTCGTATAATGGGGGGATGAGTATTCCATTGGATAGCCCCTGTTGACTTTCCGACAAAGTGGCACTTATTTTATCAACCCCAGGGGGATGTTGGGCCGAGTCAACCCTAAACCAGGATTTGAACTTCCAACCTTCCGAATGCGAGCCACTCACTACACCGCTGGGCCACCTGGCCGGTTATTAAAACCTTATTAATACACTTGATGAAAGCAGTTAAAGTTACTGCACATTTTCATCTTGTTATCACACTTGTAATAGTGGTAATGGGAATACCCCTTTGGGATTACCCCTACTATCATTACATTATTGAGACGGTGAATGTGTATGCTGGGTCCCACTGGAGCTGAGCGTGTGTGTGAATAGCACTATCCAGGAACGAAAGAAAGGAGATCGGGTTGTGTTGGCAAACCAGGAGCAAGCCTACTGGAGGGTGGCCCGGCCACCGGTAAGGTATTAACATGTTAGGTAAAATCCACGAATATTTTGTATGCCTACAACGCACTGCAAGATCCAATGTGCCAATGACCATACTGACAGAGCATATTATTTTTTTCTAGAATTTATTGCATAACAGACAAACCTTTCAATACTTAATAATCGTGTAATTATTCTCATGCCAATTTAAAACTAGTCATCATAAAACTTTTGAATAATCCTTTTTACGCCTCTAAGGTATAATAATAATAATAGCATTTTATATAGCGCCTTTCACCCGAGGGTCACAAAGCGCTGCACAAGGGCCGCGGAGAGAACGGCATGTCAACAAGGACAGAAAAAACTATTAATAAAAACCAAAGCAACAACATTTTAACAATTAAGGCTGCTTCGAATACACCGAAAGGTCGTGAAACTGGCAATCTTAAGAGCGGCAAAAATATGCCAGCGTCCCCTAAGATGGCCGTCACTTCCTTAAAGACAAACACAGAGGGAGACAGTGAGCGAGGGTGCGCGACAGGGGGAGACATAGGGACACAGAGACAGGCAGACAAAGAGACGGACATGAGGGGGAAAAAACGCCAATCTGTCCCGTGACCTCCTCATGCACCTAGCCTGGAACAGCAGGCAGCCCATGGCACCTGGGTCTGTCCCGTGACCTCCTGTCAGCGAGCCTTCGACACTGCGTGATAGCCTCAAGGTGCACCTGGCCTGGCACATGCGCCGTGGTGACGTCACCGCCAGTTAATGGGGAATGACGGTTAGTGTTGTTGTTGTGTGTCTCTGTGAGTCTCGATGTGAGTCTCGATGTGAGTCTATGTATCTCTATGTATCTCTGTCTCTGTGTGTGGAGCGGTGGCTCAGTGGTTAGCGCGCTGGACTATAAATCTGGCGGCCCGAGTTCGAATCCCGCTCACGGCCAACACCAGTGACGATAATCATCCATCCCCTGAATATAGAGTATGCACGTAATATAGAGTATTCTTTGTATTGCAGCCTGAATTCGACAGTGATGCGTTGCATGGACCTGTAAAGCACACAATAGCTTTACATCGTGACCAGGTAATAGGTAAGCTATCCGCTTTACGTTCAACTACTCATACGCGATTTTAAATTCATAACACAATTCATACATTTCACATACTATTATTTCAAATAAAATATCAACTTGTGTTTTTTTTTACAGCTTACACGCATGTGGAAACATTTTGCTCTATAACCTGGTGAGAGTGCTCTGAGCCAACACTGTGTCACTCAACGGAGAGAAACATGGCTTGGGGAGGCACATGGGGGTACATGATACAACACAACATTAAATCAACAAAAGCCTGCAAGTATACTGAAATTATTTGATCGTGAAAAACAATATGTTAGAAAAGAAGTGTTAATTTAAATTTAAGAAAAACGTTACAGACTCATTGAGGCACACTGTTTTTGTGTAATTGTTTTAGTCAATGTGTTGACCCAGGTCTGTTTTACAAATGAGACTCTATACTGGTCTCATGAGTTCTCACTTGGTTAAACAAGGAAAATAAAAACTGGAAAGATATGTATTTAAAATAAATACAATTTAAGCTGATGTAATACGGTACGCTCTTCCAAACATAAGTTACAATTATCATTTTAACAATGCTAATTGATAAAATGGGTGCATGCAAACAGCATGTAACTACCTTGAAATTCCACAACGCAGTCACAAAGCATTTCCTCAAAGTCCTGTTGGAGCAGGGATGCTGCCATTGTCTATGGTTAGCTCACTGGCCTTGCAAGCCAGAGGTTACCAGTTCGACCTCCCAGCATGGCAGTTGAACCAATGGTCAGGTTTCTTTAATCCCTCCTGCCTCTGTCCACCCAGCAGTTTTAACGAGTGCACTACAGTCGGTCGGCAGGCAACATGTGCTGGGGTAAATTGAGGGTATTTCCTCTTCCGAGATATCTGGACAGCATGGAAGAATAGGCCACATGCTCTCCAGAGGGCCTCTATAGACTGCTTCTAGTTCAGATAATTGCGTCAGGAGTGACAAGCAAAACATTGCAGGGTTGCACCTTTACCCTTTACTCATGCAGTTCTCATATTCATTGCAATACGTTGAGAATCACGTTCGTTGCTTCACACGTATCATTACCAACACCTTGCCAATTTGCCTTTACGCAACACGGACGTGTGTACTTAGGTATATATATAACAGCGTTTTATATAGCGCCTTTCACCCGAGGGTCACAATAAATTCATTCATATCTTACAGCATTAATGTTCCTATGTAGTTGATTAACCATTTATATTTATCCCCAGGTTGTGGAACTGTGCAAAAAAGAGGTATTTTATTCTTTATATATTATTAATAATAATACTAATTACTTATAGAGAACCTTTCATACCACAAGGTTCAAGGCCACTTCACACAAGTTAAGAGAAAACCAACATTTACATATACAAATGTAAAAACACTCATGATATAATAATACATATAGAAGAAAAATGACTAAAACAGTAAAATAATCATGAGCTTTCAGAATGAATTTAGAAGGGTAAATTCTAAAAAATAGTTTATTCCTTCGTTTAACAGTAGCCGCTATGAAAAATGTTTGGGACATGCATAGTGAAATAGCAGTTGACATCCAGGGTATTTGACACACTGTCACTCGTGCTTTGTAATGAGATTTATTGGAGAAATCAGTGACATTCGTCTGTAACACCATGAACTGTTGAGAAGGAGCTTGCGTTTCTATGCCCCAATGCGTACTCACGCTGCACTTGCACTTTTATATATTCACAAGTCCATCATGGATTAATATGTTGTGTGCTTTTGTTTTGTGGAACCTATTTAAATACCCCTTCCAGATTGTTTACTGCCGCAAAGCTCTAGGCAGAGCAAGACTGAAGCCATCCGTTTCACTTGAGGGGTATGTGTCTTTATTAACAAATGCTTCTGAAATGACTTGATCCAACAAGATTGTTAACAAGAATGTTGACGAAAATGACTTCACATCAAGCAACGTATAGCACTCCACACTCATCACACTCATCTTTCACTCAGAGCTCAGAACGCCTGACAATGCCTCCAACGTGGGAGGTGAAACGTCGTGAATGAGAGAGGAGAAATTCTCAACATGCATATTCTGAAAGAGCAGCTCTTAAAAATAATTATAATTTAAGAGAAATCACTTGTTTCATTTTTCAGCTACTTTTTTTAAAGGACTTTCATTATTCAAAGGGAAACCAAGTCTGTGCAGTACTGTTTCGAACAATGTTCTTTGCCAATAAAATTGTACCAATCTGTGCAGGCTTCTCAAATACAGCGAGCAGTTCAGTCCACTGGATCCCCTGCTAAGCGGCTGTTTGCCCGGTAACCCCTGGATAACTGATGACACAACATACTGGGTACTCAACGCTACAATGTACGTACCAGTGTTTCCGTCTAGCCAAGGGTCTGTTGGCTGTAAATATTGCACCCACTATATTGAGTTTTTAAAACGATATCCGTAATTATAAAAAAAAAATTGCCGCTTATGATGTATTTCAAAGAATCTGTTTGCTTCGAGCTTGCACGCTTTTTCCTATCGTGATGGCTTTTCTCGTAATTTACATAAAGTAATAGATTTGGAGAATATCCAAAATAGGCAATCAAGAAGTGTAAAAAATATAATTAATGTTGCTATTCTCAAAGTAAATGTTGAGGACTATGCATCTCCTGGCATATGGCCGGGGTATGGCAGTAAAGCAGTTGGATAATATCCATCTGAACAAGGATTGAGTGTTACCCCACTCGCACTTTTCAGTTTTACTCTGGGTACTCTGGTTTTCACCCACATCTGTCAACCTTCATTAAAGCAATTGGCCAAACAGCCCAATATAGGACAACAAGGCTTGCGCAACTGGTTTTGGCTGCCGTCCCGCTTAGTTGTGGTTTCTCGCGCTTCTGTGCAACATTTGTGCGCGTTACAATATCTACAGTGCATTCTTCTTCTTCTTTGCGATTCTTCGAAGCACGATGGTCAGCTTCTGGACATTCATTGAGTTGCATGAATTACAATTCTGTATAAATATAGAACATTATCATTGTTGTTAAAAAATGTCGCCACGTAAGGATGCCTGTATCCACAGGGTGGAGGTTCCAGTAAGGCTCCGAGTGGAGTGCTGGGCCTTCAGCTTCCAAGAGTTGATCCAAGACTTGCGTGGTCGCAAAGAGTTCCAAGAGTTCTTGTGCAAAGAGTTCAGTGGTGAGCAGATCAGAAAGCACCCAAAACATACAAGTCTGCATGTATTATAACAATCGTGTTATTTTGATGGCCCTGACTTCCTTAACTCAAAATATTGCTTTACAGTACATTAGAAAAACGGATGTGTGCTTTCATGAGCTACGCTGCCAGCACATAGAAAAAGGCTACACATAGTGACTGTGTTAAAGTATTCTACTCTATCTGTGCAGGTGAAAATCTCAGTTTCTGGGAAGCCTGTGAGGATCTTTTATATGGAGACTGCACCAGGGTGCACGAAAAGGTTGAACAAGTTTACACGTAAGGATGTGTTTTTTTTTTACTATAACAATATACTATATCACTGCAAAATATCAGCCTTGTTAAATTCAATCATAAACGTTTTCGAAGAGCGGGTTTATGGATCGAGCTACCTGTCGAGCAGTTTTTCTCTCAAGCTACGGACCTCTAAGTCAACTCCTTAAGATGCATGCAGTAGCGTGTGGCTGAAGCTTGTGAGAAGGAATGCTCATCTCGCAGCCCAGCCTAGATACCTGCACTTCGATTGCAAGCAACTGAAAAAAGCTTACGTGATAAATTCATAAACATTCAGTTCACTTTTAAACAATTTGTATTGATTATCGTAGAGTGCATAAAACGTTGAATTGCAGAGACTTCTTGGCTCCTGGGGCTAAACGCTGCATCAACATCGATGCAAAGACGATGGCGGTGACAATGGAAGGGCTCAAATCTCCACATCGCTACGTCCTCGAGGCAGCCCAGACACACATTTACATGCTAATGAAAAAGGTAATTACAGTACAAATGCAAACAGTGCACATTGTAAATATACTGATTACTCTCTAGATTTTAGCACAAAACTCACCGTGTCACGGATTGGATGACAGTCCTGTTCTCTTTTATCTATTACGTTTCCCTATCCTGACCTGTACACCCCTTATACTCTCAGACAGTGCTTTTTTAACATAATTAAAATGTTGTAAGCGTCTTGGAATTGGCCGTCTGGCTCAGTGGTAGAGTGAGCGGCTCACATTTGGTAGGTTGGGGGTTGACTCAGTCCATCATCCCTCCGTTATAGTTAAAATAAGTACCACTGTGCAGACGTTACCAATATTTGCCCTGTGGACTTGATCCTGCCATACAAATTGGGAATTTCCACCACTGGCTCAAGGCCGAAAACAGGAGAATGCTCATTGACCTGGAAATCACTTTCATTTTTTTGGAAAACATCTTAAAATGCGATCACACTCAAGACACCATAACATTTTACATTATTTGTTTTGACAGGACTCGTATCCACGCTACCTCAAGTCTGACTTATACAAGACGATGTTGGCTGGAGCTATAGTTCCGTGTGCAGTAAATGCACACCCACTGAGTGGTACCAGGAGTCTATAGCCACCCTTGGCTGCCAGACGCTGTATCTACCTGCATTGGCAACTAGAAATTATGGAGGAGTTCTGTCTGATTAGTTTTGATTGCAGAACCATATTTACTCCTTATAACACCTCAATTATAATTGTTGGTGTTTTTAATTATTCGGGGCATCAGTACCGGTTGTCATGGTTGTATAGTTTTGGCCAAATAGAGCTCACTACCACTAATAAATAGATGCACAATTTAGATATTTTTTAACAGAAAAAATCATGAGATAAAAAAACTCAGTTAAAAGTGAAAAAAAGTTATTTTCTCATTGTTCACAATGTTTTATGTAAATGTAGTAAGTACTTGCCAGAATATCAAGTAACCACAATAGTCATTATTATCACCATATGAATGTATTAGACAGCGTTTTATATTAGGTGAATAGAACGTCAAGTGTTGATATAAACTTTGATCGATGGAGCCATCAGTAATTAAAGGTGGAAGCATGCTGATATTCACATTCGTTCACAATCTTGAATTTGTTTTATTCATGTGCGTTAATTAAGTGATGGCTGTTGTTACATGGGACTGTTCCTGATTTATATCTAAGATAGCATGCACTAAAATAATTGATCCCATTATTTACCTCTACTCCATGTTTAGATTTTTGCACTTGGAATGGATACTTAAGCAATTATTTAGACATTTCCCTACTATATACAGGTAGTGTATTTTTTTAGAGTTTCATTATATTGGAAGTATTTATATTTGTAATTCTATATGTCAGTTCAAGACCATATAGCATTTTACATTCCAAATAAATTGTAGACTGTCATCACAACAGGCTCTCTTGTTCTGTATTATTTGCTTCAGCCATTACACTCAAGAAAATATTAGCATATATCAAACATTATACGGGGGTCAAGGTAGAAGCGTTCACGTCGCGATCCCTGTCAGGTAATACTTGGTATTGCCTGCGAATTCTACCAAACACTTCGAGGCTGAGCTGAAAGACAACGATGTCCAGAGGCTGACCATCCGTGCTTCGAAGAATCGCAAAGAAGAAGAAACATTATACATAAATGATTGGATGTGTGAGCATAAAAGTAAGTTTATTGTATTGCCATCAACGGCACACTGTATTCAACGACAGTACTTAAACACCCAGAAATCTCCAAACCTATAAATTGACAGGAACCATATCACTTTCAAAATCACACAATTTTTAATTGTAAAATAGTAGCAAAAGACCATAGCTTAAATAATTGAGAATTTACAATGACTACCTGATAACGTGAGCCTAGTTACTGAGCTCGTCAAAATCCACAAAGCCAGCATTGCTGTTGGGAAACTCTGAGAATGGCTCTGGATTGCTCATAGTGTTGGACAGGCACTTTTAAAATTGCTTTAACTTGCAATCATAGCAGGAGTTTGGTAAAAAAAAAAAAAGGGCACGCATTTATCTAATTCAAACAACACTAAAATTGTCAGCCAACAATACAAATGCTTAGTCTATAATATTTGCCCAAATAAATGCTAAATAAAACCATGAATATACATGACTGCTATGAACCCTTGACAGGTGTAATACAATAATAATAGCATTTTATAGAGCGCCTTTCACCCGAAGGTCACAAAGCGCTGCACAAGGGCCGCGGAGAGAACGGCATGTCAACAATGGCAAAAAAAAAAATGCATTAAAGTAAAACATGGTATTCAGGTGATGAGCACACAATTAAATGTAGCACATAGAACCACCTACATTTTCTTTCAATTTGCAATTTAATGCATACTGGATTCCTGGGAAATAGGGACGATGAAACATTGTCATTACAACATCCGGACAAGGCCCATGCAATAGTAAACATGGCCTCCCAGTAACTACTGGACACTAAAGAAAAGTCACGCAGCTCACTTCCCAAGTAGCTGCTTCCGTTGCTGCTCCAAGAGACCTTCAAGGTGTTCGGCACGCTTTACAGCAGCCTGCAGCACACAACTTTCATTAAACCACACTACCACGAACTACGTGGCATTTGCATTCTATAGTAATCCATAAACAGCCAAGGTATTTCTATTCTCATAGGCTCACGCTCATCATTGAACATTTAAAAATAAAATTCATTAACTGAAATTAAATACATGGTGTGATTTTAAAAGGTAAAATATGTTAAGTAAACTAACCTCATGTTGCTTGCGTAAACTGTTCACCATTTCTTCTTTTTTCACAATGGCAGCTTTAACTCTGGATAATAAAATGAAATGTAAAATTGACACATTGCAATTCCAAATATAGAAAATCAAATCATATATTATTTAATGTTTCAATAATTATGGCCTTTTAAGGTTTCTGAAAAGGTCACCCAGCACGTATATTGAAATCCACGAAAGTGAGTAAGTTTAACTTGTGCACCTTCACTTGCATGTACTTACCTATGGTGCACTTCTTGTAGCTCATTTTCCTTATCCTGATGAACCCTTTGTATCTCTACATGCTGCCGTGCTTTCAGCTCCGTCATCTCGGCTTGCAGGTGCCGATTCTCTTCCTCTGTGATCGCCAGTCGCTCTGCAAACTCCTGCCGTAGTACAGCACCCAGGCGACTCCGTTCTTCCATCAGCTGTGAGTTCACCTGCACTCACGTTTGCACAGTACACAACACCTCACTGAACATAAGACATTTAGTAGCATGTTCAAGGTCAAGTCAAAGCGATTTCCTGCTCAAATGAGCATTGAGGCGGTACTCATGTCCTGTTTACTGCACTAAGCCAGTGGTGGTGTCGTGCAGAGCTCTACATCATGCAGTGGATAGATCATGACTGATGATCATTGCACACGTTTAGCTATGCGTGCATTGTTACCTTATTCATTTCAGATAAATCTATGTCCTTCTGTTGCAGCAAGCCTTGGCAGCGGGCAGCCTCCCCCTCCACCTGGGTTAAGCGGGCCCTCAATTCGGCAGCCTTGGCCTGAGCCCTCTTCTCCGCTTGCTCCAGTTCACGAACCTCGGCCTCTTGCATTTCTCGCACACGTCGCAGCCTGACGTGAAACACACACACGTCGCTATGCACAAACATGTAGAGTATAGCCCACTACATTCACAGACCGTCACACTCTGACCCAGCTGGGATCTCTTTTAATTCTGTTTCAGCTCTTGCACTCGTTTCAATACCCAACTGTGCCTCAACGAAGGAATGTGTGTTCCTTTTTCCCATCTGCTCATCCATGGTTGTCTGCAAGAATAACTCAATGTAACACTCTTTGTAGTGTGTCTAACAATGATAACATTGCATGTGCAATACAACCAGTCACGAACACAAAAATAAATGTAAACACTACATTTATAATAAAATTGGGTTATTGATCACGTTTATGTAGACATCAAATCTCCCACAAGACTGCTGCTGTAAGGCCTTTGACAAATAAGTGTTGCTAAAGTGTAAATCATCTTCTTTGGGAGGCAGTGTGATGCAGTGGTAACACTGGTGCCTCACATCTAGAAATATCTGGGCTCAATTCCTGACTGGGGGGAGGAGCTTTCTGTGTTATAATAATAATAATATCAATAATAATATAAATGTATTTGTTCTCCCCCTGTTCTTCATCGGTTTCCTGCTGGTTCTCGGGTTTCCTCCCATAGCTTAAAACATACAATGGAATTGTTTTTTGCCAAACATCTCGACGTAGTCTTTGGATTTAGTCTGGCTTTGTAGATGAAAGAAGTAACCATGCGTTACTCAACCTGTTTTCAGACGCACGCTCACACTCTTGGCGCGCAGCTGTAGCATCGTCCTCCAGTCGCCGGATGACCATCTCAATTTCCTCGTCGCGTGTCTTGCGAACCTCCTCGCGCAACTCGCGCTCACGACTCAGCAGCCAGGCCTCCTGCATCACCACAACAGATGTCGTCGCGTGCCAATTTAAATCTTATGGTGCAGACTGTAAGTCCTGTACGTCGCTGAATGTAAATTATATTCAATGCTGACGGTACATTCTCAATATTAAGATATCATAATTAATTGCCGAAGTGATTTCCTGCTCAAATGAGTGTTAAGCTGGTGCTCATCGTCTGTTTACAGCCCTGAGCTGGTGGTACATATTCCACTTACCTCTGGCATGGGCAAGTCTTTTCATAGGTCAACCACTGTTTACCTCCACGCAAAGTAGTGCTTATTTTATCAACCGCACAGTTATGACAGACTGAGTCAACCTCAAACCAGGATTTGAACTTGCAATCTTCCAATTGTACTGTAAAGCCACCTGGCTGGTTACTCTAAACCAATAATCACTGCGATTAAGGTTTCCATTGGTGGAGTATCTAGTGGTGTTCTGAGCTGAAGTAGTTATAACTTATAAGTGTTCAGTTGTTATGAGTTCCGTAGATATCAAACCTGTTTTTTCTTGTAGTTTTCTTCCCAAGTCTGTTTCTCGATTTCAAGTCTTTCTTTATAGCCCTGCAATTCTGCCTACACAATAAACACCAGGAAATGAATTATTCACGTGTCTGCCAGGTTAAAGAAAACCACACACAAAAGAAAACCATAACTGATTATCTTGACAACAGAAGTTAGTAATGGCTTGATTTCTACCAATGCTTTAGTAACAGTATTGTTATATACGTTAATTAAAAAAACATATACACTGAAATGTATAAAACCTTGTTAAAAGTAGACATACTTGTAACTTTATATTTAATTAGTATCTAAAGCAATGACTAACCCTGCCTTGCGCCCTGTGTCTGCCGAGATAGGCTCCAGCTCACTGCAACCCTGTGCAGGATTAAGCGGTTTCTGATAATGAATTACTATATTTTTATAACATTGTGAGATGGGACTCCACTGATATTCCATATACATATTGAAATGAGCATTGCCGCAGTGCTCATCTCCTATTGACAGCCCTGAGCCAGAGATGGATATTGTGCATTCCTATGGCATGGGCGAGTTTCTCCATAGGACAAATACGGTTGACTTCCCACAAAGCGATGATGAGCTAAGCCAAACCCCAAACAAGACTTGAACTCATAATTTCCAATGCAAGCCGCTTGCTATACCATTGTGCCGCCTGGTTAGTCAGTGAGTGTATGGCTATTTCACAAGGAGACCTGTAGCTCTATTTCCATCCTTAAGTTGACAGTTAAAATTCACCTGGTGTCGTTTTTCCTGCTCTTCTTTGGCACGGTGGTATTCTTCCTTTAGTGCCTGGCAGGCTGTAATAGAATTTCTCTCCAGTTGTCTGCGTAGTTCCTCCAGATCAGCCCTCTGCCTGTGTAACAACATGTACAGCATGGGACTAGATCAACAAGGAAAAATTACGTTGGATATGTGTCTACATTGGTATCACTATGCAATAAATAAAAATTACGCCAAGCCAGACTCTGCCATGTCATGTCATGTTGTGTCGTCTCACTCTATATTTCACCAAGGTGGAAAATGTAACTGTCCCTAAAGTAAAAACTCAGTCACACTCGCATTCAGATACAGAGCCGCTTTAACATGGAACGATCTTCCAGACACACTAAATTATGCCGCCAGTCTCAACTTATTAAACCTTAATACATACAGTTTTTCTGTTGCATCCAACATGATATATTTAGATTTGATCACATCATTATGCGGCATAACCAAAATGTATTAGGAATGATTTAAATATTTAATCAAAACACACTTACACAACATAATCAACCGTTACAACTATAGAACTGGCAGTGTGTACCACTTCGTTATTTACATATTTGTGATTGACTGGATGTAATATTCATTGTGTAAATGCATATTGTATGAGTTATAGATTAAACATTTGTGAATGTATCATACTATGTTTGCCATATATGTCAGTATCAAATCAGATGTTCCATTTCAAGGCATTACATAAGTAAATAATTCTGATTTTTAAAAATCAACAATATAAAAGTTGATCAAGCAATTTAGAATGCAAGGAATTGCTTTTCATGTATGCACAAGGGCTTAAGTAAAATCACACAAAGCACACGTGGAACACTAAATGTCCTGCATAAATGCACTGCATTGTGGCATACCTGTGAGCCTGTTCGCTAAGTCGTTCTTTTTCCTGCGTCAGCTCCGTGGCAGTTCTCAGTCTCTGTTGGTGCAGAGCTTTCTGTTCCTCCATCAATGCCTGCTCATAGCTTCTCATTCCAAACGGCACATACAACATACTATGTGGCACTATAAACAAGAATTATCACTTTTCTCACAGGATATAAGGTTTGACCATTTGCAGTGTTTATCAACCTGTGTGCTGTTTTTTAGATTTTTTTTTCCTCTCTTAATTTTTAACAGAGCCTTGTGACCTTTGGGTGAAAGGCTCTTTATAAATAAAAAATATTATTACCGCAAAATAACATATAAAGTCCCTACATGCAGAACAGGAGTTTTATAGAGTGGTGTAGTAGCCACACAATGGACACTACAAACATAACGGGGAGGTGGAAAGCTACGCACTGTTTTTGTGCCACATCTCTCTCCCGCTGGCATGCGGTTTCCTTTTCCTTGTCAAGTTGGGCTCGAAGCTCCTGGATTTGCTGCACATAACGCTTGGCAGCACGCTGATCACTTTCTTGTAACTCAGCTTCATGAAGTGAACTGAGTCGTCCTAATTCCTGTTTGTGCTTGCTGATCAGCTTCTGAATTTCTGGCTCCAGGCCTGGAATGATGCACATACATCCATGAATTAAAATGTTTCATTAATGGAGTGCTGCAAACTTTTTGCAAAGTACCGCAAATTTACCACAAAATAGTGCAAAGTACGACAAAGGACCCTCTCACTTGCAGCCCACCCCTCCCGGGTGCCCCCCCTTTCTCATCTTTCCCTACCCCCCATCACCCATCCTGCCCCCCTCCCAACCGTCGCAATAATAATAATATCAATTTATATAGCGTCTTTCACCCGAGGGTCACAAAGGCAGTGTGCGTTGTTACCTTTTACTGTTATTTCTTTAATTTTCTTCGTCTTTTCATCGATCCACTTTTCTCGTCTCAGTTTTTCTGTTGCTGCCATTACATCCTTCAACCTCTTTATCTCCTGTGTATCAAATTAGATGCCTTTATGTATACGTAGGCAACATATGATTATATCGTTGCTTTATTGAAATTATGGCAGATAGTCATCCTGTCAGCCAGTCAGTATCCTTAATTTAACCAAATCAAATAAACCCTTCGAGATATGTGGAACATTGCCTATTTTGCAAGGGCAATGTGGATTACATAAAGACAGTTTAAGTATGCAATAATTGAAACACATTTATATTGAACACATCGAGACTAACCTGTAAACATACTAATGGTATTGCCACAGGGAAGCATTGGTAGTCCTTAGTAAAAATGTCTATGGAATAGACGCAGCAAAATAATGATACATCATGTCTTCAATGCTGATATAATACGGCTGCTTAGTGGTCTGTAGGGAGGCAAAGCGTAGAGTGTTCAATGAAGCATTGTTCAGAAAGATAGCAGTCGAGGGAAACACTTGCTAAGAACCTTATCATGTTGTTCTTGCATCTGCTGCAGCCGTCTTGCATACTTCCCATCAATGTGCTGCAGTTCTTTTACAACTGTCTCACACTTTTCACTTAGGGTCTTCTTATCTTCAATTAGCTAGTCACAAATAGATCAAGCAATATAACAATTACTGATTTGTTACTGCAAATTGAAAAACATATTTTTGACTTGTTTTACTTAAGATTATAATTTATTTGTCAAGAAAAATGAGGATGATGATTATGAAGTGGGAGAGAGGAAACCTGGTCAATGAAGGAGAGGTGGCGCTGTATGGCCGTCTCATAATGCTCCTTTTGTTGTTGGAGTTGAAGTTGCCTCTCGCGATCAGCTTCCTTTGCAAACCTTACTGTGAGTTCCTTCTGCTGAGCCTAGACATCGATGGAAAGACTGCTTCAAAAAAAGCATTGGTTTGTGTTTATTAAATGTTAAATTGTAGTTATGCTTACAAACATTTAATGCCGTGCTTACATTCACACCGTATAAAAATAAATTTCTTCACATAAAGTCCACAATGCACACTACACATAATGCACTCACATATGCCCATTATACTTTACCACCCGAATTAAGCACACCATGCCACATTTTTCCACAACACACCAGAGCGGTCTGCAGCATGTGCACACTTCTCCTCTTTTCTTCCAACTCCAGTTTCATCTTTATTAAGGTACTTGTCACTTCTGCTGATTCTTGCTCGATCTGCGAAAAATATCTTTCTTCGCATACCTGGTGCACAAACATACCATACAGCCTTTTGAAAGGATTGATAATTCAAATACTGAATTTAGACTAAAACTATATAGTCCAAGAAGCACACTCGTGATGCTACAAACCATGCACTTTGTGATATTCCCAAATGCAGTGCTGAGAAAAAAAGTAAATAAAGTGGTTTCTAACTCCACTAATTCAAGGAAGCACTTATCTTCTGTTCCGTGGAGGAAGTTACACACTATTACACGTATTCAGAAAACACAGGGCCTGGCATGGATATATTCTGGTGTTTTTGGTTGCCAATTTTTTCATTTCATGTTCATAACTGTCAGCAACCTTTTCAATCACAATAACGTGTACCTCACTGAAATTGTGCATGTTGAATCTGCACGTTTTCGCAACTGTTTCTAACCGTAGTGGAGCTTTATTGCACGAAGCATACAAGATATAAAATTGGTATGCTTCCACTAAATGCTAACGTGAAAACTGTAATATAGAGAATTGACTTGCCTCTGCTGGAAGTGCTGAAACAAAAGTGGTAGCGATATCTTGCTCCAATGTCTCCATGAGATTGGTTAACGCAGCATTGCAGGGCACAATCGGATCGTTAGGGCTGTCCATAGCCGATTCCCCCTGCACGCCATGCAATAATGATATACTCACAAGACATCGGGATCACCCTGTACAATAATAAATGCTATTTATAACACGTACAGGTACACGACTTACCCTGTCAATCCAAGCATACTTGTCTGGCTGAGTCGGTGTGTCAGGTTCGTCCTCCAATAACTTCAGGGTCTCCAGAAGGTCCCCAAGCGTAGACACCCGGGCTTGTGGGTTCACACCAGATGACACCTCTTCTTTCAAACCTTGTTTTTCACAGACCACACCATCTGTTTTCTCCTCCCTCGAGGTGTTGCCGTTTTTAGTCACTCTTTCAGAACTATCACCTATTTGTGAAAAATAAATAATTGAAGTATTTTATATTAAAAAGTAGTACGATTATATCAGTGTAAGCACATAAACAAGATACTGTACTGCAATGTGGGAGAATGTTTCATAGACAGCATGCCGGTTATTCAGAGAACATAAGGCGAAGTGTTTTAAGAATAAGGATGCAACATCATCACCTGCATTCCTTGGTGTCGTAGACTTGAGACTACTTTTTACCATGACAGGATTCAGGGATGTTTTCCGTTTAGTGTCATTATTTCTTTGTTCTGTGCTGTGTAAATCTTGCACTGCTCCATGCTTTACTTCGGCGACTCTCTCAGTTCTTCTTCTTTGCATCTCCTGAAATTATTTGAAGTTACTGCATTAGTTGACAAGTATTGATATTACTGAAGGAGTTATTTATCAATAAGGTGGGAGCAATACCACGTTAAAACATCACTGACGCCTCAAGTTAATCGCCACGACGTGATATTCGCACGTGTTATAACGTGTTTGCTATGTATTTGACACAATGGATACAAAAGATTTCCTGCCAAAGTCTAAAGACATGCTGCTGCATAGGTTAATTTGCTTGCGGACTAAATTGCCCCTGGTGCGTCCCATCTTGGGTATAGCCCTGCCTTGCGCCCTGTTTCTGCTCCGGTTCACCGCAACCCTGTACAGGATTAAGCGGTTTCTGATAATTGATGGATTGATTTTAATAAAAAGTGTCCGGCACAAACTAAACCAGCGCAATGCTGAGCAGTCAGTACAACAGCCGTACAGTGCAACGTTTAGATCTACGCAGCCGAATAAAAATACAACATATTCGAGGACCATTTGCCTGCACACATTAATACACACCAATATTGTAAACATGTCAGTGTAGGTGCATATAGACGGACCGATAGTGGCTCCACACGAGGGGAAGGGTATGCTTGTCTCGGCGCCTCGACCAGGCCGCGTTACCACGGAGATCGCGCCGACCTCCACCATGGGGGGGGGTCACGGCGCGCGTTACCGAGCAACGGGCCGCGTCCCTCACAGCACGAAGCACGGGAGAGAGAGCACACGGGTTAGCGCGCACACAGTACACTGAGAGCACACAGAGTACACGGGTTAGCGCGCACACAATACACGGAGAGTACACAAGTTAGCGCGCACGGTACACGGAGAGTACACAGAGTATAGGAGCGTACACGGGTTAGCGCGCACACAGTACACGGAGAGCACACAGAGTATACGAGTTAGCGCGCACAGAGTACAGGAGAGTACACGCGTTAGTGCGCACACAGTACATACACGGAGACCACACGGGTTAGCGCGCACAGAACACGCAGAGTACAGGGGATAGCGCGCACACTACACTGAGTACAGTACAAGGGTTAGCTCATACATAGTATATTAAGTACACGGTTTACGACATCCAGTACACTGGGTACACTTGACAATACACACGGGTTAGCTCACACACTATACATGTACTCTGGATACACAACAGTCAGTATGCACGTTGCAGCACTCGCATAGACGTGTAAACACAATATCATATCACTGTCTGCCGGGATAGGCGCCGGCTCCCCGCAACCCTGTACACTGTACAGGATGACGCGGTTTCTGACAATGAATGAATGAACGTCGTTTCAGGAGCTGAGCCCGCGAATCCTGCTGTCTTGGAGGCACGATGCTGTCTTTGGACCAAGCCAACCAGCAGCAAGACAAGGAGCCACTGCCTCAGCAGGATGAACATGTTGAGCAACAACAACAAGACCAACAGCAAGAGTGCGAGCAGGGCTTGGCGAGGGATGAGGACGCGGGCCAGCTAGAGGCGCTCAGCAAAGACATGAGGGCACTCATAGCGCTCATCATTGACAGGCAAGAGCAAAGCATGGCATGCACAGGGGCAACCCGAGTGTATATTGTTACACATTGACACACAAACAACCAACCAGGCTTGCATTGTCAGAAACCACTTAATCCTGTACAAGGTCGCGGTGAGTGAGCCTTTCCCGGAAGACACAGGGTGCAAGGCAGCGCTATACCCAGATGGGACGCCAGTCCATCACAGGGCACCGGGGGCAGTTTAGTCTGCAGGCCAATTAACCTATGCAGCAGCATGTCTTTGGTATGTGGGAGGAAACCCGAGTGCCCGGCGAAAACCCACGCGGAATAGGGGAGAACATGCAAACTCCACACAGAAAGGCACCCGAGCCGGGATATTATTACTATATGTAGTCTGTGTGTTTATAGGCATAGCTGTTATGGTACAGTGACATGGTCATTCAAGTGGTAGCGCCAATGGTCGCTTAATCCATCGGTTAGCGATTGGAATCCAGCAAGGATTCATAATGCAGGGGTGTTAAGCATTATATGTGTATTCTCTGCTTCACAGTAGACGTTAAAGATATCGTGAAGTCATTCGAAGGAGAGTAGGCCATTGTGTGCCGGCGTCATTGGGCAAATTTGAATTATCACTCAAAAATATGTGAATCTGGAACTACCCTAGAGCAATTGTTGCCCCTTACTGTGACACCAAGCAGGAGCTTATTGTGTGGGCAGATGGTGAGGAGTTTGAGGCATTGTACTATAAATAGACACGGTGAAACGTTCCCGTGTAAACAACTACAATACTGTACGGTACTATAATAATCGCTCTTCAAAGTCATCCCTTTTGTATATGTTATGTAATAAGAATGTCATCGGTGGTTTATATATGGATATACTATATCCTGCCATAGGGACCTGGAATTCCCTCAACTGGTTTATGGCTGTAAACAGACTGTGAGCACTGGCTGAATGTTTCTTTGAGCAGGAAATCACTGACTTTGCCTAGAACTTACAGATTACATCAGTCACAATCATCTATATGTATTACAGTAATAAGCAGCCATATTTCTTTCATAGCATGCGAGATATCCTTAACCTCCATGTAGTGTCACAGGGCAGGTGGAATTATTAACAATAACTGGATTGACAGTCGTTCCAAATGTATCGTATTATTTTACTGAAAGCATCATCATCTCTCTTCTTTTTATAGATTCGAAGTCACAGATGAAAGTGATGATCAAGTAATAGTCTTTTACCAGGGTGGTAATGTCTATAGGGTAAGTACAAAACAATGGAATAGAGGATTCAGTCGTTGGGCCACTTATAATAGAGGGCTATTATAATCATAAATATGTAATCTGTGAAAAACAAAGTATGATTAATAAAAAAAACAGTTGAATTAATCAGAGAGAAGGGCGCTTTATTTAATAATTAATTGTATAGCGATTTGCCCACGATTCGAATAAATCCAACTACATTCTAATAAATCACAGCTACAATGATATTGCACATGAACAAATCACGCAGGTTTCAAACAAATGTACCATTTTTTTTATTTACGAGGAATGTAATAGCCATACAAAAAAAATGATACTGATGATAATAATGGTTATTGCAGGAGGAATTGTGTTTGTGATACAATGTACAGTATTTATGGTTTGACAAATGTGTTACAGGGCTCCTTCTGTAACAACATGATGCATGGAAAGGGAACGTATGTGTGGGCAGATGGTGTGGAGTTTGAGGTATTGTACTATATATACAAATATATGGCGTATTCATGAGTCATATGCACACAAAGCATACAAACAACACATTAGTATTAATAAATAACGGAGGAACGTTTTTGTACACACTTATGTACAGCACTTGTTTGAGGTTTTCGCATCCTTCATTGAACTAGAAATTTCAACTACGTGTGGTTGGTTACCAGTTGTTACTTAAGTCACCCTCCTTCCACCTGGTCACAAATGCAATCGGGAAATTCAGTGGTATTGTAACTAGATGATGTTACCAGTGAGTATAGGTGGAACGCTCACAGATTGTGACGCCATATACTGCATGAGGTGGCTTGTGTAGTAGCAGCAAAAGATGGTACATTTGCATTCACCAATTAAAAACACAGTTTATGGATATCAACATCTCACCTAAATTACTTTTCAACAGGGTGACTTTTGGCTGAATGCAATGATGGGAAACGGCACCTACCGATGGCCAGATGGAAGCAAGTACACTGGCACAGTGGAGAATGGGGTGAGGCATGGGCAGGGTACCCTTACCGTGTCAAAATCATTTGTTTCATACAGTGGACAATGGTATGCCAGCGACAGAAATGGCAAGGTAAGGCGATCATCATTTTCCATTGTATTGAAAGCTGCTAATGAAAAGCCTAGACCGAATGTGAACCCAATTACCATCAGAAATGCTTAGCGGAGAGTGGAAGGTGTACAGTACCGATGTACGTGTTTAAAGTTGGTTCTTGTACTGGCTTAGTGGAGACAAGCGTTATGGTTGTCAATAGCGAACAAAATATATTCTGCCAACTGCGGATTTTATTGTCATTGGTAGAGTGGCATGGGTTATGGAATGGGTATAATGTGAGATATAGGTGACCACTGACAAGACCGACCTCTGTATTGCACTAATCATTAATAGACACTTGACCATGTACTCATCTGCTGAATCTGGTATGTACAGTAAGCAGCGGCACGGCTAAATATACTGTGCATTAGATTAAAGTAGAAATAATAAACATCTATCTATTCATGGAAATTTTTTAGCATAAAGACCATCGATATTCCCAAAAGGACATCAGGAAGAAATCCAAGTCAAAGCAGTCGTGTCAGCAGAATGTCATCAACATGAAACGTCAGAACAATGTGTGACATACTTGGAACAAGATTTGCCCATGGGGGGGTACTCTGCTAGTGTTTTAAAAACAGTACTAGAAAACATTGCTGGAAATTAAAATGTGTTCAACATTTTACTCTACAGGGAATTCTGTTTTATGATGAGAAAGGGGAGTCTTGGTATGATGGAGAATGGCATCACAACATGCGACATGGATGGGGAATTAGAAGGTAACACAGTTTAATGCAGATTTTTCATTGTTATGGTCCCAGAGATTATTACAGTTTGAAAAACATTACATTTGAAAATAACTTAGGATTTGTTGAATGTTAGTAAATGAAGTGTAGAACATAGCACATGATAAATAAAACCGACCATAATATTGCATCTGTGTTAAACGCTTTTACAAAACCTGCCAATTACTGTACGTAATTTTGGTAAAACGTAGTAACGTTTTGCTTCTATGTGTTTTTTTATATCCATTTTACTAATGATCACATTTAGTCTTGTGAAAAAGCAACATTCTAATGTAAGATTATTTTTAAAAAGCACAACACATTCATAATCAAGTGAATCATCTCCCCTGCTCAAAATAGCAATTCGCAATCGACGAGACGGTGAGAATAACAGTCCACATTGAGGATTGCTCAATTAATGATAGTCATGTTTTCTCATCATCCAGGTACCCTTCAGGTAACATATACGAAGGGCAGTGGATGAACAATGAACGGCATGGGGAGGGTTGCATGAGGTGGGTTACAACGATGCAAGAGTACAAGGGCCAATGGAAGCACGGCAAGCAGGTATGCCTCACTATTTTAGCTTCCATGCCAAGATGTCTTAACACAACTATACAATGGATTTTGTTAAACAAGCACGTTTATGCGCTATTAAAGGTGACTGCCCAAAATTTCACCTTAAGTATTTTTAGCAAGTCCGTGTGTGTGTAATCTCTTCTATGGTAAGTTACAATGACTAAAGGAGACAGTTATGTTTTGTTACCAGTAATCAATTTTTGATGAGTTGCCTGCAGGCTGCCCGTGTAATATCTGCAATTTAGACCTTAAGGGCCACTTGGGTCTGGTCTCCATAGACCACTAGGTGGCGCTCGCGGTTCACTGATGGGTCGCGACCCATCGGTTGAGAACATATATATTGTGCAGGTTAACATTTATGGGTTTGCTTGCTCCACAAAAAGTGTTGACTGCTAAATACACTTTGCTTTAGAAAATATAGGGACACATTGTGGAGAGAAAAAAACACCTTCATGTAAAAAGAAATACTATATTTTTTAAACCTTGTTTTATATTAGTGTTTTAATGTACAATTCAATCACGAATCATAACATTTACTGTAACAACCGAATGTGTTAAATTCATCATAAGCCATTGCTGATTCAAGAAACATGTTAATACTGATGTTATATTCTGTTATCCACAATATAGCATCAGCCAACAGCTGTGATTAAAAAAAACCTAACTTAAATTGTGTATCTGCGTGTATGTGCAGGATGGACAGGGAACACACAAGTGGTTTGTGAAACGCGTTGGGTGCTCGCAGTATCCCATGTGTAACGAGTATCACGGGGAGTGGGTGGCTGGGCACCGCCACGGACAAGGACAGTTTCTCTACGCTAGTGGGGCACAATACAAAGGAGAGTGGAATCAAGATCGCAAACATGGCTTGGTGATTATACTCCCAACGCATTTTCAGGCACATATAAACTGTATTTCTTGGAATGATGAATTACCCTATACTTTACAGTACTTGTAAGAATGACGTAATAATATACTCTTCGTCTCGTTTACAGGGAACGTTTACTTGTAAAGGTGGTAAAATCTATGAAGGATCGTTTGTGGAGGATGTAATGGGTGGGTGTTCTCAATACACTGTGGGTGAGAAGGGAAATTCAAGACCAGATGCATCTATTCAAAGTAAGGAGTCTCAGTGTTTATTCCAAGTACCACAGGCCATGTCCTGACATCATCATATATCAATACGTACCAATGTGTCTGCTACCCCATGTAATTGTACTGTATTTTAATTACACTATATCATATTGAATAGGTATTGCGTTTTGATGAGCACCGCCTCAGTGCTGATTTGAGTAGAACATCACTCTTAGAACTCATGCTTTTCAAAAATATGGTGATGTGCTTTATTAAACATTTTTTTATTGTGAAATATATTTGTATATTTTATACTGTGTTTTCTCTCAGTGTTCGCATGGGTTTTTGCTGGGTACTGCGGTTTCCTTTCATAGATTAAAAAAAAATACTATATGGCCGATAATACCTTAATATATAGAGGACAAAGTGTCTGGTAAAAGTTGGCCCTGGCTAAGCATGTGGCTGCCTGACCCATTACAACTTTACAGTGCTATTTGTGCTTAGCAACTGTGATAAAGCTTAGCAACTGTGATAAAGTATTAGACATATATAACAGGCACTTGTTTTGTTTCCAGCAAAATGTCAGATGGAGGATAAAGAGACCACTGGGGACATTGCAGGGACATTGCTACAGAGCTCACATGTGGACCTGGATTTGGCATGGCTACTACAAAAGTTTGCAGCTGATAATAGAGAGGCCGAGTACAAACAGGTACCGATACCACCAATTTTTGCATGTATCTTTTATATTAGTTGAGCTCCGACTGAGATCGAGCACTATCGAATTCATTGCAGGGGTATGTGTTTTGAGAATCCAGCAAATCACCCTGGTAATTACTGTGGGTGCACTTATCATAAAACACGCGCTATCCGCTTCACATTGCAATGAAAAGAGGTAATCATGTAAGGCACTCCCTATTTACTGAACCCCTGATGTTGGATGGACGTTCAAGTTTTTTGTTCCCCATTGTTTTCATCCAGGTGCAATTAGTGGTGCTACAGCACATGGCAGCACTGCGCAGAATATACAGCAAATACAGTGGACTGGGTGTAACACACTCCCCAGACAACACGTTCATCCTAAGTCAGATGCAGTGGTGGTGCCTCCTAAAGGACTGTCGGGTGCATATCGAGGGTCCTTGTTTGGCAGAGGTCAACCGTCTGCTTTCCAGTAAGGCACTCTTACATTGGATTACCAACATAACATACCAGTAGTAGCAATGAGAGACATACATGGTCACATGGTTGTTTCACAGATGGTCCACTTGGTAGGCTCGTTGGCACAGGTATACAAGGGGACACACATAAGATAAATAATTATTTCACTGGGTGAGTTAAATAAAAGCATATAAGTTCCAAAGGCAATAAAGTATTGGTTGGGTGACTATAGGATGGATGGGAAGCTACACAAATACATGGATGTGTTAGTGAAGTTACAAGTAGGCTTATAGGATGTGTGTGAGGCCCGTACAAATATGGCATGTTGACATGATATTATTATTATAGAATATATACTTCGAGTATAATGTGCACTATGTTTTATTTGTAACCCACAGCCTTCGAAGAGCCCATAGATCAGATCCACTACCCTGATAAGAGACTGCTCATGAGGCAATTCTTGAGCAACTTGACCACCCTGGGATACCACATATATCACACGCAATACATGTAAGTCTCCCTATTGCAACATTCTGTCGTCTAGGAAAGCCTTCGATTGTGATGTTTTGCCATTTCCTTGTTAAGCATATGTTTCACTATCTACTTATATATTATTTATGTTGGTTTGTTCGTACGTTTGTTGTATCACAGGAATCCCACTTCCTCAGCTTGCAGGCTTACTGGGTATTTTCTGCTATAATAATAAACATCTAATAAAAAATAAACATCTATTTTACCGTAGTTTACAATTCACTGAGGCCTAGATATGCTTAGTACCAAAGTTTTGTATACCTTCTCAGGTTTCAAGTCTAACCCATGTACAAGGATTAATTTCCCACTTAATACTTTTGTTCTGGAGTAGTCCTGTGACCAGTCGCTACAGCGAGAGGAAGATGTCCTACATGCGGTGTGCTGGGCACGGAAATATTCGGATAGATCTGGCAAAAATTAAACTGCTAGTTAGCAAATATGATGCTTGATTTTTATGCGATGTTTGTGCAGGGGCAAGAGTGGTGAACTGGCCTGGTGTTTGTCACAGCTCATGAATAATGACATCCTCCCACATGCATGCACCATCAGGGGTAAACCACCCATTCCACTACAGTCCCTTTGTTATTTCGGAGTACATTCTGCTTTTGCACATTATTGTAACATTAAGCCATACATGATTTTACGGTAGACTCTGCTGTAAAGAGAAAATGTTTCACTTTGGAAAAGTTTAACCTTTTGGGAAACAAAGTACTTTTATAACTTTGCCATTTTATATTCATCACATTGGCTTTCAACAGTAATGTGTCAGGTTTTGAGTGTCATTGCTCATACAGGATCGGTGTTTGGGGAGGCTAGGCGTGCCCAGACTGCTTTAGAGTACGCATCAAAGTGCTGGGATATCTACAGGAGCCTTTGCAACACTAACTTAAAGTCCCCGCACGAACTAACTGTCACTGCACGGAACTTCTTGTGGATGCTGCAGGTAAACCCACAACAAATACACACTGAGACTGAGTAGGTATGTCTACGGATCGCTCTTTATGTCTGTACTAATAGATGCATAAAGATTAGTTACATAAGGATATACTACACATGGATATTCAATCATTCATTCATTTTCAGAAACCGCTTAATCCTATACAGGGTCGCGGTGAGCCGGAGCCTATCCCGGCAGACACAGGGCGCAAGGCAGGGGAACACCAAGGATGGGACGCCAGTCCATCGCAGGGCGTCTGGGGAAATTTAGTCAGTACGCCAATTAACCTGGCAGCATGTCTTTGGACGGTGGGAGGAAACCGGAGTGCCCGGCGAAAACCCACGCGGACACGGGGAGAACATGCAAACTCCACACAGAAAGGCACCCCGAGCCGAGATTCGAACCCGGGACCTTCTTGCTGTGAGGCGGAAGCGCTACCCACTACGCCACCGTGCCGCCCTACACATGGATATATTTGTAACAAATGTATAATGTACATTTCTATAGACCTTCATTAATACATCAGAAGAAAATATCTGGTGCAACTTTATCTTTATTTTTTTATCAACAGTTGGATATTTAAATGTTTGACGACATTGTTTTTAAAGTACAGAAGCTGTATTTCTATTTTGTGTGGAAATTTATCAAGGATTTTAAGCTCATCTCCAAGTCACTCTCAGTAGTCAAAACCCTGGAGATTTTGAGTCTGGACAATCCGGCAATATCAGATGGGGTGACCTGCAACCTTCAATATGAGGTATGTCAATTGAGGACTAAATTTCCCCCGGTGCCCTGTGATGGATTCGCGTACCAGCAGGGGTAGAGCCCTGCCTTGCCTCCTGTGTCTGCCGGGATAGGCTCCGGCTCACCACAACCCTGTATAGGATTACGCAGTTTCTGATCATGGATGGAAGGAAGGAATTGCGGCCACTTACATCACATGCTGGCGTTCATACACAAAGGCACAAATTTATTGTTTAAAACAGTGATTGAAAATGAGGTGTGGTGCTTGGAATCTACGGCTTTGGCCATATATTGTGCAATCCACAATAACCATCGCACCAAAACACATAATACATGAATAAAAATGTTGCACAGAAAAAGTTCTCCCCTCTGACAAGCTGTATGGTTTATAATGTATTTCTTGTTATTTTACTTCTGTATAGCTCACCTTTCTGGAGTTCTTTGAGGCTCTGGTAGTATGTGCCGAGGTAAGTGTGCTGGAAAGGTTGGATGGCAAAACTGCTATGGAGCACTGCGCCGAGGTGCACTTGGCTCACAACTGCAGTGGTGCACATGGGGGGTGGAGCCAGAGGGAATCGGAGCCACAGCAGCAATGGAGCCAGAGGACACTCGGGCAGCCACATATGGCTCGACCAGTGGACAGTCAAGAGCCCAGCCAAGAGTCCAGTGTACAAGAATCATCAGAACCTACAATCCAAGAATGGATTCCCACTAATACATGTGCGTAAAGTCATTTGTATGCCCTGTTTAGAAAGAGTCTATGCACCTCTCAAAATACTGTGACATTATTTACATTGTAGTCTAACACTAAATGACTTAGTATTCCCAATTACAGAAGCTTTAGGGTTAAGCCTGGACATTACTTTTTAAAATTATATACAAATATCTGAGTGAAATTAACAATACCACAAAATGCAATTCATGCTGTGTTACAGATGATGAGAATACTATCCTTGAAGATGAATGGAAAAAACAGCTGTATGCGTTTTTTGTAGAGAAACTGTTTGCAGCATTTAAACGGAACGAGGCCCTTAAAGTTGCGGCCAAAAAGGACCAAAACGAGGAAGCTGATCGTGTTTACCATGAAAACATCAAGATCCGGCAAGCATGGTGCGTGCACACTGAGACATGTGCACCAAGGTGGTCGAGTAGCTCAGAGGTCAGAGCTATCAGCTGGCATGGATTCAGTGGAAGACACTCAACCGCCTGAGAACTAGAACGGGACGATCAAAAGATGCTTTGGTCAGATGGGGCTACAAGACCGGCCCAACCACCTGTGAATGTGGAGAAGCAGACCATACTATGGAACACTGCCTTGTCTGTGCTCTACTACCCAACCTCTGCAGCTCAAAAGACCTTGCGGAGTTCAATGAAAATGCAAGGGGCTGTGTAAGAAAATGGGAAACTGTAATTTAACATCGCGCTCGAAGAATCGCAAAGAAGAAGCTGGCATTGCCGAGGGCCTGAGTTCAAATCCAGACAGCTGCCTGTGAAGAAACCCAGTGCTCAAGTAGTATGTCTCAGCTCAGTCACCAATTACTACACAAAGAAACAATAACAGAAAATTTGGTTCTGCACTTAATTTGGTTTATTTCATGTCTGTAAATTCTAAATTTGTACAAGTGACCTCTATTCTCTAAAGTTCGGAGTCTACACACAATCTTAGCAACTATATAAAATGTTGGCCCATTTAAAAACACAAATGTTGGTCCATTTAAAAACACAAAGGTATTGCCACGTGCGATAAAGCTCATAAATAGAAAGTTAATTATATAGTCATATTATTTATTCACATACGTATTGAAGAACAAGCCGGAAATATATAAATCAAACATAAAATCAATCTTCTCACAGCAGTCAGGTTATTTTGGACCCATTGAGCCAATCAGCTCTTTTTTAATGGTGACCCAGGTCACTGATCAAAAACCAGTAGCAAAATCTTCGAGTTAACAACTCTTGACAATGTAGACTTTGGTGATAGTTTGATTTGGAAGCATTTCAATTACACCCCTAATAATAACGACGTGCATTCACATTGTGAAAGTAAATTTGCTACATATTTTCATTGCTTTGTTCTGAAAGTGCATTTTAAAAATATTTAGATTTTGGTCACACCTAGTATGTTAAATGTAGTTCTCTCGATGTATTGAACTCTACAGAAAATCAACATTAGCCTTGATACATGATTGCAATGCTGGGTGGATGCCTCCCCAAACTGCTGTCACCTCTCACAATCTTTTATGCATCCACGTTTTATCTCGTTGGTTCAGGTTACAATGGTATTCATACTTTATTTTTCCTCACCGTTTCCTGTGTGAATGTGCTAGGGAGCAGCGAATGGCATTGGAGATGGAGGCAATGGATGGTGTAAAACAAGAAGGACTCAATGAGCAGGGCTCAACTCCCCTATCGGAGGAACAGGCAAATGTACTGCCTACTGAGCCTACTACTAAGGAGCCCGAGAGGCCTCAGAATTCCCCAACCATTACAAAGTCGTCATCTGGAATGAAAGCTACTGTCAACTCTAAGCCACATTCTGCTAAGGACAAGAAAAAAAGGAAATGATACATTAATAGTCCCTTTATAGCAATTCCATTCAGGCGTTTTAAATAATGATTTTAAATATCCTCTATAAAGACAATTCTCAGTCCAAAGAATGTTTCCATAAGGGTCCTTCATTGGAATGTTCGGCAAAAATATTTTTAAGAGGTTTTTTGCACATGTAAAAAGGTGAGCCTATCTGTGTGTGGAAATAATGAACAAAAGTCCACACATACAGATTCATAAACGTACTTGCTATGCTGCTGGCCACCTCAGACCAGTGGTGGTCCTTGGCGCTGTTGACCAACCCACCTCAAAAAGATAAATAAGAGTCGAGATTATTCATTAACATATTTATAAGTGTATACATGGACTTTCACAACCAATGTTAAGGCTCATGACACGCTAGAGCTGTGCTTTTGTTTACACCAGTTGTTGGATGTAATCTCCAGTGAAGCGTCGTTAACGAAAAACAAAATGATTTGGCATATTTAACAACTTAAGTTAATTGGCTCTGGTGTGTGGTGGAGGGTTATAGTAAATTGTGACAAATGTACATGATCTAACGCACAAGAAATTAATAATCAATCGTGTTTTATTTTGTTTACGGCAAACTGTATTAAGAATGTATTTTCACCATTTTTGTGATAAAATATTGGCAGTGAAAATGCTTGTGGACTGACTGCAATAAGGGGACTCTAAGCTCACGAACATTTCAGTAACCACGACTCGGTGCATCCTCTATAAATCGCGCAGCACTATAACTCCATGGCAGCTGAAGTTGTGGAGCTTCTGCTCTCAGTGTCTGTGGATACAAAGCAAGTTAAAGATAACAACTATACCAAAAGAATAGCTTTGAAGTGCAACCATCATGAATCAAGCCGTGTAAACCTACATAATAATAATTTTACATTTATAACGCGCATATATTTCATTCAATGTCGAAGGTATTCATGAACGAAAGAACGACTCAGAGGCGCGAGGAAAGCGCAAAGAGGCGGAGGAGGCAGCAAGGCAGGTTTGCCGGCGCCATATTGCCACACACTGCTTCCTATATATTATGATGTTATCGGCCAAATAATTAATGAGTGTGTTTTTTACTTGTGGGAGGAAACGGAGAACCCGGAGGAAACCCACGCAGAACAGGGGGAGAACACACAAACTCCACACGGAAAGGCGCCTGAGCCGAGATTCGAACCCGGGATCTTCTTGCTGTACACTATAGCCTTTTTTCCAAAATAAGGTGAAAAACAAGCTTATATTGATGCTTTTATGTTTCAAACAAATAAGCCTGTTTAGATACACTAAGTCAAACAGGACGTGCATTGTTGCTGGGCTGTACACATCTCACCAGACGACTCATAGATCCAGGGCGTCTTGCAGCCAGGGCACATGCGAGACCTATTTCCCTTGAACAACTTGGCAGAACACGGAGCATGGATCTTCAGATTACAGTTGGAACAGACTTGGCCCTGTAGTTCAGAGAGTGAGGGTCGAAGCAGAGAGCAACAACAAAATGTAAATTCTGTAAATTTTCTGTAAACTGAGAAATTTGTAAGGCTGCAAGTATAGACCATCCTGGAAAGACCTTGCAAGCTCACTGGGTACTTTCTGCTGTTGAACAAAGATGTGTCTGCTGCCCCGCTGATTACCACATTTGATCCGAATTTCCTCACTGGGTACTTTCTGCGGTTGAACAAAGGTTACGCTGAGATGATACACATAGGCCTGTGCAAAAACACCCACTCACCTTTAATGCGATGCTATTACACCAGTGGCAGAGTTTAACATCGGTGAAGCGGCTCCGAATGAACGGATCCATTTCAATCATGCAGCGTGGGCTTAAACTACAATATCCATTTTCCTGCAACAAAATGCACAAACAGTTCTGGTTAACCAATTTCAGGCTAAAAATAATTGGCCACCACAGTCTGATGTTCAGAAATAAGAGGCTGTCTTGTTATCATTCAAGTTACTTTTATTGTTAGATTAAAATTGTGAGCAAATTGAATCAAAACATATTCCTCTTTGGCGCAAACAACAATGCCAACGCAGTCAATCAACTATAGGTCACTATAAACGGTATTATCTGCAAAGTAAGACGCACCTAAAACTTGTGTGGTGTTAATAGCTATAGAATACTGGTCACACACATGGACTTACTGGATTAGAGATGCACCCCCAACTTTCGCTTTAAATTGCAAAAAGGAACATCTTATAATCCTGAGACTATAGTACTATAACAACTAAAAAATGTAGTCCTATTGTTCATTATGCTCTTAACCATGAATTCTGTTATGAACTCGGGATAAGATATCCTTCGCTCCTCCCATTTGACGTTGGTCCCTCAGGATTAGTGAAAAATGGGATGACACGAAAGAAAACTATCATGTGTCAAAAACCTAGTTTGTGAAAACATGCACACATGGCCATTTAAAATATCTACAGGGCAAGGGACCAACAACAGATGTCTGCAGATCCTCTCCACATTTCCACTGTGGGTTCTTATAATAAATAGAAATGTGGGCACGTGTCTGATGGCTTTAACTATGGGATACCATGCAGAGCCACTTGTCTTGCACCAGGCGCTTTAGCAAAAACTGGGCATCGTCCTTCTTCATCTTCTTGCACTGCAGCTGATCAACCAGGTTCAGGATGTCTGTAGAGCAGGCCGTACCCACTCCGCTGTCAACGATTATCTCCAGCTGCTCGCATTTGTGCAAACAGAGACCACCTCTTTAACATGTATAGTGACATGGTTCAGAAATAACGCCTTTGCTGTTTATTATAATAACCAGCATTTGTGTGGGATATAACCTAAGTGAATTGCAGGTGAAATAGATTTCTTGCTATTTGTTTTTTTTCTAAATGAAACTCACTGGTCTACTTTCAATAAACAACAATAATGACCTTAACATTAACAACAATATCAAATAATTTCAAGAACATTAACACCAATCACGATTTGACGTAACATTGTGTTTGCCGGGATAGGCTCCGGCTCACCGCGACCCTGTACAGGATTAAGCGGTTTCTGAAAATGGATGGAATAATGTGATATATCAACATCAATATTATTGGTCATAGTAACATGGACAAAAATTACAGTGCCCAACAACAATATTAATGTTGATATCATCAACACGTATAAATATTAGCAAAACAGCTCCATAACATTATTACAACAGCAAATGAAGTTTCAATGTAACCACAACCATTCTGAAGCAAAATCACATATCCTCAACCATAACAGCTATATTATAACCACAGCAAAAAAACTAATTACAACAATACAACAAATTCGTTGTATAACCTTGTGTTGGTTAGTTAAAACATTTGTTGTATCACAGAAATCCCGCATCCCGAGCTTGCAAGCTCACTGGGCATTTTCTGATGTAGTAATCAACATCTATCTATCACAACAGATGCAATATTACTATATCCACATCTGCATTGTAACCACAACTATAATCACATTATAATCACAAGCTTAACCAAATTATAACCAGAACCACATTCTAACCAGAACTATAATATAGTACTCTACTACCACTCACAATTTTGTTGAAGAGTTCCAGCTCAACCTCTGAGTAATCAGAAGCCAAGAGAGTTACTTCATTTTGTTCAATATTAACCTGTGAAAGGAATACAGAAATATCAATATTATCATGGTGTTGCTTTCAATGTATATTTAGTATTACATGTAACTAAATATACATAAAATTAAGAGACTAAAATTGTTCAAGTAAGAATAAGTAAATCCGTGTAGTTCCAACCCATATTTTACCTTTATTTCGGGTAAGGCCCATTTAGCTAAGAAGTTCTTGTACAATGGTGACCCAGCCAAAACAGCAAGTTTATTACATGGGCAGGGTTTAACGGGGATGCGTCGAACAAAAGCAAGAACATTTTGTAAACGTTATAGTACTATTAAATATAACGATTTGCATGAGAGGAATTCCGATTGTGAATTGTCTTTTGAAAACTGGCATTTTAAAGTCCTAGTCACAAATGGCTCTACTGATGGCATTCACAGGTGTGGCAGTAGTAGGACTCAAGAAATTCCTTGAATGCAGATATAGCTAGTAGGATCGGAATACAGATATAGCGTTAGAATAAACATACAACGGCTTGGACAGATATAGTCACAGAATGATATGGATCTGCAAAAGACCTGAAGAGAGGGATAGACGCTCTGTGAGCGATCTATAGAGACAGACTGACACATGTTCGCTCACATTTAATGAACACGACCCTTTACAGGGCAAATATTATTTACACAGGCCTCTGAAATTATTTACCAACTAATGTATATTTAATATCACTGCTGTAATGTTAAAAACAATTACATCCAAATGATAGAGCCCCTCATTCAGAGCTATCCCAAGGGGTGGCTCTCTCACAGAAACTGAGGGTCTTGCATAGCCCGGGTTCATTCAACCACAGTGACTCACCAAGGCGTAGTGTGTTATTCCATCATCCTCAGATACTCCCTTTTTGATATCCATGAAGAGGGGCCGTATGTGAGCGTTGATAACGTCAATAAATACATCTAGCTGGTCATGGGCATAAGACTCTGTAAACACATGTTTCAAAAAGCATTCGGTTGAATAACATATAAGCACACATACATATAAAGAAAAAAACAGCACTGTGACATCTCTAATTAAAGTTCGACCCAGCTAAAAAACACGGATTTGTAATAAAACGTCATTAACAAGTCCTCGACTCTTGTCCTCACCTTCATACAGATGACAACATTCCTTGTGGACCTTGACAGCACTGGGCCTGTCTAAGGACTTGTGCACCATCATTTGCTGAAGGAACAAACGGTGACTGGAATTCATTCTGTCTTTTGCTGCCATGACGCTCGAGCTTGTTCCTGCTGTGCAACATATTTTTCACACAATAACGGAAGAAAGCCAATTAAATGAGAAATGAAAATACTTATGACATTAACACGGGTTTGTAGCTTCTTGGTTTAACCAGGCTGAACTGTGTGAGGACTTTGCAGAATATTGAAGCTGGACGCGTTCCCATTAGTGAGCTCCTACAGCAGATAAAGCTGCGTTGGCTGGGTCATGGAGCCTACATTCCCAACCACCGTATGCCCCAGCAGCTTGTTTGGCAGGGGGCTAAACGGGCGTGGCACGGGTCACAGAAGGCCTTAACGCGGTTACAGGAGCACACGAAGCTGGGTGGATTTGCTGACGACCAGTACCGGAGGAGGCTCTTGGCGGATGCTACTAGGCAGTTGGAGGAAGATGCTCTGCTCCCATCAACGATGGGATTGTGCCCACCTTTATGAAGATTCTGCGAGATCCTCACACGATCCATGCATCCATCCATTGTCAGAAACCGCTTAATCCTGTACAGGGTCGCGGTAAGCCGGAGCCTATACCGGCACAGGGCGCAAGGCAGGGCTATACCCATGATGGGACGCCAGTCCATCACAGGGCACCGGGGGCAAATTAGACAGCAGGCCAATTAACCTATGCAGCAGCATGGCTTTGGACCGTGGGAGGAAACTGTCAAGTTCTGTGCACGCTGGTGTGTCGACTGCTGCAGGGTCTCGCTCCATCATACTTCGTTGCACTTACCTGTTACTTGAAAAATGTGTGCAATGCTATGTGTAATTGTTTTTGTTGTTGGTTGATTTAAATATGGTTAGATATGAATCTTGTATATATTTTTATTATTGTCAACAATTCGCATGTTTGTTGTGTCGCAGGAGTCCCGTAAAGAGCTTGCAAGCTCACTGGGTATTTTTCTGTGGTAAAAATAAACATCTATGCATACATTTGCCTTCAAAAGTACTACGCTCGTCTACAGCCCTAGCGGGTGCACGGCACCGCACGAAACGCACTGAGCGGGCTTTTGCGGTGGTTTGTCCATTGTTTAGAAACAACCTTGCTTGCCTTTTGGAGTTAAGAACAAAAGTCTTTGCTTGACACTGCTTACCATGACATGTGAGCTGATTATATACAGTGCCGTTGTGGAGCTTTGCTCATTGGGCGTTTTACAAGTACAGTACTCGCTTATTATTATCTAGCGGAGTGGCGGTCGACTAAGACGCAGCAAGTTCATAGTTGGGAGCACAGGCGGTGCCTGGTCATCTCAGTCAACCCATAGGTGGGTCCGTACCGCGGCCTTAAGTGTGCACCTAACCTCAGTGGTGACGTTTCCACCACTTAGTGACGAACGGCGTTCTGTTGTACAGTACCGTAACCTGTGCGTCTCAAGTTATTACCAGGGTGCGTGTGGTGGCTACAAGGCAATGTTGTGTTTAAAAGTAAAAATAAATAGCGATAGAGGAACGGCTAGTCAGGGTGCCCCCTGGGAGGTGTGGGAGCTAGTAAGCTCCCACAGAGGCTCCCCCGGGAAGTCTACCAGGCACGCGGAGACCTAGAGGCCGACCGAGGACAGGCTGGAGGGACTATATCTTTCGCCTGGCCTGGGAATCCCCCAGGAAGATCTGGAATCTGTTGCTGAGGAAAGGGTTTAGGAAATGGATGGATGCTTTCTACCTACCACTCAACCGCCTGAGAACTAGAACGGGACGATCAAAAGATGCTTTGGTCAGATGGGGCTACAAGACCGGCCCAACCACCTGTGAATGTGGAGAAGCAGACCATACTATGGAACACTGCCTTGTCTGTGCTCTACTACCCAACCTCTGCAGCTCAAAAGACCTTGTGGAGTTCAATGAAAATGCAAGGGGCTGTGTAAGAAAATGGGAAACTGTAATTTAACATCGCGCTTCGAAGAATCGCAAAGAAGAAGAAGACCTACCATGGGGTGGCCGCCCTGCTCCTGTAGCACTGGGACCGTCCCTGTCCCGTGAGCGACTGCTGCTTTCCGATGTGGTTGACGTTTCAGAGGCGTTCCCTCCCCTGGCACGTCTTTGCATTGTACTAAGCACGTTGTTTGATACTTTGTAGCTAAACCAGATTGATCAAGTTTGCCGCTTCACATATCACCTAACTACGTCCGCTGATGTGTAAAAATACATGAATGTGTTTCAAGGAAAAATATTTGGAAACCTCCCATGAAAATGATATGGACCTGACTGAAAAATCCCCCCGTGAAAAGCATGAAAATGGTATGACCTGCATTGCGTTTTTGGTCACGTGGAGAGCTGGCGGGAAAGACCGGTTCAGATACTGTACTGTTTTTATTCAAACGTGTAACTTGGACAAAAATGTAAGCCAATGTAGCCTAAAAAACTACTTGAATAAAAGCACAAATGTAAGTCTACTCAAATATCAGAACAGCCCGTAAATGATACCCATGGAAATCTGTAATGAGCTTGCAAGCTCACTGGGTATATTTATGCTGTAATAAACATCTATCTATCTAGTATATTGATCAGGGGCACTACTGTTTTATACAAAGATCCCTCGTAGAGCCCGAACAGACTGTAGGGTCAAGTGCCGTCAGCGAGCACCCGTGAAGGCCGATAGGGCACACGAGCGGGTGGGTGGCCAGCACCACGCTCGGCCACCTTTGTACACACCTATACGAACATTTAAATCTCATATCAGAAATGTACATTTGTTACAACCTTTATAGATACCTTCGTAATTACATCGTAACGTCATACAATCTACAGAGCTGCACTCTTAACATCAGCCTCGTACATTATATACGTGTTGGTCATCATTGTTGACCATCGGCTGTAAGAGATGTCACTATAAAATTTAAGAGATGTCTTACGAAGACTGTAAGAGATGTCACGAAGGCTATTAGGTTTATTATCCCGGGCAGTTTAAATCACCGGCAAAGATGAAACGGGAAATGCTGCAGAGGATTACGTCAAGGTCAGATAGCTCCGTTTCGAAAAGGTTAACGGTGCTCTCTAGAGAGCAGTACATAATGAACAGCGAAAGGTGGAGACGAGATTCGCAGACTGGAGCTCAGAAGAGGTGGGTGGGTCGTCTGGTGTTCTCCTTGAACATTTTTATTTTCGAGTCAAACCAGATGGGAGGGTCCATGTTCCTGTAATAAAAAACCACCTTACACGACAGTTACAATAACATGGAGGGGTGCTTGAAAAGGCTACACATGGAAGAGGTGGTAAGAGGGTGAATGTTAAATGTAAAGTTCTATTTTAACAGGTAATATTAATATAATAGCAATTTTTCTAGGCGTTCAAAGGCATTTTAGTTCAGCACTTATCATTCACCACATGTTTTCGTGCAAGGATATGGTTGGTTGAGAGTTACAAAAGTGAAATTAGTTAAGAGAAATGCACACCATTTTTACATGCAATATCCCAAAAACGCTATGAGTGTACACCCTTGAAACTGCGCTCACTCGTTTTTCCAACATATCGACGACGGGTATACCTTTTCACGGGACCTAACTCATTAACGGAGTTAATATCAGGGACAAATAGCATTGTTAGGAAGTAATACAATTCTACACGCAGCACACGGCTCAATAAAATTCTTATTTTTGTTTCAGAGTCGGGGGATAGCGCGAACGCAGTCCCCCACTACCACAAATTATACAGTCGAGTTTCCCGCATTTGGGGAAATCGCAGGGGTCAACCCTCCCGAAGTGCAATGGAAGAGCCTCGCCCTGGGAGGACCACCTATTTGATCATGGTACCTCCCCTGTCAGGTAAGTATGAGTTGTGCTGCGACTACGCACTCACATCAACCCAACTAGCCTTCCTCTACACTATCGGACCAATATCATTTGAAATACAAATTAAGAGATACTACTAAGTCGTGGGATATATTAGCGAGTAAATAAAAACCGTAAAAATATTATGTTGGTTTATTAATGCAGTTCAATGGCGTATTGTATGCGCGATGTGTGATAAAAAAATATATACATCGCTCGCACAGCATCATGGGTGCAAGATCGAAGGCCCTTCCCCTCTCCTACTGTACTTGGCTGCGCATTCGTCAAAATCCGATCCGACGCAGCGTCGAATCGAGTTTGCGATTCTTTTTCGTCTTCTCAATGTCCGTTTGTACTTTCAATGGATCACTGCCTAATGCGCTTTACATAATACCATGTCTATATCTATCCTATCGCGTATTAGGCGATGTTTATTAGGTATCCTTTGGCGTAAATGAATTAAAACGGATATATTTGCATTTTAATCGATTCCACACGGGTGAATCTTGCCCGTGAATCGCCCCACGTGGTGCCCCGTTGCAATTTCAAGTTAACGTAGTTTATGATGATGGCGGTAGTTTAACGGTGGAGACTGAGGGAGAGCTGCTCGTTTGAGGGTGGTCACGCTCGCTTGCAAACGCTGACTCGGCGCGCACCTGTTTCTCGGCTCCGTGAAGGCGCGAACGTGGAGCGAGTTTGAACCGGACGCCGTGAGTTGGGAGGCACCCCTTCTAAGTGCTTATTACACTGTTACATTTCACTGTAGACAATGTTGTCCATGGTATACACTGTACGTCACATATTACACGGTGTTGCATTATAGTGGGTGGCGCGGTGAGTAACACTGCCGCCTCACAGCAACAAGGACCCGGATTTGAATCGCGGCTCGGGTGTATTTCTGTGTGGAGTTTGCATGTTCTCCCCGTGTCCGCGTGGGTTTTCACCGGGCATTCCGGTTTCCTCCCACAATACAAAGACATGCTGCTCCATATGTTAATTGGCCCACGGTGCCCTGTGATGGACTGGCGTTCTATCCTGGGTATAGCCTTACCTTGCGCCCTGCGTCTGTCGTGATAGGCTCCAGCCCACCGCAACGCTGTACGGAATTAAGCGGTTTCTGACATTGAATGAATGATACATTATACAGTACGTGCCACACACAGTATTACTACTGTATTTTTACTCAGAAGACCAGTGGTGTTAACGATATACGCAGCGTATCACATTTAACATAATGTTACATTTTACACGTTATACATTGTCACGCTGCGCACACCTACATTGGGCACGTTAAGCACTGTTTATAACGCTTTGCGTGTGCCGCTGAGCGGTGGCCCAGTCGTTAGCGCGCTGGGTAACAAATCTAGCGACCCGAGTTGGAATCCCGCTCACGGCCAACAGCAGTGACGATTTTCTGAACCGGTCCTGGGCCTCCCCTAGGTCGACTCAGCCTGAAATGAGTAATAATAATAATATAATAATATCAATTTATATAGCGCCTTTCACCGGAGGGTCACAAAGTACCTAGTGCAGTGTGTAAATATTGCCACTAAGGAGACAAATGCGGTTTGTCTTTGTCTTTTTGGTCAGCCACCCCTTCGTGTGCCGTGTCGGCCTTGATAGGTGGTCGCTAACGGCACTTGCCCCTACAGTCTGTTAAGGCTATATAGGGGGTCTTTGTCTATAGTCTATACATGCTTGTGGATCACTACTGAACTGTATAATTATTGTTGCCCCGTGACAGCAGAGGGCAGTGCAGCAACACCCATTGCGCTGTAATCCTTTTCTGCCACGTCTGCCCCCTAACATCAACCCGCACTGACCATCAGCGAGGGGAGGCCCTCATCCAGCAGTCGATTGACGAAAGGGCTGCACATGTACCTATTCTTGTTTTGTGCATAGTGTTTATTGCGCTGCATAGCTTATGTTTCTAACCAGGGGTGAAATTGTGTGGGAACGCAGTGGAATGCCGTTCCCAGGGTGAAAATCCTATAGGGAACGTATTAAGCTTCCATGGTCTTAAATTTTGATGGTTACTTATTTTACATCTCATAAGTTACAGAAATGCAGGACATTTGTTTTCATAAACTCAACATTTTATGGGGGAGGACCCCTAGACACCCACTCTTAAGTGGGCACGGACTCGGGTCAGTTCCTAGAGTGATTTTTTTTCCAATTTCTCCCCTATTTATAACCAAGCGAGAGCATACTGAGCCTAAGAAGTCCACGAAGAAGAGTCTCAGCGGACTTGTCAAAATGCAACCGAAGACAAATCTCAGGGGTGTCTTAAGATAGATCGATAGATGTTTATTATTTCAACATAACATACCGAGTGAGCTCACAAGCTCTTTGCGGGATTCCTGCGACACAACAAACAGACTATTCCTAACGCCCACTGTGAAATTCTTGCGACGTTGTGTTCAGGCTGTTGCCGTGCTGTCTGCCTGGTGGGGGGGGGGGGTGGCAGCATGGCGCTGCTCGAGCTGTCGTCATGCAGCGAGGACGAGCTTCCCATCGCCCCCCTCTCACAGCGGCTCAGGATGCAGGCGCCCGTATGGGCGGCTGCTGGCGCACGAGGCGCAGTCGCTCTGGAACCCACGCCTGTCAGCCGGGTCTTGCGGGGTGGCGCGAACGACAAGGCGACAAACATTGATCTCCTGCGGGACGACTCGGACACTGATGAGGAGACCGTGGAACTTATGAACAGAATCAGGGAGAGGTTGGATACACGGCGGCGGGAGCACGGCGTCGGAGACGGCGAGAGGGCCACCACGAGACCTCAGCTCGTGCCGAGTGAAGATGCCGATGACGTCGCGAACGCTGGTGTGGGGAACTGGACCAAAGTCCGGGAGCCTGGGACCTCGTTTGGTAGAAGCAGGCAGGTGCTGCAGGGACCAGGGGCCTTGTATACTGGCGGTGAAGGCGCCTCAACCTCCTTGTCTCATCGAAATCCAAGGGACACTCAGGGTGTGGGGAGAGAGAGAGATGACATTCCAATAAAAAGCTGCCAGACTGTATCAGGTGAGTACCAAACAATTACTGTACTGTGCTATAAACACTGATTAATTATCCAATAGCATTTATTAACGAAACCAGCAAGCAGATCAATGTGGAAAGTATAAAATGCAAATTATTTTGGCACCCAGAACGCGGTGGTTGAACTCTTATGACCTTCCCAGTGAGCCTCTGGTGGGACAACGGCACTGGCGTAACACTTGAGAGAGGAGGAGCTGCTGTTCAGTGTCTGAAATGCCACTATCCACCACAACACTGTGGGAGCTGGATAAAAGCACACGTTACACAAGCACATATAAAGCCTGATATCATCTGCAACAGCTGAGGGATCTATCAAGTGAGAAGTGATGTGACATCACTCCATTTTACTTGAACCGTGTTTCTCTGTGCATTCCTGTCGTTGAGCTTGTGGAGCCTCGGTCCCGGCCGGGAAGCTGGCTCGACAGCTGCCGCAGCAGCAGCAGCAGGAGGAGCAGGAGGAGGAAGCACCATGGGACAAGAAGGCTCGGCGGGAGGAGCAGAGGGCGCGACGCGTAGAGGCACAGCAGGAGAAGGAGCGGGAGAGGGCTGCTAGGATTGCCACTGCAGCCCTCGTCAAGGCCCAGCGCCCTGAGGAGTGCATGAAGCACGTGGCCGTGTGCGTGGACCCAGGTGTGCCCTCCGTTACCCCTGTATGTTTAACCACATTGCATTTTGCCGCTGTGATAATACACATCTATCTATCTATTCTTTCGCTCATATTTTTGGTGGCACAATGGTTAACTCGCTGCACCTATGAACCTGGCAACCTGAGTTAAATTCCTAGTCATAGCTAGCATAATCCTGTTATGGACTGGCGTCTCATCAAGGGTATAGCCTTGCCTTGCGCTCTGTGTCTGCAGGGATAGGCTCCGGCTCACCGTGACCCTGTGAAGTATGGTCAAACAACAGCAGATTCTAATCTAGATTAACGTCTCGAGCGTCTCACACATATATGGTTCTCTCTGAGTGGATACGCGGCATTCGTCTGGTGTGGATATGTGATTAGGTGGCCGATAACATCATAATATATATGAAGCAGTGTGTGGCAATATGGCGCCGGTAAACCGCCTGGCTGCCTCCTCCGCCTCACTGCGCTTTCTTCGCGCCTCTGAGTCTTTCTCTAGTCGAATGAATATCTTAGACATTGAATGAATATGTGCGCGTTATAAATGTAAAATAATAATAATTATTATTATTATCTGTTGAGCTCACTGTTGACACACACGACGTGCGTGTGCCAGGCGTGCTGGAGGCTGAGGGGGGAGGCTTGGTGCTGTCGGCTCTGCAGGCCCTCGAGTCGCGCTGCATCATTGCTGGGCGGCGAGTACAGCGCAGCATCGGCTGGTGCAGAAGCCTGCCAGGCCTCGCCGGGACAGAGGTGATGGCTTAATCACTTACCGTCTCAAACTGTGGATTATAATCCCTGAGAGATTCAGTTGTTGTCAGAATTAAGTTGTGATTAAAAAAAATTACGAAAAACGAGGCCCATCTGTTAAAGTTGTTTTGGGGGCATTCTTGCGCATAACCATTTGGCAGTATCACCAGCAATCGTGACTGCTGATGAATCACTGTCAAAACCACTGCCCCCCGAGTGGTTTAAAACATTCACTCCCAGGGGGCTGTGTGACCATTGTTACGTGTAAAAATTACATTTGACCACAGAGTTGCTCCCCTCCTGGCTCTCGGATTTTTGGCCGTGTAAACAGGTTTCTCATATTGAATCAGTGGGAGCGTGGCCAACGTGCGACTAAGTGACGTGTGGACAGGAGGGGCTTAGACATGTCTCATGATGCCGTGCGGCATATATTTTGTATTTGTAACAATACATCGCACATATAAAACGGCATGGAAATACAGCAATAAACTAAAATAATGTTGTAGAAGCGTTCACGTCGCGATCCCTGTCAGGTAATACTTGGTGTTGCCTGCGAATTCTACCAAACACTTCGAAGCCGAGCTGAAAGACAACGATGTCCAGAGGCTGACCATCGTGCTTCGAAGAATCGCAAAGAAGAAGAAGAAGCAGCGGACTTATACTTTACATTTATTTTAGTTTTGGAGAGACAAATGTAACAAGGAGGGCCAGCTCATTTATTTCATTTTCAACGACGCAATTATTCGGTCTTTTTTTTATTTGTGTAATGTTTCTGTAGACAAATAACCTGGAGAATGGTGAAGAGGAGAAGCCCGTCCTGATTGCGGTCCCTGTGACAGACTTTATTTCAATGGTGCACGCATACAAACAGGTGAGCGGGCTGCAAAACTTCGTTGCGTGCTGGATATCAAGCGGTTGGGGTGGAAAGCCAGCCATCCCTGTCAGTCAGCCCGTGGCACCTGGGTCTGTCTCATGACCGAGCCTTCGACACTCTGCGTGGCCTCTTCACGGCAAGAAGGACCCGGGTTCGAATCTCGGCTCGGGCGCATTTCTGTGTGGAGTTTGTGTGTTCTCCCCCTGTTCTGCGTGGGTTTCCTCCGGGTTCTCCGGTTTCCTCCCACTACTTAAAAAAAACACTCATTAATTACTTGGCCGATAACATCAGAATATATAGGAAGCAGTGTGTGGCAATATGGCGCCGGAAAACCGCCCGCTCCTCCGCCTCTCTGCGCTTTCCTCGCGCCTCTGAGTCGTTCTCTCGTCAAGTGAGAACCTTTGACAGTGAATGAATATGTGCGCGTTATAAACATAAAATTATTATTATTATTTAAAAAGATTGCAATGTTTGGGTTCCCCTCCCTTTCAGAGGTTTCTTGATCCATCTCTAGTCTTCTTCTTCTTTGCGATTCTTCGAAGCACGACGGTCAGCCTCTGGACATCGTTGTCTTTCAGCTCGGCCTCGAAGTGTTTGGTAGAATTCGCAGGCAATACCAAGTATTACCTGACAGGGATCGTGACGTGAACGCTTCTACCTTGACCCCCATCCATCTCTAGTGGGTGGATCACACGAATATCATGATCTTCGGTATGGCCAGGTAATCCCTAAGTATTTTCAAAATTACATTTTGTTGTGCAGTTTTGAAGGTCCATGATGAGCTGTAGTCATAGTTGCATGCTCAGGGAGTGTTGATGGGAAAGCCGAGTGATGAAGTGTGTTGAAGGTCGAGCACTGACATGTGTTTGGTTTTCTCATGAAGGCAGTTCTGATTTTGTCTCCTATCTCGTCAGGGGGTGGCATCTTCCAGGGACCACAGCCGCTGCCTCACGCTCAGGGAGTTTGTCTCCACAGTCATGGTGGCCTATCCGCACTGCACCCTCACTTTGGCTGTTGTGGCCGTCGACGAGTATTTCAAGTGAGGAGCAGGGACACATCGGCTGGTGCACGCACGGCTCTCGCACGTGTAGGACCCAGTGTTGAGAAAAAAGCCTAAGAGATGCGTGGCTGTAGTGGTGATGAGATGGCTGTTAGGCATGTTCTGCCTGTTGTACTCAATCCTATTGCTTTAGGACTTGCATTTATAATATTCATACAAAAGTGACATTTACCTAGGAAACGCTCATTGTTATCAATTATGACAGCCTGGCTACAAAATAAATACGTGCAGTTATTTTTGCAGTGTATCTCGAGATGCAGTTACAATTGGACGTGGTATAAATCCGAATTGTATTGGGGACTTAGAGACTGCTCTATCATTGTAGAAAATAATGAGATAGTGATGATGTTAGCAATTGAATCAACACTTTCCTTGTTAATAATGCAAAGGTGGTGATAGGAAACGTAAGGGCAGAACGAGAAATGAGAATCGGTGACCTTTTTTTTTTTAAACCACAACAGCCAAAAAACCAAGGGACAGAAACCGAGTAAAGTGTTGGGGGAGGGTCCAGAAGCGGAGACGGTGAGGAGGAGGAACAAGCGAGCGGTGCCAGCCAAGCCCCACGTTTCCCGGGTGGACGTAGAGGAGGTGAGACTGGGCGTCCCTGGGTGCGTATCCTCGGTGCACGACATGATGAGGAGATGGATCGTGGAGGCCGGTGCGGGGTTTGTCTGTCCGTCCCCCAGGCGCTCGTAGACCTGCAGCTGCACACTAGCACTGCACTGCGCTTCCTGGACTCGTGGAAGGAGTTTGCCGACTTTTTGGCAATGTTCACCAAGGCAATTGCCGTGGCTCCCTACAAGTGAGATGTGCAGCTCCTCCACTTACTTTCACGACACGAGCACCGCTGGACATTACAACTGGTGTTTGATGCGATCTGATTTGGTGTCTTGGTGTTTCGTGGTGTTTACCATGATGATGCCTCCAACGTGGGAGGCGAAATGTCACGAGGGGGAGAGGAGAAACGCTCGACACGGCTATCTTAAATGAACAGCTCTTGAGAGCAATTCTCATACATGGAGCCATGAAAACCTACATCAATATATTGATGTAGTGTCAGCAATGTAAAATAATACAATTCCACTTTCATCATCACAAAAAACCAGCTACGTTTTTTTAGTATCTACTGTAGCATGCCTCTCAACCCAAAGCTGCAGTGCAGTAGCTGAATCCCTGAAGCATTGGAATGTGTTAGGGTGTGGGTGGGGTTAATGGTAGGGAGCAGTGGCTCAGTGGTTAGCGTGCTGGGCTACAAACCTGGCCACCCGAGTTTGAATCCCGCTTGCTGCCCACACCAGTGACGATTTTCTCAACCGGTACTGGGCCTCCCCTAGGTCGACTCAGGCTCAAATGAGTAACTAGTGCGGTGTGTAAAGATTGCTCAAGAGACAAGGTGACCAGGCGTGGTGCTGGTCACACACCTCCTCGTGTGCCGTGTCGGCCTTCATAGGTGCTACTCGCTAACAGCACTTCACACTAGTCTGTTAAGGCTATACTGGGGATCTTTGTCCTTGGTATGGGTGTGGACGTTAAACATTGGGGACCGCGTGCAGGAGGGAGAGGGAGGTGACGGGCCTGGCGTTCTGCGTGGAGGGCGAGGGTGCGAGCGGCGTGCGTGTGGACCGCGAGGGCCGTGGATACCTCCAGCTGTGGCAGCGCCAGCTGATGCAGCTGAACCGCGTGAGCGCCGAGATGGCGAGCACCGTGGTGCACGCGTTCCCCTCCCCCCGGCTCCTCCTGCAGGTGCGTGTGGCCATGGCGCGCCATCAGGAAGGGCTCTCTGGCCCAGTCACTGCTTTACAGTTTCATTGTTTTTTACCCTTCACATTTTTAGTGTTTTAATAGTAATGTGAGGTAATAATAAGGGTAAGTTATCCAAAATAGCCTGAACAACAAGTCTTTAGACTTTTTCAGAAGGATTTGGGTAAACATAATCATTGAGAGTTATTTGGCCATTTCCATTTACGGTGTGTTTTGTGTGTGGCACAAAACTGTTGTTCCCAGAGAAAATCCATGCATACAGATGGGCAGTACTCATTGATTACAAACCAATTTGCAATCTCCTCACCAGCTCACAGCCCAGTGCATTTGGGAGTTTCACAAATATGAGTGATCCACCAACACTTGCCTCAAAACTTCTGGCCTACAGGTGTGCACCACTGCACCCGATTTAAAGCTTAATATGTCCATCATATTTGATGTTATTTTGCATGTTATCTCTTGTAAAATAAAATGTTTACTAGGTGAAGGCCCCCCCATTCCATATTGTTCATGATGGTTGTTTGGCTGTACGTCACTGTGCTGGCCACCTTGTATTACTATAGGTTGAGTTGTCTTTTTACCAGTGTAGTTTTTCATGAATATAAAATGTTCACATCTGGGAGCTGCGCTGTAGCAAGGGCAGGCCGGGTGCCCTTGCTACGGATTAGAAGACTCAGGGCAGGGTGATCCTGAGTACAATTTTGAAGTATAGTTACAAAGTCTTTGTAAACTCATACCTATAGACCGCTCTGTGGGAAACGTCACATACATTCCCAACTGACTTAACCAGTGGTTAATTTGATGGAGAGACTGACTCTGCTTTGGGCATGTGGAATATCCACTGCTGGCTCTGTGCTTAAAACAGAAGATTAGCTGCCTTACTGCTTCATTTGATATTGATACAACCATCATGTCGTGAAATGTTATTCCCTAGTGCAAAAATAGTATCATGACAGTGCTAATCGTGTGGTGCTCTTCACAGTGTGCGGTGCGTGCGTGGTGCCGTGTCTCGGCAGGCGTACGCGCGGTGTGGGAGCGATCGCGAGCGTGAGGCCATGCTTGCCGATCTGCTGGTGCGGCGCGGCGAGGGCGTCGTGGCCACGTCGCGCCGCGTGGGGCCCGAGCTGAGCCGCCGCATTTTCCTGCTCATGACGTCGCGGGATCCCGAGCTCCTGCTCGAGCACAGCAGCTGAGGAAGCGGCTGGGAGAGCGGCGCCATGTGCCACAGCGGCACCAGGCCTCTATGCGCAATCTGGGCGGAGCAATGGTTACCTCACTGCACCTTGAACCCGGTGACCCCAGTTTGATTCCGTTTCATGGCTAGCGAGTGTGCAGTGGTGAATGTTATCTCGACCGATCCTGGAGACCCCCCCCCACCTCTTTACCAACCCGCACAGGCCAGCACAGTGAAGTATGGTCAAACAATATGGCATTGGGTTTGTGACATAAAAGTATTAAGTGACCGTTACTCACGTGTAGGCGTAGGATTCATGCCATGACCCCTTAACAGTTGGGAAGGTATGAGGAACAGAATGGGACACGTGGTCTGTAGCTCGGCGGTTGATGTGCCAGATCACTGGGCCAGCAGCACCGTTGGCATCCTGGGTGTGATGTCACGCGGGATTTATGATATGGGCAGAGTGTTCTGTTTTTAACTGCAGGCTTTAAAATGATCAGTGATGAAATGCACATATGTGCTCAGGCAAGGAGGAAACGTCCTGTGGTGTGTGTGATGCAAATTAAATAAATAAGGAATTACCTGTAACAATGGTTAATTCAAGCATCTTTCAAAATGCCAATGAAGACAGACAAAATTAAAATTATTTATTGTCTGTATTACTGCATTTAATGCAAATTCTGCAATCAGTTCCATGGACTTTGAGTTATCTTGAAACGTAATATTTGCCACTTAATTTCAAGTCAACATGTTTTCACAAACATCTCGAGGGACATTTGAAGTACATTTTTAAAAGCTCACATGTTATGAACTTTAGCAAAATAAAAATCAGCAACAAATTTAAATTAATCAAACATGTTTAAGTTGTGATGGTACGGTCTGAGATCGTGAGCATATTATAAATATTCTTATTATGAATGATATGGATGATATGGACGCCTGGGAATCCCCCAGGAAGACTGGAATCTGTTGCTGAGGAAAGGGATGTCTGGTCCACTCTCCTTGGACTGCTGCCACCCCGACCCTCACCAGGACAAGCGGTTTAGAAAATGGATGGATGGATGGATGTGACCAGGGTGAGAACAAGCCTTTAATTGTAGCAATGCAAGCCTGGCATTCAGGATAAAAGCAATAGAGTTCACTCTCACCTTGCCTTGCATACTTCAATTGATATCAGCCATGTGACATTGTACAGTAGTGTATAAACTTGCCAATGCATTTGTTTTATGAAAACGAACCAAATGGAAAATAAGAAATGTCAAAAATAAAAGCAAAACTATGAAGTGCAAACGGCCTGTCAATCCCTCTTTACATATGCACATTATAGTTCTATCTCCACCTATCCATGTGATGTCTCCCCTTCTACCTCTACATGTCTGTGATTTTTTCTCTCTCTCACAGTGACCGCTATTTGTCAGTACCACATCTTTCTGTTTATCACTGCTCAACTCAATCTGTCATGCAAGTTTGCCCTCCTCTCCACCTGGATTACTCTCTAGCTATCTTCCCATCTTGTAGCAATGTGTTTCCATTTAGACTATTGGAACTGCTTGCAAACTGGAACCTTTGCAAAAAGGTGTCCATTTCGTGTTGTAAGATCTTAACATGTTTCTCATTGCCAGACCTCTGATACTGGCTCAGCACTACGGCTTGACTTTATATTCCAACTCCATCGTTCTGGTTTCCCAGCATCTGTATTCTGCCCTGTGTATCGTGGGCGAGCAGAGCACAGTGTCATCACACCTGCTTGTCCTTCTTCCTGTCGGAACGCGCGCGCCATGCCATCAGCGTGAAGTATAGCGAGGGCAGCAGGGTGCGCAGATACATGGCGGTGAGCGGGACCAGCCCGGCTGACACCAGCTCGGCACGGCCATCGAGCACTGCCCCGACCACGTCCTGCGCCACGCTCTCCGGCGTGCTCCCGCCCGCCGTGCTCGCATCCATCACTGCACAAAGCAGCACATGGTCACGCCGTTAGGATCCGTGGCCTGGATAAGGCTCAGAGCATTCGTACACGTAATGCACATCTGTGTGTGTTGTTAAACCTGTGTTCTGGAACGTACCCTGGTAGGGCGATCCGTCGGCTGTGAGCGCGTTCAGCGAGAGGTTGGTGCGGATGTAGCCGGGGCTCATGACCGTCACCTTCAGCCCCGAGTCGGCCACCTCAGCGCGCAGGCTGTCGAAGTACGCTTGCGTGGCGTGTTTAGAAGCGGCATCTGCACACGCGGTCGGCACGACAGATTGCGTCACTGTTTAATGGTGCCGATTTGTGTAGGCGTGCAAGGTGCTCGTGGTTAGGAGTGCTAGGTGCTTCCAATGTGTCGGTGTGCAGGTTGCTTGCGGTGCGTGGGCGTGCAGAGTGCTCAAATGCTTACACGCAGAACGAAAGGGAATGGCGATGCGGCCCTGCACACTGCTAATGGCCACGATGTGTCCCTCTCCTTGCTTCAGCATGGACGGCAGCAGTGCTGCAGTTATCACGCGCAGAAAGCACAGCACGGTGGTCTGCATTAGCTTGTTATCGTGTGCAAAGCTGTTAAAGAAAAACACTTGAATATAAAGGTGCTGTCAGTCACTCCGTCTGTAAAAACACCTCCCCTCAGCCTGTCCCGTGACCTCCTGCCAATGAGCTTTCGCCATTCCTGGTGGCCTCAAAAGAATTCCTAGATTGGCTCATCGGACACATTGTACATGCTGTACTCACAAGAATTACCACTCACGAGGTGACCAGCTGGCTCACTGTTATAACACTTGGCCAGCACTGCTGAGATCCTGGGCTCGATTCTGGGAAAGTTGATGGTGTTATCACTAAATTTGGCTCAATAATTTTATATCGTACCTTTCACTGAAATATCACAAAGTGATGTACGTGTGAAAACTTCAACATGCCGCAAGTGATGCTGCTGCATTGGCAGTGGTGCACAAGCATAATTTCTAAAAACCTAAACACATTTGTGAATAACACTGTGTCATTAATAGTATGTTTTTGGCAATGGCTCTTCTTCACAGCACATAAATAGGCTAGAGAGATAGAGTGGGTGTTAAGAGTTGCGGAGAGCATTGTACACTATCGGGCTCTTGGCAGGGCTATACTATGGAAAGTGTGACAATTTTCAGTAGTGCACTGCTAGTTCCAAATCTATTTTAGTTCATCTCAATACACGCCTCGAACTGATCAATTGGGAGTACATTTGTGTAAAAAAATAACGCCTTGTGCATGGCTGATGTACATGGTTCAACTGCAGGTAACGTTTCACCTTTCCAGCCAGCTACCTCGGTGGTAGACAGAGCTGCTTGCAGTTGTAAGGTTGCAATTTCAAATCATTTGTCTGGAGTCAATAATATTAGTCCCCATTTGAGTGGAAGTCCAAAGTGGTTGCTCTATAGATAGACTCGCCCCCATCATAGGAATGGTGACTTCCTAGCACTGACTCAGGGTTGTAAACAGGAGATGAGCACCAATAGAGCAGCCAATCGTTTTGACTCACGACTGTACGTGCGCACGAGTCACGCCCGCTAACAGCGGCGCGAGTGAGACGGACCCGTGACGAGCGAGACGGCGCCAAAGTAGTTGACCTCCATGAGCTGGCGGTGAACATCCATGGCGGTGAGCGCCGCCTCCCCGCGAAAGCTGATCCCAGCGCCGCTCACCAGCACGTCGACGCGGCCGTGCGCCGCCAACACACGCTCCGCCGCTCGCTCCACCTCCGCTGGCAAGCCCAGGTCGAAGGGCACCACGCGAGGTGCACAGTCCTCTGGGCCCTGTGGGCGATGCACAGAGGCTCATCCAAAAACGTCCCAATGGCGGGGGGAGGGGGATGCGCGCAGGGGCAGCACCCCCGAAATGTCAATATTTTAAAAGTGACATACATTTTTGTTAAATTACGTCAAATGTCTTTTCTCTCGTTAATATGAAATCATACATTTTTCAGGATCTCAACGGGGTGGCGATTCTCCAATAAGTCCCCATGTTGGATTAGCCAATTGTGATGGACCTGTATCAAAATTAAACCGTGCTTAATTGGTAAATAAGGGCATGTGTTGTGGGAGGGGCTGAGGCAGTGGTGGAGTGAGGTTGGCTTGGGCGTTGGTGCAGGGAATGTCAGGAGCCGCCTTCCCCCCTCCTTGTAGCCTCATCTTCTTTGCGATGATTCTTCGAAGCACGATGGTCAGCCTCTGGACATCGTTGTCTTTCAGCTCGGCCTCGAAGTGTTTGGTAGAATACGCAGGCAATACCAAGTATTACCTTATGACTGTGCCTCTCCGTTCTATAGGCCTACTCGATAGATGAGCCACTGAACGGTCGTCACGTGTGGTGGAGTGTGGGATGAGTATACGTACTCCTTCTGAGAGCTCATCGCGCAGAGATTCGAGTCTCCGTAGGTCACGTCCGCAGAGCACGAGCCTCGCTCCCTCTGCATGGAACGCGCGTGCGCACGCTACCGCACACACACAAAGACAAACATCCTCCATATAGCCTACACAAGCTAAATGGGAAAGTGCTGTTAGAGAGCACCTATGAAGGCCACTACAGTGCATAAGAGGGTGGTGTGGCTAGGACCACACCCGGCCACCTTTGTCTCACCGATTGCCGATGTTTACCCACATACACACGAGAGGCAAGACAAAGCAATGAAATCATCCCAAATGCAGATGCTGGACAGATTTCCGCAGCGCTAGACCACAGGAGACGGTGGTGACTTGGGGAGGCCTTCATCCAGCAGCGGACTGAAGACGGCTGATAATGAGGGCAGATGAAGGCGAAGCGTTAGTCTAGACACGCACCCAGTCCGAGCCCCGAGCTGGCACCCGTGACCACCACCACCTTGCCGTGGAGGGCGCGCGTGCGACGCCGCAGTCGGCGCAGGAGGCGGAAGAGCAACAACAGACCCAGGCCGCCCGCTACAAGGTACGGCACGGCCGCCGCGCCACCGCCACCAAACTCCAGCCCTCGGCCACGCAGCATCGGTGCACCGCGCCTGCCGGTGCAGGACACACATGCAGACACGGGGATGGGTTATGGCTCGCATCTTCAATCCGTGGCGCGACATTCGTTGTAGGTTTTGCAGACTTGTTTTGTATACGTGCACCCACTCCTCTGGTGGGTGAGGGCCTCTCCACACCATGCGGGTTGTACGGGGGTTATTTAACGATACGTCACCAGGCTGGTGAGTGTGTGGGTTGGTGAAGGTGCAGAGATGTGGGATCATAGAAGTACAGTGTAACAATGGCTCAAACCTGCTTAGCTTCCTAGATAGCAATGGACCGGGTGTTTTTTGGGGTATGCCATAAGTAGACATGTTTTCGTAATCAAGATAATTTGTCGTTGAAAAACAAGTAAATTGGCATGCCAACTGAAAACTCAGTCTTGATAAATGTGTCACTGGAGAAACAATGCTGTAAACAATTCCATGTGAACTGATCAAACGTTGAACAACGCATCCCCACGTCGTTCTGGTATTTCCATGCGATTGAACGCTTGAATATTATCTTTGGAATTGGCAGTTGGAGGGGCTGCTTCTCAGACCGTTTTCACCACCGTAAGTTCGATCACACACACACGCATGCACACAAATGAGTATTGTTGCTCAGGCAACGATTTAGAAGTGGGGTGAGGGTGGTGCAGATAGAGAGCTCTGGGTTTTTCCGATCTGTTCAGGAGCACTTTGAGAACGTCTAGACTCTAGAGTCTAGACCAGGGGTGTCCAAACTTTTTTTCCTGAGGGCCACATACAGAAAAATATACGAAGGACTGGGCCACTTCTTCTTTGCGATTCTTCGAAGCACGATGGCTAGCTTCTGGACATCGTCGTCTTTCAGCTTGGCCACTGACTAGACAGTTAAGCGCAAATATTATGTGTGGGCCATAGCCCATTATATTTCTAGACTTTGATACGTGCCAATTAAATATGGATGGCGGGCCGCAGTTGGCCCACGGGCCGTAGTTTGGACACCCCTGGTCTAGACCATGTTGATGAGCAGTCCCAAAGAAATGTGATTGGACAGCAACCATGGCAAACCGCAGACCCAACCCCTTGTCAACATCCACGAAATTCTACAGTTTCATACCTTTTGGTTCTGTGTCTTAACCAATGTAGCACCTAACCCAATGGTACAAATAACAGTAAGAAGTGGGTGCTGGAGGGGCGAAATCGTGGGATGATAACACATTTTCGCTGGGGTCAATAAATATTCGTTTACCAATATTCGTTTACAATGGTACTGGGCCGGCACAGCCCAGTTCCTCAGTGGTTATGGAAAAGTCGCACTGGCCATTGAACATGTATAATTAATAAAACACGTCATGCAGAAAAGGCTCACACGGCACTCGAGTGCACGAGGGTTGGATGCATCAGGCATGTTTGAAGCCACACGCAGGCGACCTGCCTGGGAGGAGCAGAAGGGAGAGGGAGAAGGGAGTGAGGGTGCAGGAAGACATCTCGCCATGGGCACGGTGCCCAAGCGGGAACAAGCGCTAATCCTGCAAGAGGGGGGGCACACGGACCAGTGGACACTCACACGACCCCACCGACCTCCCTCCCTACAGCCAGGCTACCACCGCGTTCATGCAAGCACCTTATAAAATCACAAATAGCCTATGGTGTCCACTTCTGCACACTGTGGATTTCCTGCTGCTGCGTTGACACTGGGGCACAAGCACAATACAACCCCAACATGTGAATGAGGAATGTTGAGTTTTTGTCATTCTGTATATTAGTCAATCGTGTAGACGTTACTGTAAAATATAGAACAGTACCCTGTACTGTAATTAATGGACCGAAATACTGTACAGTAATACGGTATACTGTACAATATTTCGGTCCAAATATTGTACAGTAATACGGTATACTGTACAATAGTTCGGTCCATTAATTACAATGACATGGTGCTAAAATATACATCACAGTCTTCTTCTTCTTTGCGATTCTTCGAAGCACGATGGCTAGCTTCTGGACATCGTTGTCTTTCAGCTTGGCAGTAATACTGTATGATAAAGATGGTAAATTACAGTAGTCTGCTATAATATTAGTGTGTACAGTACAAGATACAGTGCCACTGTAGGAGTCTATACGGTACTGTGCGACTATAGGGTAGCTGTGCGATAAGTCCACACGCGCTACAGTCTGTACTGTACACAAGATAGTCCATACAGGACTTACAGACTGTAGCCGGGGTACAAGTCTATACATGATAGTCCATAGGCGCTTGGTCTAAACACGAGCGACAGTCTATACACGAGATACAGTCTAGCCACGGGGGTCAAGGTAGAAGCGTTCACGTCGCGATCCCTGTCAGGTAATACTTGGTATTGCCTGCGAATTCTACCAAACACTTCGAGGCCGAGCTGAAAGACAACGATGTCCAGAGGCTGACCATCGTGCTTCGAAGAATCGCAAAGAAGAAGAAGTCTAGCCACACGTTACAGGCTATACACGAGCTACACTTTATCCACACGTTACAGTCTATACGCGAGCTACACTGTGTACTAGATTCTCGAGATACAGTCTATACAAGAGATACAGTCTATACAAGCGGCACCAGCCCTGGGCCCGGACGCTCACCGCCACGAACAGCGGCGCCGTAGTCGTCACGCAGCCGAACGCGCCAAGTCTAGCACAGCGATGGCAACGGACACTGGCAACACCGGGTTTGACACTGCGGTTAATCGAGAGGTTTGAGCGCGGTTAATCGAGGGGATGAGCGTTTAATTACCAACTGTCTGCTCCAGCGTGGAACCGCAGCGGTGCTGCCGGATGCTGGAGGTAATCCCTCTAGAGTCTATATAAATAGTTTAAATCCCTCGCTTGTGCCCTCTGCTGTTATACACGATAGGTAGGACAGTACCGTCGCTACGGATACGTGTTTCATTCATTCATTCATTGTTCATCCAGTCAGAAACCGCTTAATCATGTACAGGGTTGCGGTGAGCCGGAGCCTATTCCGACAGACACAGGGCGCAAGGCAGGGCTGTACCCGTGATGGGACGCGAGTCCAGCACAGGGCACCGGGGTCAATTTAGTCCGCAGGCCAATTAAACTATGCAGCAGTATGTCTTTGGACTTTGGGAGGAAACCGGAGTGCCCGGCGAAAATCCACTCGAGAACATGCAAACTCCACACAGAAAGGCCCCGAGCTAGGATTCGAACCCGGGCCCTTGCTGTAAATAGGCTGCGCTACTGACCGCCCCACCCCACTGTCTCTTGCGGATAAATGTAAATGCAATCAATGACCGTCTGGCTGCACGCGGTGACCTGCGTGCTCCTGTCACGATGTGCGGCGACTACAAACCTTGGCCGTTGCTGAACCCCATGCCTGGAGTAGTCTGCACGGCATGTTCGAGCTGCTAAGTCGCTGCCGTTATTTACAAACTCATTAACAAGTGACAGACTATATCTATTTATCGATGCAATGGATTAACTGTGCTTGGTCAGGGCCCTTGTAACCGCTTGCTATGTTTTGGCGCTATAGGATTTGTCATTACGATTGCTACCAGCTCAAATAAACAACGAGTAATTTTAACTTAAACAGTAGTTTATCACTCTTAAATCATCAGTACAACATGGCTGCTTTCATTTGCTCTTGCTGCCATTTTTGCCCAAGGGAGCTATGTTGAACAGCTTTTTAACTGAGAGATGCAAGGAGGCTGGAAGCAAATGATTGTCCTTTAGTCAATCATAGCCCTACTGCACTGATTTAAAATACTAAGTGCCAACAATAATGACACTCGTAACCTCTGGCCTTGTCATCCTGCTTCCTAAATAAATCAACAATTTTCGCTGTTTTCAGCATACCCCTTACGTAACTGTGCTGAATGTGGCAAGTTTGTAAATGTCATCTCAACATGCAGAGCATACCAGGATTTCTATTGTGTGCTGTTGAAAACTCATTTAGTGTGTACACGATCATGTTTCTAGCCTGCATATTGCCTTTTGTGTCTCTGAAATGTCCTCTTCTGCTGGATAAAGTGTAGAATTTATCAACGACATTGTCATCGAGCCTCAATGGGGATGGAGGCACTTGCACCATTAAGACAGCTATCAATAGTGCATAGCCTCATCGGCACATATAAAACAAATCATGGAAACGCTTTATTATATGCATTTCAGTGAGCCAGGCTGTACATATATTTGATAAATTGCTACAGCAGGCAGATAAGCCATGTTCTGATGTGAGAGCAGTATGAGAAGCGGTGATAGACTCCTCTGCGTGAACTGAAAATACCTCACCAATACAACACCTGGCGAAACAATGTTAAGTATAAATTGACAAGCTGTACGGAGGTTGTTTAGCTACATGTCACCTTGCTTTCGTGTATAACACATAGGTTATGTCCCTGATTTTATGTTAATGTTATAGACGATCACAAATTTCCTATTTCTCAGGAATATTCTGGAAAACATGTTGAGCCATATATCTAATCAACACGCTCTTCTACGGTCTCCCAAATGCCATTATTTTAAGTTTACAAACGCAAAATGCCACTGCAAGGCTTCTCAGACGTACACAGAGACGTCGTCACATCACTGCAGTCCTACAATTCTTCCAGTGGCGTCCTGTCACATCTGACATTCACTTTAATTTGCACGGACGGTTTTTGAAATTCTTCATGGTCTTGACCCCTGCCTCCGTCCTCTCCCATATCACTACCCTCTGGAACGTTGTCTCCACTCCAGAAGTCGAACTCTGACAAAGCTGCTCAATCTTCATTCCGTGGGAGGTTGAACCCTGACTTCTGCTCCCGTATCCAATTATTTTCCTCAAACGTCGTGCAGTTGAGATTTTGGCTTTGTTAACATCAAGACTTCAGATTAATTTGTATTCATATGCACAGTTAAAAAAAATAAAAAAATCCTGTGAATCTGCGGGAGATTGTGGTTGAAATTTATATGCTAAATAAGTTGTATTTAATAACTATTATGTTGAAAATGAGAGACGCATGCACTGAACGGGTATACATCCTCTGTCCCCTGAATTCACCATCAGCTTGCCAAGATTAGGAAAGATTAGGTTGCTGTAAAGACTTGCCACAATGCACAAATAATTGATATCACATTAAAATTGATTCACATTATTTCCTTTTTTGTAGATACTTTTTTTAAAAGCGATAGATCGTCATCAGGTAATTTGTTTGCATGTTTCATATTGAACTATATGCATTGCAACACGATAGGTACGTTTAATGCTGTTGCAATGACCCTGGTAAGCAATTCAAGGGCTTTATAAGGAGTGGTCCAAAGTGTGCGAAGTCCAAGACACACGATGTGATTCTGGTTCTATAAAGGGCGCATGATCAAATCACGCTCTGGGATTTTGTGGCACTTATCCAACAGGATACCCTATATTTCGTCTGGTGACATACCATCCCATGCCAATGAATATCAAATGGATTCACATTGCTCCACCGCCTAGGATGACAAACTTTAATAACATACTTCTTGCATCATTGAAAGAGATTGAATACAACACTATGGACTAGCGCAGAACTTCTCAAACTCCAGCCCTCATGTACCACCACAGTGCAGGTGTTTCTGTTAACCAATCATCACGTGCGTGCAAACAGACAACAGTTTGTCATTGAATGGAGAATACTGTTAAACGTGGAAAGGTATTGTAAGGACTGGGGGGTTAGAAGCCCTGGACTATACAGTGAAATATTGTATGAAGATCGCACTGTAAGTAGAAATATCTCACAACACACTCAAGCACCCAACAACAGATACATGATGCAGGATTATCTTTCAACTCAATGTTGTCCTTGGGATGCAACCTATACTTTGCTATGCACACGTTACTGTAATCTCCTCGTACTTTAACACCATACTGGATAATTTTGCAAACTTCCCCAGTTTAAGAACCCAAGGCACTGGATTTGCCCTCATGAATTAAACTGAACTGCTGTGAGAAACACTTGCCTCAATTTGTTGATTTGGGTTTAAAGGTTGTGCATTGGCTGTGAGCAGAAGGAAGCAGCACCTCCTGCATTTCATTTCACAACGCGAGGGAATCTATGAACATCTGGACTCTTGAAGTTGAAAGAGTTGCGTGAGCAGCCTCTGGGTTTGCATATAGAACAAGCTCTCAGAACTTTCTAGTTTATCTAAAACAGGATTCCCACCCAATACCCACAACTCCAGGAACACAACAAAAGATAATCACAAAGCAAGAGTAGTGTTGGATACATTGTGGTGAAAGTTTGATAGAAATCCACAGGTTTAACATCGGTTGACTATATTTACATGACACTTGACTTCACTTCACAGGCCACTGTTGCTGTGGGAAAGGTCATGAGACCCCTGGACCATTCACTGAGCTAGACTTACGAAGCCCCAAGACCAACTCAACACATCATCACAAATATGTACTTGAGACTTTGTTCTACTTTTCATTTTTGCAATATCTCACCTATTGTGACATGGAATCCCAAGCTTTTAGTAAGGTGAAATTTATCTTATAAAAATTCAGCAGTGCTTTAGTATAAAGCTAAAATGTATGACAGTCTATAGACTTCAAAAAGGCAAAGACAAGAGGTCACAATAGCTAGCACCGTTAACACCGTCAAACCTTTCCACGGTTTCCTTATTCTAAAACCATTTCACAGTGGACACCTGACCTCAGCCTTGCAAATAATAAGTGCTAAGAAGAATATTATGGAATGAAGGCCAGTACGATGTACTGATGCTGAATGCACCATACCAGTCGTTCCACAAGACATGACTTAAATTATATACGCATCTCTAAACAAGAAACCTGACGATGTATGCTTACCCATGTGTTAGGCAAACATCCTACCATCAGGTAAACAGACCCAGCTTTAGCAAGACTTTGCTTGTCGAATGGGTGGCAACCATGCTCTAGGAGTAAGCTTGTCATAATCTTGAGGTCCCTCACTACTAAATAAATCTATATTCACTTCTCTGAAGACACCTTTCTCCGGGTGAGACGGATGCCCAATTTACATACCGCCAGACATTCTTCTTTCTCAACGTGCATGCTGCTGCAGGGAGTTTACAAAGGCCTCGTGACACCTGTACACCGTGCGCAGAGGCTGGTAGATCCCGCAGAAACGATCATGTGTTCCCAGACTCCCGCATCTGCTGGACTGAGGTGGCCATACGATGGCAGCACAATGAGTGTGTGAATGAGTGTGTGATGGCCACAATGAGTGTGTGAATATCTTAACGCAGAACTTTGATTGGTATCTCCCCGTATGTGTAGATTTCCCCCAGTATCTCCAGTTTACGCTCACATAAAAAAAACATTCCTCTAAAAAATATTTGTCCAAACATAATAATGTAGAGTCCTCCTAAAAACGTGTCGAGACTGACGAAAACATTTCGATATAAATTAACATTTATTTAATTACAATTTAGGTTAGGGCAACTCCTATTATACACATTTCCTTGTTAACCAATCCCTCCATTCAAATGCAAATTCCGTTTACATGCTGTATGCACCTGATGACTGGTAAACACATCTCTTGTGATGACAGGGAATTAAATTAAGATTGAGATCTTGAATATGTGTGTGTGCTAAAGGTGACCGAGTGCAAATTAAAAAATCAATTACAAGCAATGGCACAACATCAGATGAATTTTCCAATCAGGCACATGCAATATGTAATGACTGGATTTGTATTCAGAGTGGCTCATATGGAATACAGTTTGGTAAACCTTGCATTGGGAGATTAATGAATCTGAAAATGAGAATGTTGCTAAACGAATCTTGTGAAAGTGCTTGCACAAACACTTCGCGTTCACTTCAAGACCAGGACATTTAAAAAGAGACATTCTGCAAAATGGAGACGATAAACTAAACAAAAAATGGCAGCAAGCAAATGCGTTTCCAATGACCAGATATTAGATTTCAGTTGTTCCCATACCTTGGGTGGGCAGGCACTGACTGCCCTAGTAATTCTCTATGGAAGCAATGCTGCATATGACCCCGACTGTCAACTTGTTGGCACTGAAATGTGCACGTAGAAAGGGTATATTTGCAAAACATTTCTACAGGAAGGCAGCGACTCTGAATTTCTCTGCACCCTGTAAACAGGTACTGGACAAGTAATTCGCTGGCTCCCATTTATTGGCCCCAATGCGAATTCCAATTCTACCTATGAACAGAGACGTACAACACAAATTATACTATTTACATTTGAATATCCTGTTGGTAATTACGGAAATATGGGGTTATGACCTGGAGATTGAGAATACTCTTCTAAAGACCAAACGACCATAGATGAAAAAATAGAAAATATACATTAAAAACCTTCACGAACAAAACGTCATTGTAAACGCGTGTTAATTTAGCAAAGTTCACGGAAAACTCTATTTTGCAGTCTGGTCGCATACTGCAAACCCTGCCGTCTTCAAGAGTTTTAAAGAGACGCCCGCAGCCTCGCAGCACCCGCGCGTTAGGAAAGTTCAGTTGAGCCGGCACTTCTTTCGCTGCGCCGCGCGAGTCTGATCTCCCAGCGCCACACCCGCCACCGCCTCCCCATCGCCGTCCCCGTCCCCGTCGTCGTCGCCGCCGTCGTCATCGTCGCCGATGCTGCCGTCCGCCCCGCGGGCTCCGTGCGTGCACAGCGACAGGATCCAACCCAGGTTGTTGCGCAGGAAGAGGCGCAGGCCCGGCGGCAGGGGCAGCACCTGCAGCGCGTCGCTGTGCGCGGGGATCAGCTGCCGCAGCCGCAGGCAGCACAGGAACTGCAGCGACGTCGGCGCGGAGCGGCAGCGGATCACCTGGGCGGCGCGGAGAGCGGCGGCGGTGACAAAGAGACACGAGCAGCGGTTGCCGGTAACAGAGGAAAGAGCGCAACCGCTCGGCGGGTGCCGGTAACAATGCTCGGGCAACACCCGTAGGGCAGTGACGCACAGCTCGCCGGATGCTTTTGCGTTTTCATCCAGCAAATTACTGTTCACGGTTATAGTGACGGTTTAGGCAATGGAAAATGTGAAAATATTGTGGAATATAACATTGTACAATACTCCCGTGTTTCAAAGCCAACATTTCTGTAAATGATGAGAAACCTCGTTACAACGAGGTGTACAATGCTGAGTGCTGCATTCCACATGGGAACGCATGCAAGACACATTTACTCTTATGCAATCTGTGTGTTGAAAGCCTGCAGTAAGCTACTTTGTGGTGAATTGTGGGAGTGAAGCACACTAACATAAAGGACAACTTCGATGATCATGTCTTCCAATCCACAGATTTGCCCTGAACCGGTTCATGGATCTGCCAAACCGGTTTTCCAGAAACGCAACTAAACATTAACCGCTACCCTGTGCTTGTGTGTATTGTCTGCTGCTGGTGAGGACCAACACTGTCTTGCAAAAGTGGTGGAAATGGATCTGGGGATCAGTACAGTCAAGGTCGTGGAACATATCTGCCTTTGTTACATTGTAGAGTGGGTTCCCTCTATGCAAGTTCGAGTTGTACATAATTTTCCAGAAACGCATCAACCGCATTAAGTTTGGGGAATCTGTACAGCCACAGATCGTCACGTATTCAACCGATTCTTTGTAACAGGATTGGCTACAGCCCAATGTGTTCTTAATTACACAATCATTGACCACTCACCCCACCACTGTAGTCCTACCACTGAGAACTTCATGTACTTAAAAACAAGTATGATATAATGAAATAAGTACTTCTAATAATCGTCATTGCAGACAAGTAGAGTATATTTAAATTACGTGAAAACAACCTGTAAACTGTGCCAATCAAGCATTTATACCTTGTATGTATACATGTTTTTATATATTGCATTCATATGTATCTAAAAAACACTGCTAAATATATTCTTCAATTGTGCCTCAACATTGAATAAAATAACCAATTAATAATA
>JAZEWU010000034.1:6719633-6733791 GCA_036362915.1 Geotria australis
CTGCGCTTTCCTCGCGCCTCTGAGTCGTTCTCTCGTCGAATGAATATCTTTGACATTGAATGAATATGTGCGCGTTATAAATGTAAAATTAAATTATTTTTAATTACTTGCCCCGACAGTCTGTTAAGGCTATACGAAGAGATATTTGGGATCTTTGTGTAGTGCCGTGTAGCGTGTGTAGTGCCGTGTAGCGTGTGCGGCGCCGTGTAGCGTGTGCGTGGTGTCGTGGCGGCAGCACGCACGGTCGTCGTCCTCTCCGCAGCGGCAGTCACGAGCGCGCTTGCTGGAGCGTGCCCCGGGAAAGCGCGCGGGCGGCTCCACCCTGCCCAGGCAGTCGCAGTAGGACTCCCCCGTAACCGGCACGGCCGACGGGATCGAAGGGAACTCCGAGTCGGAGTCGCTGTCCTGCAGCGCACAACAACGGCCGCCGATTGTTTATTTAGCGTAGATGTGCGTTCGGTGTACAGTCTCATCCGACTTAAGGCGTTGTCATCACCAGTGCTGAGAGCTTGAAGGCCACCAGGGAGCATAGTTAATGAGCATGAGTCGACAATTGCTGGGCTCACTCTCCGTGACAAAGTGAGGAGCACCGAAATCCAGGACAACCTCAGAGTAGAGTCGCTGCTCCTTCGGATTGAGAGGAGCCAGTTGAGGTGGTTCGGGCATCTGGTAAGGATGCCCCTTGGAAGGCTCCCCCGGGAAGTCTACCAGGCACGGCCCACTGGGCGGAGACCTAGAGGCCGACCCAGGACACGCTGGAGGGATTATATCCTTCGGCTGGCCTGGGAACGCCAGGGAATCCCCCAGGAAGAGCTGGAATCTGTTGCTGAGGAATGGAATGTCTGGTCCACTCTCCTTGGACTGCTGCCACTGCGACCCTCACCAGGACAAGCGGTTTAGAAAATGGATGGATGGATGGAGTCGACAATTTGGGACGTAGTTTGCCTTTGTCTTCAAGGACATTTATCATCGTTCTGAAGACCCCAAAGGTTCTCAAGCTAAAGCATCCTCAAGCTAATTGTGACAACTGTGACTAACCTGCAGCCTCCTCTAACAGTCGATGATGTCCTCACACACTATTCATTCTATTTAATGTCCTCTCCCGCTCCCTTGGTAGAAAATAATACTGTACAACCTTAATAATAATAATAGCATTTATAGAGCGCCTTTCACCCGAGGGTCACAAAGCGCTGCACAAGGCTGTGGAGACAGATTAAGTGAGAGTCAAGCAATAGCAATTAATAATAATTCTACAACAAGCAAGGAGGGAACAGATGTACCCGAGCAGACGCAGATCAGAAGAGAGAGAGAGCCACGGCACGGCACCACTGACCCGCACCAACAGTCCAAGCCAGGGGAAGGAATACATGTTCCCATGAAGGCGCAGGTAGGAAGAGAGCCAACATCCTGGCACAACGGCATTGAGCCGCATCAATAGTAAAATGTGGTCAACAACATTGCAAGCAGCCACACATCCGGCAGCACATGATAATTACATTGCAATTCGGGCATATTTATATCTAGAGGGTACTGAGCACAAAAGCTACATAACACTAGCACGTCGCTATTTGTATAGCGCGAGGGTCAAACACGGCAGAGCTCCGCTTACTCAACTGTTTACAATTGACACAATATCCAGCTCAGACACCTGCTAGCGCTTAGCGCTTGCTGCCGTTTGGTAAACGTGTTTACAGAAATAAAACTCCGTAAACCACTGTCTAATCTACACGTGTGCCCATGTATAGCTAAAGACTTGTACACGACACGTTTGGAGTGGCCAAACAGAACGCTCTCTTCCCCCTACAGTTACGTAAACACACTCTTCAGATGATGATGCAGGTAGCAGCAGGTGTTGTTTTGCAATATTCCTGCAGCTACCCACACAACCTGTCAGGATTCATTATTAGTTTATCTTGGGTTAGATGGTTATGTGGTGAATAATGGAATACATTGAATTATAACCCTCCCCTATCCAACACAGCAAACAATATCAAGTCGTCACATCATGGACAAATGTGCAGATTGATTTGGTTTTTCAGCAAACTGGAACGCTGAAAAGCACTGGAATACTGCAGAGCACGTTTAACATTTTTGAACAAAATGTATTTGATGGGCTCTGTTGGGTAGTGAAGAGGTTTTTTTTACTGATGTGAAACCTACACAATCATACTCCTGGTCACAAAAATATCCGTATAACATTAACCTGTGATGAGCTACACCGATTTCCTTCCCAAACAACAAACCGAACTGCAACAGCAGGCAACAAAATGGGCTCACACGCACTTTCCAGAGGTCCGTAGTTGTTTACTGCAAATGGACCAAATGTTTGCAATTTAACAGTTCAATAACAGATTCTCAGATGTCAAGTTCATGCAAAGTCAACAGCACTGTAGATGGTTTCATGTTGACAATCTGCCACATTCAGCACAAATGCTGCAGTCAAGTCAAAGGGAGTTTGTTTCATAAGAGTGAACATTCCAATTAGCAGGCTTTGTTTCAACTCTGCTAAAAGGAATGTTTATGTATTATGGTGGTACCGTAATAGCTGCATACAGCTTGTTTACATATTGGGCCAGTGTAAGAGACTGTCAAGCATTAGCACTTTATTATGAGCATACAAACCATAAGTTAGTGGGATACAGAGCAAAGCAGAGTGCATCGTTTTTAAAAATCCCTAAAAGGTTGATAAAACTCATCATCTGTGAAGCAATATTTTATTGAACTCTTTGGCAGAGGAAATCAGGAAAACCATGTATTAAAGGGGACGACAGTTAAACGTTCAAACAAGATAGGTCGCAACACAATTTATATACTGCTTAACAAGCGGCAAGTTGCGGGAAGAAATTAACCAGCAGAGGAGCTCTCACTCCTAAGATTTATAGCTGAATGATGACAACTGCAAGCCATTACAATGCTCACTCCAATACTACCTGACCTCAGATTTCAAACAAATGAGACGAGAAGCTGAATTAAGACAAGCTTTGCGGCCAAAACAAATATAAATCTTGTTCCTACCTGAAGCTAAGTATGACCCCTCTGGCCAGGGAGTTATGGGGATGTTAGCAAGGTCATCGATGTGGCCGTGATGATAAAATTAGTCCAGTGAACAATAATAATAATAGCATTTTATAGAGCGCCTTTCACCCGAGGGTCACAAACCGCTGCACAAGGGCCGAGGAGAGAACGGCATGTCAACAACGACAACATTCCTCTTCTAGCTATGGTTCAAGAAGCCTGGTATGGGATGTGGTTTTCCAGGGTTAGGAGGGGGAGTGGTACCACATGGGGTGGAAAAGGCTTGAACAATAAGACCTGTTCTTGGCCTCAGGACCTAAGGCTGAGAGACAACAAGGTCACCCTGACCGCTAAAAGTATGATTCATGGCAGTCGTGTGCAGACAAAACATTTAGCAATACAGCAACTCGCAGACGAAGAGAAAAGTGGAGAAGGTTCTACATGGCAGAGACGGCAATTTAAACCGTGAATCGTGTCACAGTGAAGTCATGCCTCAGTTTGTCTCTGGAGCGATAAGAGACCTTGCACCTTTGCACCTCGGCACACTAAGCAATCCCCCATGTGCGTAATCGAGAGACCACTTCCACATAGAGGCGTCATCTGCGAGCGACGCTCGCATACCCAGGGAGACGGGTGCTCGGAAATGGCGCTGCACAGGTCATTAGAGAACCACACAGCACTTCGGGTGTTGGCACTGCAATGCAATGGGATGGGATAATTGGATATAACAATGGCAGTCATGGGAGAGAGGCAGGATTGGAGGGTTTACCCCACATGGGAAGGTGAAGCAATGAAATCTGAGCATATGTGTGGCATGCAAAGGCTGACACCAACCCAAAGATGCCTTCACACAGCAGGAGATTGAGAAAGGTTACGATTGTAATCCAGAACGTGCCTGCTGTTTGTAATGATAGCACTCAAGTCCAAGTATCTTCCTGCTAATACGCGAATTCAGTGGTGCCAATCTCCACTGGTGGTCCTGAGGCTATGCAGTGGAGGCCACTCTACCTATAACAAACACTGCTTACTGCTAATAACACAGTGCTCATTTCATCAACTCTAAACCAGAGCAGTGCCAGATGTAATAATAATAATTTTACATTTATAACGCCCACATATTAATTCAAGGTATTCATTCGACGAGAGAACGACTCAGAGGCGCGAGGAAAGTGCAGAGGCGGAGGAGGCAGCCAGGCGGTTTGCCGGCGCCATATTGCCACACACTGCTTCCTATATATTATGGCGTTATGGGCCCACTAATTAACGAGTTTTGTTTTTAAGTTGTGGGAGGAAACCGAAGAACCCGGAGGAAACCCACGCAGAACAGGGGGAGAACACACAAACTCCACACAGAAAGGCGCCCAAGGCGGGAATCGAACCGCCTCGGGCAAGACCATTCTTTCTGAGAGGCGCGGATGTTACCACTGCGCCACCCTGCCGCCCACCTGCGTGTCGAGGTCGGAGGCAAAGCTGTGCAGCACGGAGGAGGAACAGGGGTCCGACTCGCTGGGAGAGCGCGCCGGCGACGAACCCAGCGCCACCGCAACGGCACCCGACTCTTCCTCCAGCTCGGCCTGCGTGGCAGGGCCCTGCCGCTCCAGCACCCGCTCGTGCTGCGACGTCATGTCCTGCACCCACACCACTGGCGCACACGGGACGGACCACAAAGGCGACGCGCACGTTAGACACGGGCGTGCAGAGAAGCGCAGGCATGGAGACGGACACAGGGGAGTGGGGGGTGAGACAGCGGCTCTGCATAGATGACGTGGGTTGAGCTGGCATGAATTTGTCACAGGGTTAACAGTACACATGGCGGCAGGGTGGCACAGTGGAAACATTGGCGCCTCAAAGAAAGAATGGTCTTGCCCAAGCAGGTTCGATCCGTGCCTTGTGCGCCTTTCTGTGTGGAGTTTGTGTGTTCTCCCCCTGTTCTGCGTGGGTTTCCTCCGGGCTCTCCGGTTTCCTCCCACAACTTAAAAAAATACTCATTAATGAATTGACCGATAACATCCTCATATCTAGGAAGCAGTGTGTGGCAATATGGCGCCGGCAAACCGCCTGGCTGCCTCCTCCGCCTCTGAGTCGTTCTCTTGTCAAATGAGTACCTTCGACAGTGAATGAATATGTGCGCGTTATAAATGTAAAATTATTATTATGATATCCCATACAGAGCCAACGTCCCGTAGCCAGGCAAATGGAACTTAACTGACGCGGAAAATGGTACGCAACCGATGGCACAAACTCAACATTGCTTCACTCACAGCCTGGCCGCCCACCGCCCAAGTGGCACAGTGACGTCAAAACCTCGTCCACACGAGGAAAGGTCACGAGGTTCTTAGTGCCCACTCGGGTATGAATCCGATGACGGCTGGGTCATACAGCCTGTGTGGATTCTCAACACGTACCACCCTTCTACAAATATTAATAATTCTCTACAGTTGTAATACAGTACATGTATAAAAATATAAATAGGAAAACAAAATAATTATTTGAATAAAGCTTTGAGCATTATGCGTTCGTATGTCTGGGTTTTTCCCTAGGTACTCCACATTCCAAAAAGACTAATGAATAGCATGGACCAAACATCCTAATGTAAGAACATCAAAATATTTCAGTCTTGTGTCTGAGTATGGATTTCCTGCATTAATAAAGTGCATTATTATTGTTGTTACAATTCATTCTCCAGCATTTAGGGTTATGGTAACCTCTGTAATTTTGCGCCTTAGAGTTTGCTTACAAAACAGACGTTTGTTTCACTGGGCTTTCACCAGGTTATACCGTCCATTGAATGAGCAAGGTTACAGGTATTATTCAAATAGTATTCACGTAACGGAGGTCACCCATGGAAGCACTAACCAGGCGTATTCTCACTTAGCTTGCAAGATCTGGCAATATCAAGCACATTCCTGGTGATTTCATCATATACGACCGAATAGGATAGCTTATGAATGATACATGATTGTACTGTAAGGCATTCTTAATGGTAAAATAGCTTGAGTGTTGGGTTTTTTTCCTCACTAACACATTGACAATCTCAAGTGGCTGTTGCACAGTTATAAAATATAATACACTGTAGCTGGCTATTCTACTTACCGCAATTTGCTTTATTTCCCAACTGCCTTACTACGTGATTTTTAACGTTTAAATTCAAAATAAGATCTTACCACTAACGTACAAGCATTTGGGTGGGGTTTCACCTGGGCAGTGTCTGGTCAGTGAGCAAATATTAACTGGCCACAGGGCACGCACATTAACCTGACTCACCTGTCACTATACACGCAATCTCCGACATTACGCGATGACTAACAAGGGGCCGAGTCAGGCACCAAAGTACACCGGCGTTACAGACCTTATTTTAGTCGCTCAGTAAAACGGTAAGTTAATGTGTATTTTTTTTCATTCGACAACACACACTCGCTTGTACATGAACATAACCTTAGAGAGTGAGATAAGACTTCTGTGATCCCAACAGAAACTCACCACGTTGGTCACATACACTACCTTGCAACTCAGGCACAAAACACCCACATTTTTCAGACACGCCGTCTTTAAAAGAGAGAGCATGAATATTGAATAACTAACAGTTGGAGATATCACTGTACCCGGTTGTGCTTAAAACACTTTAAAGAATGTTAGCACGTGAACAATTTTGTGTTAATAATAATAATTGAGATATAAACGTATTTCTATTAACACTGTAAGTATAGCTAACTGTAAACAAGTGGTAATGAATGAAAAATAAAAGGCGTCTTACTCTGTAGCGTGAACATGCCGATTCTTGGCCTCTCCCGGGCAAAGAGCAGCGACTCTACCGAGAGCGTAGTCCTGTAGTCCCGAGTTAGCCGAACTGATGCCGAGCACAGTGGAGGCGTGAGAAAGTCTCCACCACGGCCCATGACATGCGAGTTTTGAGAGGTCTCACGCTGGGGATGGTGGGTGGCATGGTGGGTGGCACGTGGCTGGATGGGTGGGTGGGTGATCCTGCCGGAGTGTTCCGCGAATGGTCTGTTCATAATGAATATCAGATGGCCGACACCGCACGCTGTTTATCACCACCGTTAACAACATCGCCCCCACCCACGACGCCTCACGTTATAAAGAAGGCAGACAACACAACTGCCTCTGTTAATGACTGAGGCAGTTTGTGACACCGCAGTGCAAGGCTAGTTCTTGGTAGGCTCTGTAAAGTTTTAAAATCACTCGCCGTGCCCAACCACGCCAAATGTTTTGTGACCAGTCAACTCACACTACGTTCAACAACAAAAGCCCTCTTAAGCCTACTCTTCACATGACAACATAATGATCTGGAACAAATTATTCTCATTACCGCGGCACACTCGGTTTGTAATTATTTTGCACGGTAAACTATAACAATACATTTCCCCACAAAACCCAAATAGCGATGATACTGCAAAACAGATATGTGAACGCCCTTGTGACAGCTATCATTATGCAAGAAGCATCAAAAAGCACAAACACGGAGCATGATTGTTGACTCGCTTGCTACTGCCTACAATGACATCTATATATAATGGATGCAAGTGTTTATCTGCGTATATCTGTCCATACACCCCGATGGGCCAGCCATCCGGCAGCCTCCGCCCACAGCGACTCTGATTGGTGGGCCTTAAAAACGGACCCGAAATATGTATGACCGCACTCAGGTAACCAGATTCCAATCCTTCATAAGCGCTCATTTAATCCGCACAACACCAAGGCTTTTATGTGTTATATCAGATTTACTTTCCAAATATTGATGACTCCTCCTAAACGTTAACACTTTCAGCTTTACATTCCCAAGCTTCCTAAGCACTCTTCCGCCTTTATCACGTCAGAAGAAGGTGTCATACACTTGGAACAAGATCGCCCCAGCAGGGCAGGTAATTTTCTGCACTTGCAGTTATAACTACGTGGCTGCTCAATTCGAACCATGAACCTCAACAACAAAAAGAAAACACACGACCGCTTGGCCGTGTCACCACTCTATCAATAGCATAAAGGGAAAGGAGGCCCGAGACCAGATTCCATGCCTCCTTTATTCCTAGACAGTCCAACCCAAGGAACTTCTCCCAAACCCAGTAGGGATGTACACAAAAACATGTAGCTTTTCAGTGATAAAATGGCAAAGAAAAAAATTAGGGGCAAAAACAAACATCACGGTTTGTATCCTTGACTTTTTATGGAAGCGATATGATCACTCAGGCTCCCTTGCCCAAGGCAAGCACAGTCACTTGGTTATTTTTAGCGCTGTGATGCCTTACACTTTGCCATCAGAAGTTGTGTGTGATGCAATGTTGACATCTCACCAGGAAGCACAGGCTGCAAGGGGTTTAAAAACACCTTTCTTTTGCAAAGTGGGTTTTTTTTCCCCACACGGCAATTCCCCCTATATTTTGTTATTGGTGTATTATGTGACAACACGTGTGTAGAATTTCATGTGAATTATGAAACAATTATTGTTTCTAGTGGAGAAACTGTAATTTGATTTTGCGACCTGTTTACCGAGTAATTTGACATGCAGATAACCTTAAAGTGCAAGAGGGCATGTCTTTAAAATAAAAAATACGAACTTAAAAGTCAACAAGGAGCGAGTTACGGGGGTGAGGAAATTGAAAACAAGGGGGAGGAGTTTCCGAAGCTTCACGAAGACAGGAAGTGGTACACACACTTCCGATATAAGGTAGCGTATCAAACATTCGCTTCACATTATGCCAGATTGAGGAAGCGGACACAGCATTGCTTATTTGAAGGTAAGGCGGCAGCATATTGAGGGCGACTTTTCAAGCAAGGGCTGAATACGCGCAGGTCAGACAGAACGTCTTCTCACCACAACACACTCACATCGAAGTATGCAGTGAGTGAACATAATTACGTCCAGTACTATACAATGAATACACATTTTATTGTGTCCATTCAGAAGTCTGGTGGCAGGACACCAACGAGGGTCCGTGTCTGGTAAACAATACTTTTATCCGACCAAGAAAAGCGAGTGAAAAAATTACATCAATACAATACAAATGTATGCATATATCCACTGTGGATAATTTTCCCCATAGCTAATGATGTCACTACAGAGGACCCATGTGTATGAAGCACAGAACAACCTAAAGACAGTGGCTCTCACTTATATTGGCCTCTTTTAAAACTGATGAACCACTCTTGCCGTTGGGCCAAAGGCAGCAACCACACTTTGCGCCACGTTTAATATTAACGCACGCAGCAGTGCAAGCCAATGTGATTGACAGCAGATTTACACAACATTTAAAAGACATGCACTCAGTGTGAACGTTGGGTAATGTAAATAGGATGACTTAATAAAAAACAAAAAAACAGACAGTATACAGTTTAGCGCAACCACAATGTTTGCTCATTGTTCAAAACCGACTGTCCAACATGTTTGCAAAAAAACAGCCCACAGGATTGAGAACTTCAAACAAATATTAAGGGACCGTATATTTAGTGGTTCACAAGCACAAACCAAACTAACTCACCACCGTCATCAAACAGATAGGCGTACGGCTAACATTTTTGACACTCACCCTTCTCTACTCAGAAGGACCACTGTCCGAGACCGTTAGCCTGCTGTTTAACGCTAAATGGCAGAGTTAACGACGAACGTTTGGGACAGCATTTTTGTGAATTACTGTAAATCGTTCACGACTACATTAACCGCTTAGCGTTTAGGTTCAGCTACCAGCCAATGGCCATTGGCACTCGGGAACAGCAACTGAACGTGGATCTGTGAAAGGAACGCAGCCTTTTCCCTTAGACCGACGAGACCCCACCACGCATCGCTCCCTCCCACTGACGCCGCGAGCTACTCACACATCAGAGCCGACATCCTCATCACCAGCATGAGCACGGAGAACACCACGACGGCGCACATACGCGTCGCCTTCTTGATGGCCGAAGCCGGCGGCGGCGGCACCTTGCGAGCCATTGCCGTTCGCTGGGCAGTATTCCAGCTGGGGCGCCACTATTTTCAGGAGGTAAACAGCGTGGCGACCCAAATGTGCTTACAAGTCACATTGGAGCCGCATGTTGGGGGGGTGGGCGCATATGCTGCCATGCAGCGAATGGGCACAGCCCTGAGGAATTCACTCGCACGTAGAAGCAAAGGGAGCTCCGATGACAGAGCAGCGATGTGTATGTAAGCACGCATCTCACTACTCATGGAGACGAACAAACGGCAGGCTTTTCCCTCCTTTTAACGTGTTAATAATGCAAAAGCGCTTGCTGCATAATGTGGGTGAGATTTAGATGGTAACCGATGCGTTTTATGCCGACATACAGTGGCTACTACTACCCTCACTCCACGATCAGGGGCAGTGAGAAGCGACGCGTGTGATGTGTGTTTTCTGCAGGTCAAATAAGCAGATCCAGGCTCCAGCCACCCGTGATGAACCTTGGCTCTCAAGTGCAGCGAGTTGATAGTCTTCATTTTGGTAACTTATGGCATAAAACCAAAAATATATAATGTTTGGTTGGCACTTCATTTGGAAATTTCCAGCAAAGGAGAAAAAAAAATGAATCAGTATGAAGTGGATTTCTCAATGCGACACATTGTACACGCTTCGTGCGGGGGAGGGGGGGACCTGGGAGGAGAGGAGGTGACAGGAATCACCGGAGTATGAGCAGAGGTGGACCGTTTTTTTACGTCAGAACAACACAGAGGGCCATATACACGTGAAACCTTTGGCGGTAATGCGGTGTACCAAAGTAATCCGGTTGTCACAAAATCGTCATAGCTCACTCAATATTGGTCCGTTGAAGGCGCTGAAGGGCGCAAATTAATCCCCATCATGTGTATGTGTTGTCTAGCAACTTTTATCGAAAAAGGATAATATTGATTTCTGGCCTGGCTTACGGTTTGGTGGCAGCACGCCAGGCACCTGAACAACCGAATGTCACGCATTCGATTGTTCAGCTCTTCAGTTACTGTATCTACACATCACTTGCCGCTCATGGGTCTTGCAGAATAACAAAGTACCTCGTTCTTTCTCCGCAGGGGGCTGGTAGCAGTGGGTGCCCTCCCCAAAAAATAACTAAATAACTCCATTTTGACCCGGCAGATTTGGCGTACTCCGGATTACCGCCAAAGGGTTCACGTGGCGCAGCATATGCGGCTTCACCCACACTCGGGCCTCCGGACGCCTGAGGATGCCTCCAACGTGGGAGGTGAAATGTTGCGAAAGACAGAGAGGCAGCGCTCGACATGGCTATGCCAAAAGAACAGCTTTGAAAAGCAACTATCATCATCCAAAAGTTTGATTATTTTACAATGCAGTAGAAATATAAAGTGAAAAACTGTGGGACATATGTGCCACTAGGAAAAATGTGGGTGTGCATATATACTTGTTGAGAGAAAGATTCAGTCAAAGACAAACGTGAAAAATCTTGACCCTGGCCTTGCTTAACAGTCCCCAGTATGTGCAGCACTATAGGAGTATGGAACGAGTTTGCCAATCCTTCTGCACTGCGCAAACACATGGAGGCACGAGCACGCTCCAATTCTCCAGCAGCCTATGCAACCTGCCCGCAGACGCTGAGTTCCCCCTCGAGGTCTCATCTCCCACACAGAGACTTTATCTCCGGCAGCTACACTCGTATCCATAACACCGGGCCATAACAACCGACTGCCGGGGATATTAATAACTGTCAACAGCGCGCCACCGTATTAGAGTAAAATGGTCTCCCGTGGAATAGCTATGCTTGCTAATGAGGCAGGAAGCCCAAGGCATGCTGCCACGAGAATAATTAAACATGCATAATCATGCGTGGTAGATACAACGCATTGTGAATGATAGGCTTATTAACAGGCAATATTAACTAAACAATACTGACGTCAACAGATCTTTAAAATTGGGACGACCGAGAGATGTGGACATTTATACATTCAAGATATTTGTAGAATTTAGTATTTATTCATACTTAACAACAATGACAGATAAACAGCTTTGATGATGGCATATTGTTGTAGGTGTTGACTTTCACTACCAATGTCACATTCACATGATCTCGACTTAGAATTCATAGGCCAGGTCTCAATGTGATACCTCTAAGACACGTTAGCAGATGTATGGCCATGACATAAACCAGTGACATGTCCTTGAGAAAAGATTGCACCACTATAAGTAGATGGAGTAGAACATACTTGATCACCAACGTCTCATCTTACTATATGGTACAATCTGGATTTATGTATTCTCCTTGGATGCTGACTTATATTTGTCTCAAGTAACCTGTCTACCTCCATCCTGTATGCATCCCAGCCATCAAAATAAATCAATAATTGTCTACAATCATGTTTTATCATTATATTTTGAATGTCCAATTTGCTTATCCTAATACAAAACGACAAAGTAATTTACTTAAAATATCCATGACATTGCCCAACACAAACCTACTCATTTGACCAATATCAATGAGCAACTTGTCAATCCCTTGATGAATGAAGGCTTGAACACACTACATTGGCTATTAATATACATGTCAGCACACTCTCAGTTCAATTGGTGGAGTGGAGGGGGACCAGAAACGGCTTCGATTTCACTGCGACTGATGTTATCTATGGCTGGGAACTAAATTCAGGCTGCGAGGTTTGGAGCAGGGATTCTCAACATTTTACACCTCAAGGCTCACTTGGCTCACTTGGGAATGGTCTCCATGGACCACTAGGTGGCGCTCGCGGCCACCTAGTGGGTTTAGACTAGAGAATTCTGCAAAAAGCGCTGCATCATCCACCGTTCACCAAACAATATTAACAGCCAGCCACAACGTTATTAGCCACAGTAGAACACAAGAATGAGTACCAGAGTTTATCAGGTGAGTAGCGCTGCTGCCTCACAGCAAGAATTCCTGGGTTCAATTCCCGAGTCGAGTACCTTTCTGTGTGGAATTTGCTTGTCCTCGCCATGTCTATGTGGATTTTCACTGCATACTCCGGTTTCTTCCCACAGTCCAAATACATGCTGCCTGGGTTAATTGTCCTGACTAAATTGCCCCCAGTGCCCTTATCTCAGATGTTGTAACTTGGTTACACCTCCCCGTTGGACAAATATTAAAAATAACTACACAGATCAATGGTTCCTTCCAGCTTCGATAGAAACTGACTGATGTACAGCATGAGGGAATGTGCTGTGTAGCCGTGTCGGTAAGGAAACTTCACTCATACGGCGAGACAAAGAGAAGGACATTGGATTTGACTAAGCATGTCTGTTACGCCTCAGGCAGATGTTGGTGAACCACGAGCACGTAGTGACCCCTACAGGAAGGAACATGCCATGTCACTCAGATACACAATCAGCCCTCCATTTACGGGGTTTCAATCCACACTGTTTCACTTTTGCACGGTCAAAGAATTGTGACGCTTTTTCTTTTTACACGGTATCAAGTTATTGCTCCACCTGAATTTGTGGTTCGACTAATGGACGAAGTCTCCTCTTCAGAAACCTCTGTTGGTGGAGCACACTCTTTGGTCCCCTTTCTTAATGATTGGGACCACCACCCCAGTTTGCCAAAGTCTGGTCCACTCTCCTTGGACTGTTGCCACCGCGACCCTCACCAGGACAAGCGGGTTAGAAAATGGATGGATGGATCGGGAACCTATTTTTTTGGCAGCCTCCGCCGTCTTAACCTACAGCGAGTGGTCGGCTATCACTTAACCCACGTATGATCGCCCTTAATAAGTACAGTACAGTATTTACCATGGGCCCAAAGAGGAAAGTGAGTTAAAGTAGTATGTCAACTGAAAAGAGGCAACAGCAAGTATAGAATTCTCCAACAAATCAGCATCCTTATATCATCATTAAAAGTTAGTATCAAGTTTAAATGTTTCAGTGAAAAATATATTTTCGAGATTTGTTAGTCTAGGATAAATGGGGAAGGTTAGCTCGTGAGTCTAGAACCTAACCACATATTTCCCATAGGCCCTTGGTATCTACGCCATTTCCATTTACAGTCTTTTCCGCGAAGGTCTCATCTCATTGTCAGAAACCGCTTAATCCTGTCCAGGGTCGCGGTGACCCGGAGCCTATCCAGGCGCCATTGTAGCCCCTCCCCCGGGGCTACAATGGCGCCGCGTTCCCTACGCTGCAGCCACTCTCAGACCAAAGTATGGTGTTTTCATGTTTTTTATGTTCGT